>CM035158.1:94189430-94612306 GCA_020205615.1 Panax quinquefolius | reverse complement strand
AAGATATTACATTACCCGGTCGATGGATTTACCAAGTGAAATACCACGACAACACTGTAGTAAACAACGTAGTGAATTGTTATTGAAAACATAAGGCAATTTTAAATGGAGCTGTCAAAGTTAGCTTTGAGCGTTCTAGAAGACCGATTATTATAGAGGACTATTCCTAGTTCTTGACTCATACATGAATCACTTTGAAGAGATTACGAAGTCATAGTAACCCATACATAAGAGACATTAAGTTAAAGGAATTTTAAATCAAGGTCGAAGCAAATTCGTCCTTGTTATTCTTGTCACCTCGAATTACCCGGTAGGGAAGAATGCTCTTCTTCTCGAGCTCATACGAGCTTCTACTAGGTCCCGATTTTTGATGTTCAATTAATAATCAATTAAGAGTCGTTAAGAAAAATTTGTATTAGATTGGATTAATCTTGTGAATGATTTTAACTCCAAGTCTAATAAAATTAAAGACATCAATTTAGAAATAATCCTTATTGAGAAGAAAAAGAGATAAAATTGTAAATAAATGGAAGAAATTTATTAATAGTGAAAAAATTAATATTACCTTCTATGATTGGTATGACGTTATCGATTTAAATGCGATGTTATAACTAAAACTCAATGGGTTAAAGAAAACAAAGTCTAAGGTCTAAATCTAGTCACCCACCCTTAGAATCATCTTAATTTGATAAAAAATACTTGATGTGGCTGACCCATTTAAAATCTCTAATGGAATTAATGATGATAAAAAATCATTGAACAATTAAATTTTAGTAACCAATACCTAGCATTTGTAGGAAAAGCAGTTAGGCGAGTTGAAAGAAAAATTTGAAGAAAATATAATTAAAAAACCGAGTCAAAATTGTTTCGACCACTATTAAAGCTACGAGAAAATAGAGAAAAATTAGGTTTACCTAATAAAGGCGTTGATCTTCGGTAGCCGTTGATCGAGTTATTTAAAAATTAAAAACAAAAGTGAGGCAGGAAACAAGCGGTACTATTGCTTATCATCATCGATCGGATTAACTCGATAATGAAAGTAGTAGTCGATCGATAATCGTCACTACCTCATCGTCTGAAGATATTCATGAGCAGGTTAAATAAGTTAGCGAATCCATATCTTAGTATGACCCGAAATTGGTATTCTAGACCCGACTCCTCCAGATCTACAATTTGAAGAGAAAATCTAGATAAACAATTTTACATTTAGTCTAATAAAATTTATGAATGGAATATTGATGGATTTAGTGAACAAGAAATCCTCGATAAGTTAAATCATATATCCGTGGTAGCAAACAACTATCTAACTAAATTCAACACTCTTACTCGACGAGATATTGTTGAATTATTGGCTAGTGGATTCTGGTATTCTCGGTCTTGGTGGGAAAAACATCTCCTTTGAAGATTCTAGATTATCTATTATCCATTTGATTCGGTTAGATCTTTGAAAGCGCTATCCCGATTTTGATGAAACTATAGGAATAGGGCCACTGATGGAGTAAATACTTTGATTTATACTATAATAAAACACTTAAACGTGGAACCCCGGTAACATCACTTGAAAGAATCCACGATCGGTTAAGTAATCTCACTTGTCCCTCTAAGTGACTTTAGATGGTACAAAGATGTTTTACTTCTAGAGTTATGATGAGAAATAGCGATAATAAACCTTTACGGAAAGAAAAATTTGTTAATGGTTTACCGTCCTTATTTGCTCACAAAGTTAAGTGAAGAACTTAGTAAAGATTTAGGATATATTGATTATGATAATCTCACTTATGGTGACATAATCGATTATATTCAAAGATAGGATTAAAAATGTGCATTGATTTTAAGTTAGCGAAACCAAGCTAGTAAAGACAAAGAAAAAAGCTAAATATGAGCTAGGTACATTACTGCGAGCAATATGGTTTACCTCACAATGGCTCCTTACAGAGCGAAAACGCAGGCGTAAACATATTGACTCTCACAAAAAGTCATAGGCGTCACAAGAAAAAGCCTTGATCATCATAAAGATAAAAATCAAGATAATTATTATAATAAGCCCAAATCCGTTAATAAAAAACATAATAAAAGAACTAAAAATTTGATAAAAGTAAAATTGTATTACCCACTGATTGTGGGCAAAAGGTCGTTATAAAAGTGAATGCAAAATAAAAGCGAAGTTGTCTCGATTAAATATTAATTTGAAGAAGATCTTTGAATATATATTAGAGTTAATGAGAATAGAAAATGAAGTTAGTAATAATGAAGACTACAATATTTCATATTCTAATGTCTAACGATGAAAATAATTCACGATGCCTTGAAAGCGAAGTCACCATACATGCTAATAATTTACGATGAAAATTGTTGCACTAAAAGATTAATGTAATTAACAAGGATGATGAAGAGTTCTTTGTTAATTGACTTAATTAATAAAATCAGCGATCTAAGTTAAAGCCCGATACATAAAAGCAGGTTAAAAGATTTATTAACTAAAGACGATAGAAAGCGATAAGTTTATTAAAGCTAAAGAGAAACCAATTTTAGTCTTAATAAAACTTTGGAAAGATTTAAATCTCCGATTAAAAAGTCGGTCTTCGAAATTAAATCGGAAGTTAATAAATTAAAGAAAGAAATTGCTAATTTAAAATAGAAGTCTCTATTCTAAGAAAAGACTTAGATAAAAGCACGATCTTGGATCGATGATTCCTCATCCGATGATGAAGATCACGATGAACCGAAATCATCTGAGTACTAAAGATATTTAGACTTATTTATTCGAGGTCTTTCTCTTAAAAAAATTAAAGACATCACCATTCGAAATGGTATGTTTCTATTAACCTAGTTGTGGATAAAACCTTTTCAATCTGACTACTTGCCTTGGTTGATACGGTCTGATTTAAATTGTATCGAGGAAGGTCTAATCCAACTAAATATTATAAAAAACCCGTTGAAAAATTAGAATTGACTATTAATGGTAGTCGAATGGAAATAAAATATAAATTACCTAAAATACATATTTGTCGAGATAACATGTGTTTCAAAACATCTTTTGTTACGATTAGCAATCTTCTGAGACAAAATTATTTTGGGTTTACCATTTATATACTTATTATACCCATTCTGACTAGTAATGAAGGATTAACTTTATGAAAACATTTAGGAAAGAAAATAACATTTAAATTTCTTATTAAACCAAAGAAAGAGATTTAAAATACATTGAGAAGAATCCATTTCTAAATCATTGAATTTAATAAGCGTAAATCTACACATTTGAATTTCTTAAAGAAAAATCAAATATAAAAGAATTGAAAACAACTTCAAAATGAAGAGTTAGATTAAAATTGAAAAATTAAAACCTTCATGAAGAATAACCTTTGTTACGATTCCCCGATGCCTTTTGGCATAGGAAAAAAACATATGGTTAGGCTTCCTTATGCTAAGAATTGAAAAGAACATTTAATTCCCTAAAAATGAACTATTCAAATGAGTCGTGAACAAATGGAGTTATGTAAAAATGAAATCAATGATCTCCTCAATAAAGGATTAATTAAACACGATGAAATCCCTTGGTCTTGCTTTCGCCTTTTATGTCGATAATGAAGCGAGAAAAAGAAAGAGGTGTACCCGTTTTAGTTATTAATTACAAACCATTGAACAAGGTCTTAGAATGGATTAGGTACCCCCTTCCCGATAAAGGCGACCTTATCGATAGGTTAAGTAATGCCACCATTTTAGTAAATTTGACCTTAAATCCGGTTTACGGCAAATTGCCATTCATCACGATGATCGTTACAAAAGCGACATTCACCACTCCGTTTGGACATTATGAATGGAATGTTCAAGCATTTGGCCTAAAAAATGCTCAGTGAATTTCAAAATATACTAAATGACATATTAAACCCTTTGACCATTTTATCGTTGTTTATATCGGCGACATTCTTGTTTACTCAAAATTTATTGAAGAACGAAAAACATTTAAAATGTGGTTCTTCACTCTATTAAAAGTAAATGGTCTTGTTCTTTCTCCTTCCAAATGCGACTGTTTGATTAGAATAAGGTTTCTTGGTCTTAATATCTTGATGGACAAGTTGACCTATTGAGCGAGCTATTCAATTATTGACAAGTTCCCGGATAAGATAACCATAAAACCAGTTGCGAGATTTCTTGGCTCATTGAATTATATAAGCGAGTTCTACTGAGAATCTCGGGAAGATTTGCAAACCTCTTTTTCGACGTTTGCAAAATAATCCTCCACCTTGGGTGACATTCATACCTCTGCGGTCCAACAAGTTAAAAATATGTCGAGACATTGCCACCTTGGCATTTCAATGATTCGGCGTTCAAAATTGTTGAGGCCAAGCGCCTCGGATATTGGATTGGGCATTCTTAAACAAAAAAATTAACATCAGGATTCCCACGAACAAATTGTTGATTTCATTCGGTAGCATGGAATACTACACATCAAAATATAGTACTATTAAAAAAGAAATTCTTTCATTGGTATTATGTATTAATAAATTTCAAAATGACTTATTAAATCGAAATTCTGGTTACGCGTTATTTGCCAAATCGACGAGTACATTTAGTAAAGATGTTGAAAATTTAGCCTCTAAAGCATTCTTTAAGCTAGATGGCAAGCTTTATTAAGCATTTTTTGATTTTGATATTGAATACATTAAAGGCAAAAATAATTCTATTCACGATTTTCTTACGGAGAATTTATTAATACAGTCTTATCTGATCGTGAGTTTGGAGGTTCATCCTCCTCTCGAGTCAAAATTAGCCTAGTGGCCCAGTAATCATCCAGTACCTTAGTCCCTCACCCGATAACTGCCGGTCTGTCGATCGAACAAATTTTACATTAGGGACAATCCCCAAGCCTTATGATTCGACCTTAGTAAATAAACTTTGAACCCATTGACCCATTCGGTAATCCGTGAAGACCTGCGTCTGCGACTCGATCCTCCTCTTACGAGCATGTGCTCAAATGGGAAAGTTATTTGTTTCATTGAACCTACATGAAACCAAAAATGATCCGATTAAACTTTTTGCCCAGTTTTCCCTCTGGTTGGCATTTTCCTCCGGTAGCTCCTTATAAGTCTCTTGTTTATTATAAGGACATTCTCCTTGGCCCGAGTCGATAAATATAAAACCAATTTATGCAAACAATGATAAATCAAAAGTTCTTTATCATTCTTTGTATATTAAACAATTCCTTGATTTACGATTGGGGTAAACATCCTCCTCGATCTAATGGATCTCTCTAATCATAGTTATCCTTTTGCTTTTATGATTATATTGAAGCACGGTATAAGGTTCTCCTTCATGAGCAGGTCCCATGAGTCATTCTGGTTTATTCGGTTTGATCGTAAATTCAAAAGTCAATCCCTTATTGGTTAGTCCTTTGGTGGTATAGGCATGGTTCTACTATGACCTCCTTCCCGAACCCCATAAGGTCCAAGTTACCCATTTTGCTAATAATAGTAAACGGATCCAAAGAATGAGAACATTCCTCTCCTCTCCTCTTCATCGGTAAATATAAGGTTCCATGGATCCTTAAATAAGCGTCTGATATTTCTCAGCCCTCTGTTGCTAGTAATTCGGCGATTATCTACGATCCACTCCCTCGACTTTCCGCTTTTCTACATCAGTGGTGGGATAAGTTCGATGTTAACAGAATCATTAGTCGAGGTTCAGCAAAGAATTTCTGTTGCTCTATTCGATTCGATCATCTCCCGATCCTCGGGCTAAGGATTCTAAAGCCATTTCTTTAGATCCCTCTTCCTCGAAGTCGAAAAAAGATTTCAAAAGAATCAAAGTCAAAAACCGATCCTCTGAGGATCCTCCCTGTTCCGTGGCATCTCGATTTCAAAGATTGCTCGGTAGTGAGTTAAAACTTATTGCCCGAAGCCCTCGATAAAAGAATTGATGAGTTACGAAGAAGCCTCTAGGCATTCCTCGACTTCTTCCCAAAATGACTCGATTAGCGATTTACGAGAAGATGATGATACATCGACGACCCTATGCACCCATCAACCTTGAGGATGCTCGGGACCCATTTGCACGACATTCTCTTTGTCTGACCGATTCTTGTTCACCCCGACATCGATCCTTTATTGATTAGCGACACACCTTTCGTGACGATCGATCGATTGTTCGGCACGGCTTTCCGTGACGATTCTTATTCGATCGATCAACATTAAAGCACTGCTCGTGACCCGATTCTTTCTTGATCGGCCCGGTAAAAAGTAGCTCAGCGGTATAAAAGTGGCTCTTTTCCACCGAAAGTCGAAGTTGAAAAGATCAAAAGTTAGCACTATTCATCAGCGATTTGCTTATGCATACTTTTACTTTTACTTTTACTTTAGTAAATCACTTTTACTTAAGTAAAATGTTTTTACTTTTTACTTTTACTTTAGTAAATCACTTTTACTTAAGTAAAATGTTTTTTACTTTTGCTTTTACTTTAGTAATTCACTTTTACCTAAGTGAAATGTTTCTTACTTTACCCAGTAAATGTAGCAGTTCCTTTCCTTGTTACATAAAAGGAAGGCGAGCTCATTTGGCGAGATCAAGTTTTGAAACTTCGAAGACTCTGAGCTCTCTCTCTCGAAAGAATCTTTAGTTTCTACCTCTGATCGACTCTTAACCCTCTTCTCCAATTCTCTAGTTAAATGTTTTAAATTTGTAAGTTCTTGTTTTTATTTTCAGGTTCTTAGTTTGTCATAGTATGAATCATTAATATAATTGATTACTTATTTATAAAAAGCTGTATTTGATTGTGTATCGCTCTCTTAGTTCTTCTGGTATCTCCTTGCTTTATTGGTATCGAGCCGAGTTGTTTGTTCTCATTTCTAGCGACCGATAAGATCATTGATTTACTTCATTAAAAGCTGTTTTCAAAAATTATTTCATCCTTTATCAGAAGTCACCTAACTTCTTGTAGAACACCTTGTTATTTATCGACCTAAGTAAGTCTCTTGACGGCGGTGATGGGTTTTGAGAACAATAGGTATGAGTCTGCCAGTAAGAAGTGCGAATGGAAGATAAAGTGAATAAATTTTGAACTTCGATAATAATAGTGAGGTTATTTAGATCTAACTCCTCACTAGTCATGAGGTCGACCTTACAGCCTATACGGAGACATAGTTAATCGGGGAAGAAAGCAGTTATGAAAATATCGGTCGAGTTTTACATAATTGGAATATACCCGAAATTTCTCCCAAAGAAATTTATCGATCAACATTCTTAGATAACTTTAAAGCGCAGTTATAATGTTAAAAGCAGTTGAAAAGGTCTATGCTATTAACAAAAGAATATGAAAATTGTAGCCTTCTTTCCCCGGATGTTATTAAAAACATAGAAAAAGGGTTATAATTTCATCCACATAGTCTAGATTCAAGTAGCGGTTAAACCATTGAATATTAAAGGAATTAATTCAAGTATACTACCTCTGTCTCGGAGATGCTAGATTTTTGAATTATTATCCAAGCATAATAGGTGCTATGGAAGCGATGCGCATGATGGTCTATCCATTTTAATTGCTTTCGACTTCACACTTAGTCCAAGTAAGTGATCAACACCTATTAAAAGCTTTAACATTAAATATTAAGCAATGGAGGAGAATTACACAAATGATTGAAGGTTCTCGACCAATTGCTTTAATCTTTAGAATTTATTATAAGACCATGAAGACTAATTTGAATGTCCATACTCTTAATAAAAGCCCTAAAGATCACCTTGTATTAATTGAAAGTTCAACCGGTGATCTTTAATATCCGGATCCTAGAACAATTCTATGGAAAGATATTACATTACCGAGTCGATGGATTTTACCAAGTGAAATACCACGGTGACTGTAGTAAACAACGTAGTGAACATTGAAAACATAAAGGCAATTTTACGATGGAGCTGTCAAAGTTAGCTTTGAGCGTTCTAGAAGACCGATTATTATAGAGGATTATTCTAGTTCTTGACTCATACATGAATGCTGAAGAGATTACGAAGTCCTTAGTAACCCCCTACATAAGAGACATTAAGTTAAAAGAATTTTAAATCAAGGTCGAGCAAGTCATCCTTGTTATTCTTGTCACCCTCGAATTACCCGGTAGGAAAGAAAGCTCTTCTTCTCAGGCTCATACGAAACTTCTACTACTCGATCGATTTTGATGTTCGATTAATAATCAATTAAAATTCGTTAGAAAAGAATTTGTGTTAGATTGGATTAATCTTGTGAATGATTTTAACTCCAAGTCTAATAAAATTAAAGACATCAATTTAGAAAAAATCCTTATTTGAGAAAGAAAAGAGATAAAATTGTCGATAAATGGAAGAAATTTATTAATAGTGAAAAAATTAATATTACCTTCTACGATTGGTATGAAGCGGTATCGATTTAAATGCGATATTATAACTAAAACTCAATGGGTCAAAGACAAGTTTAAGGTCTCGTCTAGTCACCCACCCTTAGAATGCATCTTAATTTCGGTAAAAAATACTTGATAACGGCCGACCCGTTTAAAATCTCTAATGGAATTAATGATGATAAAAAAATCATTGAGCAATTAAATTTTAGTAACCAATACCTACTTATTTGTGGGAAAAGCAGTTAGGCGAGATTGAAGAAAAATTTGAAGAAAATATAATTAAAAACGAGTCAAAAATTGTTCAACCACTATTAAAGCTACGGAAAATAGAAAAAATTAGGTTTACCTAATAAAGGCGTTGATCTTCTGGTGGCCGTTGATCGATTATTTAAAAATTAAAAACAAAAGGCTGAGCAGGAAACAAGCGGTACTATTGCTATCATCGATCGGATTAACTACGATAATGAAAGTAGTAGTCGATCGATAGTCGATCGACTACCTCATCCAATCTGAAGATATTCGCTTGAGCAGATTAAATAAGTTAGCAAATCATATCTTAGTATGACGAGAAATTGGTATTCTAGACGACTCCTCCGGATCTACAATTTGAAGAGAAATCTAGATAAACAATTTTTACATTTTAAATCAATAAAATTTATGAATGGAATATTGGCGGATTTAGCGAACAAGAAATCCTCGATAAGTTAAATCATATGTCCGTGGTAGCAAACATTTATCTAACAAATTTGACACTCTTACTCGACGAGATATTGTTGAATTATTGGCTGAATGGATTCTGGTATTCTCGGTCTTGGTGGGAAAAACATCTCCTTGAAGATTCTAGATTATCTATTATCCATGCGATTCGATTAGATCTTTGAAAGGCAACGATTTTGATGAAACTATAGGAATAGGGCCACTGATGGAGTAAATACTTTGATTTATACTATAATAAAACACTTATTGGAACCCCCGGTAATATCCTTTGAAGAATCCACGATCGATTAAAGTAATCTCACTTGCCCCACTCTAAGTGACTTTAGATGGTACAAAGATGTTTTACTTCTAGAGTTATGATGAGAAATAGCGATAATAAACCTTTACGGAAAGAAAAATTTGTTAATGGTTTTACCATCCTTATTTGCTCACAAAGTTAAGTGAAGAACTTAGTAAAGATTTAGGATATATTGATTATGATAATCTCACTTATGGCGACATAATCAGTTATATTCAAAGATATAGGATTAAAAATGTGCATTGATTTTAAGTTAGCCAAACAAGCTAGTAAAGACAAGAAAAAAAGCTAAATATGAGCTTGGTACATTCTGCGAAGCAATATGGTTTTACCTCCTGTGGCTCCTACAGGCGAAAGCACGAAGCATAAACATATTGACTCTCACAAAAAGTCATAAGGCGTCATAAGAAAAACCTTGATCATCATAAAGATAAAAATCAAGATAATTATTATAATAAGCCCAAATCCATTAATAAAAACATAATAAAAGAACTAAAAATTTGATAAAAGTAAAATTGTATTGCCCGAATTGTGGGCAAAAGGAATCGTTATAAAAGTGAATGCAAAATAAAGCGAAGTTGTCTCGATTAAATATTCTTGAAGAAGATCTTGAATATATATTAGAGTTAATGAGAATAGAAAATGAAGTTAGTAACAATGAAGACTACAACATTTCATATTCCTCTACAATCTACTAACGGTGAAAATAATTCAGCGTGCTTAGCAAGCGAAGTCACCATCGTCATTAATAATAATTGCGATGAAAATTGTTGCACTAAAAGATTAATGTAATTAACAAGGATGATGAAGAGAGTTCTTTGTTAATTGACTTAATTAAATAAAATCAACGATCTAAGTTAAAAGCCCGATACCAAGAAAGCAGATTTAAAAGATTTATTAACTAAAAGACAATAGAAAAGCGATAAGTTTATTAAAGCTAAAAAGAGAAACCAATTTTAGTCTTAATAAAACTTTGGAAAGATTTAAATCTCGATTAAAGAAATCGATCTTTTCGAAATTAAATCGGGAAGTTAATAAATTAAAAAAGAAATTGCTAATTTAAAATAGAAAGTCTCTATACAAAAAGACTTAGATAAAGGCACGATCTTGAGGATCAATGATTCCTCATCCAGTGATGAAGATCACGATGAACCAGAATCATCTGGTACTAAAGATATTTCAGACTTATTTATTCAAGGTCTTTCACTTAAAAGAATTAAAGACATCACCATTCGGAAATGGTATGTTTCTATTAACCTAGTTGTGGATAAAACCTTTTCAATACGCCTTCTTGCCTTGGTTGATAAGGGTGCGATTTAAATTGTATCCGGAAGGTCTAATCGACTAAATATTACAAAAAACCCAGGTGAAAAATTGAATTGACGATGGTAGTCAAATGGAAATAAAATATAAATTACCTAAAGTACATATTTGTCAAGATAACATGTGTTTCAAAACATCTTTTTGTTACGATTACATAATCTTCTGAGACAAAATTATTTTAGGTTTACCATTTATATACTTATTATACCCATTTACAACTAGTAATGAAGGATTAACACCTGTAAACATTTAGGAAAGAAAATAACATTTAAATTTCTTATTAAACGAAAAGAAAGAGATTTAAAATACATTAAAGAAGAATACATTTCTAAATCATTGAATTTAATAAATTGTAAAATCTACACATTTGAATTTCTTAAAGAAATCAAATATAAAAGAATTGAAAACAACTTCAAAATGAAGAGATTAAATTAAAATTGAAAAATTAAAACCTTCAGAAAAGAATAACCTTTGTTACGATTCCCCAGTACCTTTTGGCATAGGAAGAAACATATGGTTAGGCTTCCTTATGCTAAAATTCAAAGAACATTTAATTCCCCACTAAAGGCTAGACCTATTCGGATGAGTCGTGAACAAATGGAGTTATGTAAAATGAAATCGATGACCTCCTCGATAAAGGATTAATTAAACCACGATGAAATCCTTGGTCTTTTCTTGCCTTTTATGTCAATAATGAAGCGAAAAAAGAAAGAGGTGTACCCCGTTTAGTTATTAATTACAAACCATTGAACAAGGTCTTAGAATGGATTAGGTACCCCTTCCCAATAAAAGGCGACCTTATCGATAGGTTAAATAATGCCACCATTTTTAGTAAATTTGACCTTAAATCAGGTTTACGGCAGGTGCCATTCATCCACGATGATCGGTACAAAGCGACATTCACCACTCCGTTTTGGACATTATGAATGGAATGTTCAAGCATTTGGCCTAAAAAAATGCTCCAGTGAATTTCAAAATATACTCGATGACATATTAAACCCTTTCGGCCATTTTATGCGTTGTTTTATATAAATGACATTCTTGTTTTTACTCAAAGACTATTGAAGAACGAAAAACATTTAAAAGTCGTTCTTCACCACTATTAAAGTAAATGGTCTTGTTCTTTCTCCTTCCAAATCACATTTTGTTTGAGGTCAGAATAAAGGTTTCTTGGTCTTAATATCTTGAATGGACAAGTTCGACCTATTGAGCAGAGCTATTCGATTCGTGACAAGTTCCAGATAAGATAACCAATAAAACCCAAGCTAGAGATTTCTTGGCTCATTTGAATTATATAAGCCCAAGTTCTACCCGAGAATCTCGGGAAGATTTGCAAACCTCTTTTCGGCGTTTGCAAAATAATCCTCCACCTTGGTGACATTCATACCTCTGCGATCCAACAAGTTAAAAAATATGTCGAAGACATTTACTTACTGCCTTGGCATTTCCAATGATTAATTTCAAAATTGTTGAGGCCAAGCGCCTCGAGATATTGGATTCGGAGGCATTCTTAAACAAAAATTAACATCAGATTCCCACAGAACAAATTGTTCGATTTCATTAGGAGCATGGAATACTACCTGATCAAAATATAGTACTATTAAAAAAGAAATTCTTTCATTGGTATTATGTATTAATAAATTTCAAAATGACTTATTAAATCGAAATTCTGGTTGGCATTATTTGAAATCGACCAGTACATTTAGTAAAAGATGTTGAAAATTTAGCCTCTAAGCATTCTTTAAGCTAGATGGCAAGCTTTATTAAGCATTTTGATTTTGATATTGAATACATTAAAGGCAAAAATAATTCTATTCACGATTTTTCTTACGGAGAATTTATTCATCTAAAGTCTTATCTGATCATGAGTTTGAGGATTCATCCTCCTCTCCCAGAGTCGGGTTAAGCCCTAGTGGCCCAAGTAATCATCCGGAGGTACCTTAGTCCCTCACTTTGATAACCTACGGTCTGTCGGTCAGAACAAATTTTACATTAGGGGACAATCCCCAAGCCTTATAGTTCGACCTTAGTAAATAAACTTTGAACCCATTGACCCATTCGGTAATCCGATGAAAGACCTGATCTTGACTCCCAATCACTCCTCTTACGAGCATGTGCTCAAATGGGAAAGTTATTTGTTTCACATTGAACCTACATGAAACCAAAAAATGATCGATTAAGCTTCTTTGCTTGATTTTTCCCTCACAGTTGGCATTTTTCCTCCAGTGGCTCCTTATAAGTCTCTTGTTTATTATAAGGACATTCTCCTTGGCCGGAGTCGGTAAATATAAAACCAATTTATGCAAACAATGATAAATCAAAAGTTCTTTATCATTCTTTGTATATTAAACAATTCCTTGATTTAGATTGGGGTAAACATCCCTCACGATCTAATGGATCTCTCTAATCATAGTTATCCACTTTTGCTTTTATGACTATATTGAAGCACAGTATAAGGTTCTCCTTCATGAGAGCGAGTCCCATGAGTCATTCTGGTTTATTCGATTCGATCGTAAATTCAAAAGTCAATCCTTATTGGTTAGAATCCTGTGGTGGTATGGCATGGTTCTACTATGACCTCCTTCTGAAACCCCATTAAGGTCCAGTTACCCATTTTGCTAATAATAGTAAACGGATCAAGGAATGAGAACATTCCTCTCACTCTCCTCTTCATCGGTAAATATAAGGTTCCATGGATCCTTAAATGGCATCTGATATTTCTCCGCCCTCTGTTGCTAGTAATTGGTGATTATCTACGATCCACTCCCTCGACTTTCCGCTTTTCTATATCAAGTGGTGGGATAAGTTCGATGTTATGAGAATCATTAGTCGGGAGTTCAACAAGAATTTCTGTTGCTCTATTCGATTCGATCATCTCCCCGATCCTTTCAGGCTAAGGATTCTAAAGCCATTTCTTTAGATCCCTCTTCTCTCAATCGAGAAAAAAATATTTCAAAAGAATCAAAGTCAAAACCAGTCCTCTGGTTCCTCCTGTTCCGTGCATATCTGATTTCAAAAGATGCTCAGGTAGTGAAGTTAAAACTTTATTGCCCAAGCCCTCGATAAAATAATTGATGATTACGAAGAAGCCTCTAAAACATTCCTCGGCTTCTTCCCAAAATGGCTCGGTTAGCGATTTGCGAAGATGATGAGTACATCACGACCCCTATGGCACCATCAGCCTTGGGATGCTGGGGACCCATTTGCACGACATTCTCTTTGTACAACCCGATTCTTTGTTCTGCCCGAAGCAACGATCCTTTATTGATTAGCGACTTGACCTTTCTCGTGACGATCGATCATTTGTTCGGCCCTGCTCGTGACCCGATTCTTTATTGATCGATCATTATTAACACTGCTCGTGACGATTCTTTTTCGATCGACCCGGTAAGTAGCTTCAGCGGTAAAAAAGTGGCTCTTTTCCACCGGCGAAAGCGGTCAAAAGTTGAAGGCGAGTCAAGTTAGCACTTATTCATCAGCGGTTGCTTATGCGTACTTTTACTTTTACTTTTACTTTAGTAAATCACTTTTACTAAGTAAAATGTTTTTTTACTTTTACTTTTACTTTAGTAAATCACTTTTACTTAAGTAAAATGTTTTTTACTTTAACTTTTACTTTAGTAATTCACTTTTACCTAAGTGAAATGTTTCTTACTTTACCCAAGTAAATGTAACGATTCCTTTCCTTGTTACATAAAAGGAAAGCGAGCTCATTTAGGCGGATCAAGTTTTTGAAACTTAGAAAGACTCTGAGCTCTCTCTCTCGAGAAAAAAATCTTTAGTTTCTACCTCAGTCATTTCTTACCTCCTCTTCTCGATTCTCTAGTTAAATGTTTTAAATTTGTAAGTTCTTGTTTTATTTTGGTTCTTAGTTTGTACATAGTATGAATTATTAATACAATTCGGTTATCTATTTATAAAGCTGTATTTGATTGTGTACAATTGATTTATCTTGTTAGCTAGAGCGAAGAAACAACAACAGCTCTGATACCAGAAACATTATTAGGACTGAAAGCAGTTTGCATTTGGAAGGAAAAGCAGGGAAGAACTAAGAAGGCGTACACGATCAAATACAGTTTATAAATGAATAAGCTGAATTGTATTAATAATTCATACTATATACAAACTAGGCTGAAAAATAAAACAAGAACTTACAAATTTAAAACATTTAACTAGAGAATTGGAGAGAGGATTAAGTAAATGATCGGAGAGGAAAGCCCAAGAGATTCTTAGAGAGAGAGAGTCTTTACAAGTTTGAAAAACTTGATACGCCAAATAAAACTTCGCCTTCCTTTTATAGAACGAGAAAGGTATTACATTTACTTGGGTAAAGTAAGAAACATTTCACTTAGGTAAAGTGAATTACTAAAGTAAAAGCAAAAAGTAAAAAGCATTTACTTAAGTAAAAGTGATTTACTAAAGTAAAAGTAAAAACATTTTACTTAAGTAAAGTGATTTACTTAAAGTAAAAGTAAAAAGTAAAAGTGCAGACAAGCATTTGTTGATGAATAGTGCTAACTTTTGTATCTTGACTTTGACTCGACTTAACTTTTCGGTGGAAAGGCCACTTTTCTTGAATGAGCTACTTTAATTTGGCTGGCTGACGATGGCCCAGGCTAGAATAGTCTTGAAACGATGTTGTTGAGCGATAGCGAAATTTCGCCGGGCCAGTCTTCCAGAGCGATGGTATTTGAAATGCCGGAGGCAATCTTCAGCTAAGCTTGAAACTGACGTGTTGGTTGTCGAGGCGGAGTGTGAGCGATGGCTTGGTTGTCTGGTAGAATGTCGAGGCAAATGGGTCACAGAGCATCCCCGAAGGTTGATGGTGCCATAAGAATTCAATCCTGGAGACCATCATCTTACATAAAATTGGCTAAGCGGGTCATTTTGGGAAGAAGTGTGGAATGCCTAGAGAAACCCTTCGTGCCGCTTCGTCAATTCTCTATTGAGGAGGCTTGGGCGATAAGTTTTAACTCACTCAAGGACAATCTTTGAAATCGGGATATACTCGAGAGCAGGAGGAACTTTATGGGTGGTTTTGACTTTGATTCTTTTTGAAATCTTTTTTTCGACTTGAGAAGAGGATCTAAAGAAATGAAGCTTTGATCCCTTGGCACAGTGGTAAGGAGATGGTGAGCTGGAATAGAACAGCAGGGAAATTCTTGTTGAACGACGATGATTACTGTGGCGAACTTATCCACACTTGATGTGAAAAAAGCGGGAAAGTCGAGGTGGATCGAGGAGATAACTCTCTTGAATTTTACGGAGCAGGGAGAAATCTGCGTGTTGCCATTGGGGATCCATGGAACCTTATATTTCTTGATGAAGAGGAGAGTGAGGAATGTTCTCGTTCATGGGATGGTTTTACTATTATTAGCAAAATGGGTAACTTGGACCTTAAGGGGTTGGAAGGAAGGAGTGGCCAAATAGAATCATGCCTATACCACCATGGGAGCGAACCAATAAAGTTGGACTTTTGAATTTATGAATGAGCTGAATAAACCGGGGATATGCTATGGGACTCGTTACGATGAAGGAGAACCTTATACGAGCTTCAATATGGTCATAAAGCAAAAGGGATAACTATGATTAGAGAGATCCATTAGATCGGAGGATGTTTACCCCGATAATCTGAAGGAATTGTTTAATATACAAAGAATGATAAAGAACTTTTGATTTATCATTGTTTGCATAAATTAGTTTTATATTCTTGACTTCGATTTCAGAATGTCCTTATAATAAGCGAGAGACTTATAAGGGCGGTACGGAGAAAATACGACCGGAGGGAAAAAGCTTGAAGTGACCCAAAGCTGGATCATTTTTTTGGTTTCATGTAGGGAGTTGAATGTGAAACAAATAACTTTCCCATTTGAGCACATGCTTTCGGAAGAGGAGTGATTGGGAAATGAAGTCTTTCTTTGAGATTCTTGAATGGAGTCAATGGGTTTGAGTTTATTTACTAAGGGTGAACTATAAGGCTTGAGGGATTGTCCCGAGCAAAGAATTTGTTTGGTGATGAAGCCAGGAATTCTTTGGGTGAGGACTAAGGTACCCTGGGATGATTACTTTAAGACCACTCAGGCGGCCGGACCTTTGAGAGGAGGATGAACCTCTGAAACTCATATTTATATAATCACCTTGTGAATAAATTCTCTGATGAAAATCAGGAATAGAATTATTTTTTGCCTTTAATGTATTCAATATCAAAATCAAAAATGCTTAATAAAGCTGCCATCTAGCCCGAAAAGAATGAGGCTAAATTTTCAACATCTTTTACTAAAATGTGTGCCTGGTGACTTGCGATCGATGCGAACAAAAGAATTTACGATTTAATAAGTCATTTTGAATTTATTAATACATAATACCAATGAAAAAATTTCTTTTTAATAATCTTATATTTTGATTGTGTAGTATTCATGCTTTCGAATGAAATCGAACAATTTGTTAGAGGAATCGGATGTTAATTTTTGTTTAAGATACTCAAGAATCCAATATCTGGCGTCGGTCTCAACAATTTGAGCTTAATTGAATCATTGGAAATGCTGAGTAGGGCGATGTCTTGACATATTTTTAACTTGTTGGGGCTGCAGGTATGAATGTCAGATCAAGTGGAAGATTATTTTGCTAAAGCAATTTGAAAAAAGAGGTTTGCAAATCTTCAAAGATTCTTATAGAAACACTATATAATTCAGTGACGGCGAAATCTCTGCGGTTGGGTTTTATTGGTTATCTTTATCATATGCGAACTTGTCGGTAATTGAATAGCTTTCGTTGATAAATTTGAACTTGTCCATTGAATATATTAAGACCAAGAAACCTTATTCGGACACAAGCAGTGCGCATTGGAAGGAGAAAAGAACAAGACCATTTACTTTAATAGTGGTGAAGAGCGACTTTAAATGTTTTTAAATGTTCTTGATAGTCTTTGATAAACAAGAATGTAAATCGATATAAACAACGATAAAAATGGTGAAAAGGTTTAATATGTCATTTAGTATATTTTGAAATTCACTTGGAGCATTTTTTAGGCCAAATGCTTGAACATTCCATTCATAATGTCCGTGAAGTGGTGAATCTTTATTTTATCTTGATCATCGGGATGAATGGCAATTTGCGAAGCAGGTTAAAATCGAATTACTAAAAATGGTGGCATTACTTAACCTATTGATAAAATTAAATCTTTATTGGGAAGGGGTACCTAATCCATTCTAAGACCTTGTTCAATGGTTTGTAATTAATAACTAAGAATACACCTCTTTCTTTTACCTCCATTATTGACATAAAAAGCGGGAAGCCAGACCGAGGGATTTCTTGTTTTGAATTAATCCTTTATTGAGAGGTCATTGATTTCATTTTACATGCACTCCATTTGTTCTGATTTCATCACGAATAGAGTCCAGCCTTGAGTAAGAATTAAATATTCTTTGAATTCCTTAGCATAAAGCCTTCTAACCATATGTTTCTTCACATGCTTGGCGTTGGGGAATCGAGAACAAGGAGTTATTCTTCATGAAGGTTTTAATTTTCAATTTTGTTGAATCTCTTCATTTTTGAAGTTGTTCTTGAATTCTTTTATATTTGATTTCCTCTTTTAAGAAATTCGAATGTAGTGAGATTCTGATTTATTAAATTGATGATTTAGAAATGGATTCTTCTTGAATGTATTTTAAATCTCTTTCTTTTAGTTTAATAAGAAATTTAAATGTTATTTTTCTTTCTAAATGTTTCTGAGTTAATCCTTCATTACTAGTTGTAAATGGGTATAATAAGTATATAAATGGTAAACCCAAGGAAATAATTTTACCATGCGTAAGATTAGCGAATCGAGGAACAAAGATGTTTTGAAACACGTGTTATCTTGTGAATATATACTTTAGGTGATTTATATTTTATTTCCATTTAGTACCATTAAATTTTGAATTGAATTTTCTTTGGTTTTTGTAATATTTAGTTGGGATTAGACCTTCCACTGATACAATTTAAATACACACACTGTATCGACCAATGATGGTGTATTGAAAAGTTTTATCACTTTAACTAGGTTAATAAAACATACCATTACGAATGGTGATGTCTTTAATTCTTTTAAGTGAAAGACCTTGAATAAATAAATGCAGAAATATCTTTAGTACCGATGATTACGGTTCTCGTCGTGATCTTCATCATTGGATGAGGAATCATTGATCGAAGATGGGGGCCTTTTATCTAAAGTCTTTTTTTAGAATAAGACTTCTATTTTTTAAATTAGCAATTTCTTTTTTAATTTATTAACTACGATTTAATTACGAAGAAGTGACTTCTTTAGCTGGAGATTTAAATCTTTCCAAAGTTTTATTAAGACTAAAAAATTGGTTTCTCTTTAAGCTTTAATAAACTTATCGTTTTCTCTATTGTCTTTGAATTAATAAATCTTTTAAGCTGTTTTGTGTATTGGGCTTTTAACTTAGGATCGGTGATTTTACTAAATTAAATCGATTAACGAAGAACTCTCTTCATCATCCTTGTTAATTACATTAATCTTTTTAGTGCAACAATTTTCATGTCATAATGCTTACGAGATGGTGACTTCGATGGGTACTCTTTAACGAATTATTTTTCTTGTTAGTATCGAGAGTAATATGAAATGTTGAAGTCTTCATTATTACTAACTTCATTTTCTATTCTCGTTAACTCTAATATATATTGAGTATCTTCTTGATGTAATATTTAAGCGGGACAACCACATTTTATTTGCATTCACTTTTATAATGACCCTTTTGCCCTGATTGTGGCACACAATTTACTTTTATCAAATTTTTTAGTTCTTTTATTATGTTTTTATTAATGGATTGGGCTTATTATAATAATTATCTTGATTTTTATCTTTATGATGGCTGCGTCTTTTCTTATAGCGTCTATGACTTTTGTGAGCTAGTCAATATGTTTATGCACATGCTTTTAGTTACAGAAGGAGCCTGGCGAAAGGTAAACCATATTTCATGCGAATATATAAGCTATTTAGCTTTTCTTGTCTTTACTAGCTTGTTTGGCTAACTTAAAATCAATGCATTTTTAATCCTATCTTTTGAATATAGCGGATTATGTCATAGCCATAAGTGAGATTATCATAATCAATATATCCTAAATCTTTACTAAGTTCTTCCACGAACTTTGTGAGCAAATAAGGATGGTAAACCATTAACAAATTTTCTTTCCGAAAAGGTTTATTCTTGTCATTTCTCATCATAACTCTAGAAGTAAAAACATCTTTGTACCATCTAAAGTCACTTAGAAATTAGAGGCGTGAGATTACTTAGTGATCGTGGATTCTTTTCGGTGATATTCTTGGGGTTCCTACGAAGTGTTTTATTATAGTATAAATTAAAGTATTTACTCCATCGGGTGGCCCTATTCCTATAGTTTCATCAAAATCGGGTTTGCCTTGACATCTAAGCCCAGCTGCATGGATAATAGATAATCTAGAATCTTGGGTGAGATGTTTTCCCACGAGACACGAGAATACGCAACAAATCCACTAGCGATAATTCAACGATATCTGGTTGAGTAAAGAGTGTTGAATTTTGTTGAATGGTGTTTGCTACCATGGACATATGATTTAACTTATTGAGGATTTCTTGTTCATTAAATCGTCGATATTCCATTCATAAATTTTATTAGAGCAAGCAGAAAAATTGTTTATCTAGATTTCTCTCTTCAAATTGTAGATCACGGAGGTTGGTCTAGAATACCAATTTACGTCATACTAAAATATTATGGACGGTTAACTTATTTAAGCATTCATGAATATCTTAATATTGATGAGGTAGGTGATTGACTATCGAATACGACTCTTTGACTTTCATTATCGGAGTTAATCGTCATTAATAGTAATAATGTACGCTTGTTTAGGTTCGATCTTTGTTTTAATTTTTAAATAAGCGATCAATAGCTCTTTGTAAGATCAGCGTCTTTATTAGGTAAACCTAATTTTCTCTATTTTACGGTAGCTTTAATAGTGGTTGAACAATTTTTGACTCTGGTTTTTAATTATATTTTCTTCAAATTTTTCTTCAATCTGTCTAATACTTTGTTTTCTGGTTGCTGGTATTATTTTACTAAAATTTAATTGTTCAATGATTTTTTTATCATCATTAATTCCATTAGAGATTTTTAAATGAAATTTGTTTATTCTTTGAGTATTTTTCTTTGAAATTAAAGGCCATTCTAAGGTGGGTGACTAGGCGAGACCTTGAACTTGTCTTCTTTGACCGTTGAGTTTTAGTTATAACGTTGCATTTAAAATTGATCTGCTCATACCAATACGTAGAAGGTAATAATAATTTTTTCACTATTAATAAATTTCTTCCATTTATTGACAATTTTATCTCTTTCTTTCTCGGTTGGGTGATTTTTACTAAATTGATGTCTTTTAATTTTATTAGACTTGGAGTTAAAATCATTCTTAAGAATTAATCCAATCTAACTTGAAATTCTTTCTTAATGACTCTTAATTGATTATTAATTGGGACATCAAAATCAGACTGAGTAGGAAGCTCAGAAGGAGTCGGAGAAGAAGAGCTTTCTTCCTCGGCTAGGTAATTCTGAGGGTGACAAGAATAACAAGGATGACTTGCTTGACCTTGATTTAAAATTCCTTTTAACTTAATGTCTCTTATAGAAGGGTTACTAAGGACTTCAGAATCTCTTCTAGGCAGATTCATAGAAGGAGCTGAAGAACTAGAATAATCTCTATAATAAGCTGGTCTTCTAGAGCGTTCAAAGCTAACTTTGTGATTCCATCGGAAAAATTGCCTTATGTTTTCAATGTTCACTACGTTGTTTCTACTGTTTCTTTGTGGTATTTCACTTGGTAAAATCTATTGGTTGGGTAATGTAATATCTTTCCATAGAATTGTTCTAGGGATGCGGATATTAGCATCCTTGGTTGAACTTTGAATTAATACGATTATGATCTTTAGGGCTTTTATTAAGAGCATGGACATTCAAATTAGTCTTACGTGAATTATAATAAATTCTAAAGATTAGAGCTATTAGTTGAGAACCTTCATCATTATATTCAAAAGATAGGATTAAAATGTGCATTGATTTTAAGTTAGCCAAACAAGCTAGTAAAGACAAGAAAAAAAAGCTAAATATGAGCTTGGTACATTCTGCGAGCAATATGGTTTACCTCCACATGGCTCCTTACACGCGAAAGCACTGCAGCATAAACATATTGACTCTCACAAAAGTCATAGACGTCATAAGAAAAGACAGGTCATCATAAAGATAAAAATCAAGATAATTATTATAATAAGCCCAAATCCATTAATAAAAACATAATAAAAGAACTAAAAAATTTGATAAAAGTAAAATTGTGTGCCACAATTGTGGGCAAAAGGGTCATTATAAAAGTGAATGCAAAATAAAACAGAAGTTGTCTCGGTTAAATATTCTTTGAAGAAGATAATTTAATATATATTAGAGTTAATGAGAATAGAAAATGAAGTTAGTAACAATGAAGACTCTAACATTTCATATTCCTCACGATACTAACGGTAAAAATAATTCAAGAAAGCAAAGCGAAGTCACCATACATCTTAATAATTGCGATGAAAATTGTTGCACTAAAAAGATTAATGTAATTAACAAGGATGATGAAGAGAGTTCTTTGTTAATTGACTTAATTAGTAAAATCACCGATCCTAAGTTAAAAGCCCAATACACAAAAGCAGCAGTTAAAAGATTTATTAACTAAAGACAATAGAAAAACGATAAGTTTATTAAAGCTAAAGAGAAACCAATTTTTAGTCTTAATAAAACTTTGGAAAGATTTAAATCTCCAGTTAAAGAAGTCAGTCTTTCAGAATTAAATCAGGAAGTTAATAAATTAAAAAAAGAAATTGCTAATTTAAAAATAGAAGTCTCTATTCTAAAAAAGACTTAGATAAAAGGCACGATCTTGGATCAATGATTCCTCATCCAGTGATGAAGATCACGATGAACCAGAATCATCTGGTACTAAAGATATTTCAGACTTATTTATTCAAGGTCTTTCACTTAAAAGAATTAAAGACATCACCATTCAGAAATGGTATGTTTCTATTAACCTAGTTGTGGATAAAACCTTTTCAATACAGCTTACTGCCTTGGTTGATACAGGTGCAGATTTAAATTGTATCCAGGAAGGTCTAATCCCAACTAAATATTACAAAAAAACCAATGAAAAATTGAATTCAGCCAATGGTAGTCAAATGGAAATAAAATATAAATTACCTAAAGTACATATTTGTCAAGATAACATGTGTTTCAAAACATCTTTTGTTACGATTACATAATCTTACAGACAAAAATTATTTTGGGTTTACCATTTATATACTTATTATACCCATTTACAACTAGTAATGAAGGATTAACTCAGAAACATTTAGGAAAGAAAATAACATTTAAATTTCTTATTAAACGAAAAGAAAGAGATTTAAAATACATTCAAGAAGAATCCATTTCTAAATCATTGAATTTAATAAATCGTAAATCTACACATTTGAATTTCTTAAAGAGGAAATCAAATATAAAAGAATTGAAGAACAACTTCAAATGAAGAGATTCGATTCAAAAATTGAAAATTAAAACCTTCATGAAGAATAACCTTTGTTACGATTCCCCAATGCCTTTTGGCATAGGAAGAAACATATGGTTAGGCTTCCTTATGCTAAGGAATTCAAAGAACATTTAATTCCCACTAAGGCTGAACTTTATTCGGATGAGTCGTGAACAAATGGAGTTATGTAAAATGAAATCAATGACCTCCTCAATAAAGGATTAATTAAACACAATAAATCCCTTGGTCTTGCTTTCGCCTTTTATGCCAATAATGAAGCGAGAAAAAGAAAGAGGTGTACCCTGTTTAGTTATTAATTACAAACCATTGAACAAGGTCTTAGAATGGATTAGGTACCCCTTCCCAATAAAGACGACCTTATCAATAGGTTAAATAATGCCACCATTTTAGGAAATTTGACCTTAAATCCGGTTTACGGCAAATTGCCATTCATCCCGATGATCGATACAAAATAAAGATTCACCACTCGTTTGGACATTATGAATGGAATGTTCAAGCATTTGGCCTAAAAATGCTCCAGTGAATTTCAAAATATACTCAATGACATTTTAAACCCTTTCAGCCATTTTATCGTTGTTTATATCGACGACATTCTTGTTTACTCAAAGACTATTGAAGAACACGAAAAACATTTAAAGTCGTTCTTCACCACTATTAAAGTAAATGGTCTTGTTCTTTCTCCTTCCAAATGCAGCCTGTTTCAGGTCCGAATAAGGTTTCTTGGTCTTAATATCTTCAATGGACAAGTTCAGCCTATTGAACGAGCTATTCAATTGACGACAAGTTCCCGATAAGATAACCAATAAAACCCAATGCGCAGAGATTTCTAGGCTCATTTGAATTATATAGGCAAGTTCTACAAGAATCTCAGGAAGATTTGCAAACCTCTTTTTCAGCGTTTGCAAAATAATCCTCCACCTTGGACTGACATTCATACCTCTGCAGTCCAACAAGTTAAAAAATATGTCAAGACATTGCCCTGCCTTGGCATTTCCAATGATTCGGCGTTCAAAATTGTTGAGACCAAGCGCCTCGAGATATTGGATTGGGAGGCATTCTTAAACAAAAATTAACATCCGATTCCCACGAACAAATTGTTCGATTTCATTAGGAGCATGGAATACTACACAATCAAAATATAGTACTATTAAAAAGAAATTCTTTCATTGGTATTATGTATTAATAAATTTCAAAATGACTTATTAAATCGAGAAATTCTGGTTAGCGTTATTTATGTAAGTCGACCAAGTACATTTTAGTAAAGATGTTGAAAATTTAGCCTCTAAGCATTCTTTAAGCTAGATGGCAAGCTTTATTAAGCATTTTGATTTTGATATTGAATACATTAAAGGCAAAAATAATTCTATTCCCGATTTTCTTACCGGAGAATTTATTCATACAGTCTTATCTGATCATGAGTTTTAGAGGTTCATCCTCCTCTCGAGTCGAAGGTGCATACTAGTGGCCCTAGTAATCATCCCAGAGGTACCTTAGTCCCTCACCCAGTAACCCCGGTCTATCAGTCAAACAAATTTTCTGTTCTGGGGACAATCCCCAAGCCTTATAGTTCAGCCTTAGTAAATAAACCTGAACCCATTGACCCATTCAGTAATCCAGCAAAGACCTCGTCTTCAGCTCCCAATCACTCCTCTTCTGAGCATGTGCTCAAATGGGAAAGTTATTTGTTTCACATTGAACCCTACATGAAACCAAAAAATGATCCAGTTAAGCTTACGCACCAGATTTTTCCCTCTGGTTGGCATTTTCCTCTCGGTAGCTCCTTATAAGTCTCTTGTTTATTATAAGGACATTCTCCTTGAAACTGAGTCAGTAAATATAAAACCAATTTATGCAAACAATGATAAATCAAAAGTTCTTTATCATTCTTTGTATATTAAACAATTCCTTCAGATTTCCGATTGGGGTAAACATCCCTCCGATCTAATGGATCTCTCTAATCATAGTTATCCCTTTTGCTTTTATGACTATATTGAAGCCTGGTATAAGGTTCTCCTTCATCAGAACGAGTCCCATAGTCATTCCTGGTTTATTCAGTTCGATCATAAATTCAAAAGTCCAATCCCTTATTGGTTCGTCCTCTGGTGGTATAGGCATGGTTCTACCTATGACCTCCTTCCCGACCCCCTTAAGGTCCAAGTTACCCATTTTGCTAATAATAGTAAACCAGATCCAAGGAATGAGAACATTCCTCTCACTCTCCTCTTCATCAGTAAATATAAGGTTCCATGGATCCTTAAATGGCAATACGGTATTTCTCCGCCCTCTGTTGCTAGTAATTCAGTAGTTATCTCTGATCCACTCCCTCGACTTTCCCGCTTTTTCTACATCAAGTGGTGGGATAAGTTCGATGTTAACGAGAATCATTGTCGGAGTTCAACAAGAATTTCCTGTTGCTCCTATTCCAGTTCCAGTCATCTCCCCAGTCACTCAGGCTAAGGATTCTAAAGCCATTTCTTTAGATCCCTCTTCCTCAAGTCAGAAAAAGATTTCAAAAGAATCAAAGTCAAAAACCAGTCCTACAGGATCCTCCTGTTCCCGTAGCATATCTGATTTCAAAGATTGCTCCGGTAGTGAGTTAAAACTTATTGCCCAAGCCCTCAATAAAAGAATTGATGAGTTACACGAAGAAGCCTCTAGGCATTCCTCAGCTTCTTCCCAAAATGACTCGATTAGCCCAATTGCGAAGATGATGATGAGTCATCGACCCTATGGCACCATCAACCTTCAGGATGCTCAAGACCCATTTGCACGACATTCTCTTTGTACTGACCGATTCTTCGTTCACCTTTGCCTCACAACGATCAACATTCGATTAGCCCGACTGCTTTCGTGACCCGATCGATCCTTTGTTCCAAGCCTGCCTCCGGTGACCCGATTCTTTATTCGATCAATCCATTGTTCGGACTTTCTTTCGACCCGATTCTTTCTCGATCGGCCAAATAGAAAGTAGCTCAATAGTAAAAAGTGGCTCTTTTCCACCGAAAGCGAAGTCGAGTCAAAAGTTGAAGACGATCGAAGTTAGCACTATTCATCAACGATTGTTTATGCTGTACTTTTACTTTTACTTTTACTTTAGTAAATCACTTTTACTTAAGTAAAATGTTTTTTACTTTTACTTTTACTTTAGTAAATCACTTTTACTTAAGTAAAATGTTTTTTACTTTTGCTTTTACTTTAGTAATTCACTTTTACCTAAGTGAAATGTTTCTTACTTTACCCAAGTAAATGTAACAGTTCCCTTTCCTTGTTCTATAAAAGGAAGGCGAGCTCATTTGGCAGATCAAGTTTTTCGAAACTTAGAAAGACTCTGAGCTCTCTCTCTCAGAAGAATCTTTAGTTTCTACCTCTGATCAGCCTACTTAACCCCTCTTCTCCAATTCTCTAGTTAAATGTTTTAAATTTGTAAGTTCTTGTTTTATTTTCAGTTCTTAGTTTGTACATAGTATGAATTATTAATACAATTCAGTTATCTATTTATAAAACTGTATTTGATTGTGTATGCGCTCTCTTAGTTCTTCCTGTTCTCTCCTTCCGCCCCTATTGGTATCAGAGCCAAGTTGTTGTTCTCTGTTCTAGCGACCAGTAAGATCTGTTGATTTGCTTCATTAAAACTGTTTTCAAAAATTATTTCATCCTTTATCAGAAGTCACCTAACTAACTGTAGAACACCTTGTTCGCTGTCAACCCTAGGTAAGTCTCTTGAGCGAGCGGTGATGGGTTTTTGAACAATAGGTATGAGTCTACCCGAGTAAGAGGTGCGAATGGAAGATAAAGAGTGAATAAATTTTGAACTCGATAATAATGAGTAGGTTATTTAGATCTAACTCCTCGGTTAGTCATAGAATCGAACCTTACAACTATACCGAGATATAGTTAATCGGGAAGAAAACGATTATGAAAATATCGGTCAAGTTTTACATAATTGGAATATACCTGAAATTTCTCCCAAAGAAATTTATCGATCAACATTCTTAGATAACTTTAAAATGTTATAATGTTAAAACAGTTGAAAAGGTCTATGCTATTAACAAAGAGTATGAAAATTGTAGCCTTCTTTCCCGAGATGTTATTAAAAAACATAGAAAAAAGGGTAGTAGGGGATGGTGACTCATCTGAGAAGATGATCAAGAGCACCTTCCTAAGCATCTCATGAGAGACGGACGATCGACCAAGAAGGCGCCAGAGGAGTCTTCATCCTTAAACAGTGATGGCCCACGCCATCATCTCTTTTACTTTAGTAAATGTAAAAGTAAAAGTATATATATATATATATATATATACATAAGTTTTGTTTTTATGTAAAATAGAATATTCTATTTTACATAATAACAAAACTTATGTTTATATATATATATATATATATATATATATATATATATATATATACATAAGTTTTGTTTTTATGTAAAATAGAATATATTATATTTTATTTGCATAGTACTGCATAGTGCAACATAGTAAAATCAAAATTTTCTCACCGAATTCGTCTGTGATTCTTCATTACTGGTCACCCGTGAAATTTTTTTTAATGAGCATCTAAATAGTATCCTTCCATTGTACTATAAATAGGATGCTCAATTTAGAAAAGAAAATCACACCAGAATTAGAGAATTCTTCTTCTATAATATTTAGTGTATTTTTTTTTAGTTTAAGGAAGCTTTGAGTGTAGAAAATAGTGAAAGTTTTCTTCAAGAATATATCTCATTATACCGATCGAATTACTCTCTTTTGAGGTAAGGGTATTATTTATTTCATATTAAACTACGATATTATTTTTTGTATTAAGTAAGGAATTTTATTTTCGCTCAATATTCGTAAGGAATATTATTTTCGATTCAATATTAAGTAAGGAATATTATCTTCGTTCAATATTAAGTAAGGAATATTATTTTCGTTCAACAGGTTGTAAGGGATATTATTTTTGTTCAATATTCATAAAAAATAATATTTTCTTCCATACTCTGTAGTATATAAGTAATATTATTTTGTTTTGTATTCCTAATTCTACATTCATTTTGATAAGTATTGCTTTTATACTCCTTGAAATTAGTAGAATATCCTTGAAATTTGCGTTTCATCTAGTATTGTTTCACATAAATATTTTTCTGGACATTCTTGTTAAATTTTAATCTTTTCATGCCGGAGTACTATTTATGGGTACTATTCATACATATGGCACTATTCATATGTACGCTACTATTCATACGTACAACATTATTCATAAAGTACTATTCACTGGGCACTATTCATGAAGTACTATTCACGGGGTACTATTAACGATAAAAAAATTGATTTCTTTCTATTCAAAATTATTTTTGATACATGAATATAAATCTTGAATTCTACTCCTTAAAGTAGTATCATGTTGACAATTTGGATATTCTTGAACTCTGGATAAATTGAATAATAAATCTTTAAAATATATCCTTGCTCTCATTTAATTGAATTCTTATATCATTGTCATCATCCTCATACTTATATTGTGATGAAAGTCCTCATTGGCCCGTAGTGCATTGATAGACAGTTGTTGGTATGATCATGACCATGGGTTCTCTTCGGCCAAGGGTGCAAAGAAGAATTGTTGTTTGGCATAATCATAACCACTGGTGATGATAACGATTATGCTTGGCCCGTAGTGCATGAATAATTCGTGGATGTGATAATAACGAATGTCCTCATTGGCCCGAAGTGCATTGATGGACAGTTGTTTGGTATAATCATGACCATGGGTTCTCTTCGGCTAAGGATGCAAAGATGAATTGTTGTTTGGCATGATCATGACCATTGGTGATACTAACGAATATCATTGGCCCGTAGTGCATGGATAATTCGTGGATGTGATAATAATGAATATCCTTGGCCCGTAGTGCATGGATAATTCATGGATGTGATACTAACGAATATCCTTGGCCGTAGTGCATGGATAATTTGGTGATGTGGATTATTTATTTTACAGACAAATGATGTGGTAAAAATCCTCTTTGGCTTACGTGCAAAGATGGATTATTGATTATTGGTTTTATAGTTGTATATCTTTGGCTTACGTGCAAAGATGGACTGTTGATTTACCTGATTATAAATATGAATTGTGAATTTAACTATAATCTTTGGTGGTTCAGGTGAAGACAGGTGATGAGAGTTCTCTTTGTCTTGGGTACAACAAAGAACTGTTGATGGGTATTACAGGGATGAAATATTAATGATGGACTTTTAATTAGGAAGAGATAGTAGACATTATGTTTTATTTAACTCTTCTAATGGATTGTTGTTTCCGCTGTAGTTGTTGATCTAAAACCTGTTGTCTACTGTATTCTATCTGACTTTTCCCTGTTGAGGACTAAGGATAATTTGTTCTATATTATCTTAGTCATAATATTCTTTACTAGGCTATTTGTGCTCACCCTTTTGCTTCACAATTCATTTTAGGTAATAAGAGTGTAACTGGATCGAGCGGGGATAACAGGAGAATAGTGTGATGGTCCGAGACTATGGAAGTTTCTCAATACATTATAAAACTGCATGACATGCAATATATACTTGTATTGAGGACCTAAGATGGGTGTGTCGTATATTATATGTCACTTAATAATTAATTTTGGTGAACAACAATAGGGTGATGCAAACTCGACTTTAAAATTGCCAAAAATGCACCTCATTAGAATGAATAGGATAGTAATCTTCTCGTTCTTCTTTGGTGTCTTGAAATATTTGTTACTGTATTTTATATGGCATTGTAATAATTTGAGTTTGGATACTGTCTATGAGATAATATTGTATTAAAACTCACAACTTATGTGTTGTCTATTTTGCACGATAAATCAACAACTGTAGAAATGAAGTTTGTATTCGAATTCTGTACTGTGTATCTGGTGACTCGAAATGGGTTGTGTATACCAATTTTGGGGGTGTCATGTAGAAAATTAGTTATCAAGAATTACCAAGTACTAACCTATAACCAATTTAATCTTATTTAAACAAATGATTTAATATTTTAATTTAAAATAATTAAATAAACTATTACTAACTATCCCAAGAATGAAACAAGATATTAAAGACTTTATACTATAATTTAACCTATTGCTTTATTTAAATCAACACACTTCCTGTTAAGCTAAATTACTTATACTGGATTGTTCATCAAGAACACGAAAGTAAAATGTGGCCATCTCTCAACGCACCATACTCATATCAAATCAAATCCACAGATGATAGAATCAACTAGAACACCCTAATTAACTAATCACTATATCTCTATATGAATTACAATTAAAAAAGGTTTAAGTACAAGTTGTTATTACATTACATGCAATGCTTTGGTATATCTCTATCCTAAGCACAAATCATGAATTCCAACTCCATGTAGAACACATAAATACATGCTATTATGATTGTGACGCCCCCAAATCCGGGTATCTTCCAACCCGACAGATGGTGCTACACAGTACTACCATTCACACATAAATTCAATTGAAAAGTCTCAAAAGAACGAATACGTCTTCAATATATTAGAAATAATATTACATTCCCCCAAGTTTTAATAACCCATACATTTGTTCTTGTCATAATATCAAATATATTACAATCGTTCACCTATACTATTACATAAGAACTCTAAGGGTTCGTCTTAGCCTTGCCTTTATCCTTGTTTTGAGACCATCGGTCAGATTCGATCTTAAACGTGTTCATATGGTTCAAGCAAGAGTGAGCATGACTAGCTCAGCAAGTACTATAATTCTAAAAAACAACATGCTTGAAACATAGAACTCGTATATCTTCAATAACTGAACAATAGTTACGAAGTACTATCGATAATTCAAAATAGCACTTCTTTTCATTCAAAATGTTTTACAACAACAATATTCAGTAAAACATCAGTTTCGGTCCAAGACCTTGAGCATTTCATAAGTTCTTTTGAAAAAGGACATCCTGGCACTAAGTCTGTAAGTCCGACATTACTTACGATCACGTCTAGGTGATCAGTCCATAGTACTCTATGTTGATCAACACTACATTCATTAAACGTGTATACGTTTAAATTGTGGCAACCTCACGTGCCTGTTGTTAATTGACAAAAACATTTTAGCATACTCAGTCTTTGATTGAAAACCATACCAATATAACTTGGTAAACATTAAACATTCTTGATAGAATCATAACATAAGTCTAGCCGAAAGAATTTGCTTTGATTTCCTCATACAAAACTTCATGCGAAAGGATACATGAATTAGACAGCTTGTTTAGATTGAACTGAAATAAGGGTTAGAATACTTGCCTTTAGCGTCTGCTTAATGATTATCACACATACACTTTAAGTCTCTAAGTCTATACAATACATGATCATATAACTTACCACATTAGGTCACATATAATCAAGTATGAATACTATTATATCTTACCCTTCATCTCAATCTAAATCCTGACTTAGATTTGTTATTTAGTGCTTTCGGCTTTTCATTACGTCATTCTCATTACGTTCATCTTCAATTGATTATTAACCTTTAATCATCATACATTAAGTGTCTAACAATGCCATAACAATGTTATATTTATACCTTAGTTCATTCCTAATGAGTTCTCTTTCATTCTATACTTGTAAACATTCTTGTCTTTCGAAACCCTAGAATTTGGCGCTTGTACTTCACCACATAACTCTCCTTCTCTAGTAGGCAGCGACTTCTCAGATAGGTAATGACACGTTGTGCGGTCTTTGCGATTGCCACCATTTAGCCTTGGGTTGTACTTGCAAGATGCCAATTACGTGCCTTAGAAAATTTAAAGCTTTTGAAATTTTTGCGAAACTCCCGGACGCATAACTTCTTCATTATAAGTCTGAATTGGCTAGTTCAAAAGCCCACGGTCACAAATTACATACTCTATGCATCTATGCAAGAATTTTATCTATTTGACTTCGTTTACTAAAATTTCACCTATTACTTCATTTTTAACGAAAACGATAAACGTTCGTGAACGTTCAACGCTCGTTTCTTCGTTCTAATTCAGAATTCGGTCATTTTCGAGTTCGTAACTCTATAATGCCAAATATGATGTGTCTCCATCGAAAACCAACATTTTCGACTTCAAACACAAAATACGACTTCCATTCCGAGAATTTCACGAATTCGACGATTATCGTCTAATCGTGTGAATTCCGACAAAAGCTCATTACTAATGATTCAAAATGGATTTTAATTTTCACATGAACATTTCAAGTTACTTATTACACCAACTTATCATCAAAGTAGGTTTTGACTTATCCTCATAAGTCAATGACTTATTTAACTTATGAACTACTATACTCATGCATATGACTTACTATGAACTTAAGTCCATCAATCAATGTTCTCATACTATATTGAACATACTAACATCATATGACAAACATATGACAAGTTCTTCACAAGTTTATCAACTTATTTAGGTTCAAGTTGCTTATTCAACTTATTAGGCTTAAGTTTATTCATCAATGACTTCTTATAGGTTCTTAGCATATAATCACACTTCTCTATCAATCTTATTATGGTAGAGATTCATAAGATCATTTACCTTTGATGACTAAAGTCTTCTTCTTTGAAATCTAGCAAAATGTTGATTTGGCTTTAAAAGTGCTTATTCTCTCTAACCAATAAGTTACTTTGTTTTCGATGAAAGTTGAACAATGAGAAATGATAAACCAACTCTCCTATTTATAGGCTATCCAAAGTGAGGGCATTATGGTCAATTAGGCATTGCACCTCCTGAATTAACCTCCTTAATCCCACCTCCTTACTCTTCATTACTTAACAACCAAGTCTACTTGTTAGCCACTTCTAATACTTGGTCATCACAACACTTGCTCAACACTTAAAATGTTTGCCCATCAATTCTACCCACATCTTACTTGGTTTGCTCCATGGATCATGGCTAATTCATTGGGCTTGCTTAATTAATCTAGCTAATTTCTTGTTGGGCTTATACTACAATAGTTTGGACTCATGACATATCAAACACTTGGGTTTGAGTATCACTTTCTATTGGACTTCTACCATTATGCTAATAATCCTACAAGTCCATTCCCTTTAATTAAGAACCTTGACATAAATATACCACGTATAATTCTCGTATGCTAACTCGTATACTAAATTTTAATATACGCTATTCCATTCTTCATATTTAGTAGTATAATACGTCGTATTATACTTACATTCATTACCTCGTATAATGCATACGCATCATACAATTATAACTTTCTTTTCTTAACGCTTAATAAACCTAACGTTCCCAAATTAGGTCCGCATGCGAAATATTATGTTTTCCGTACTTATATTATTATTACATAATCAATCTCACCTCGATATTATAACGTTATGCATTTCTCGGAAGTTCAAAAATAATTCCCGAGCAGAAATCGATGAATAGTGTTTTTCAAAAAATTTCTTGGAAACCTTTTAATTTCGTCTTAGAAATTCACACTTTAATTCATCCACGTAGTTAAAATACTACGACATTTTGATCTTTCTAGGTTATAGAACGACATTCATCTTATCAACACATAGTAATAATAAATAATATTATTTTATTCATTATTAAAAGTATTTACAAAGGTTCGATTTTCCAGGGCGTTACATTCTCTCCCCCTTATAAGGATTCTGTCCCTAGAATCTTCCTAAAAAAAATTACACAAATAATTGAGGGTAATTCTTTTTCATCATTTCTTCTTACTCCCACGTTGCTTCTTCTGCATCGTGGTTATTCCATATCACCTTCACGGAAGGTATGACTATATTCTGCAGAACTTGTTTCTTTCTATCGATAATTTGAATCGGCGTTTCCTCATACGTTAAGTCCTTCTCGATATGAATAGGTTCATATTATATCACGTGCTTATAATCTGGCTTATAAGGACGTAATACCGATACATGAAATACATTATGTATTCGTTCTAGGTCTGGAGGTAATGTTATCATATATGCTACCTCACCCACCCATTTTAATACCTCAAAAGGTCCTACAAACCTTGGACTTAACTTTTTCTTCATTCCAAAATGTATCTTTCCTTTCCAGGGAGATACTTTCAGAAATACGTACGAACCTACTTCAAATTCTCTATTCTCTCTATGCGAATCCGTAAACTTCTTCTATCTATCTTGAGCTGCTACCAACCGCATCTGTATCAGTTTAACAATGTTCGCTGTTTGCTGCACCAATTCTGGTCCCATCATTTGGCGTTCTTCTAACATCTGAATTATTCTCTCGCTCTGTCCATCCGTTTGTGGATGATACGCCGTACTCAGCTTCAACTGCATTCCTAACTGCTCTTGTAGACTCCTCCAAAAATTCAATGTGAATCGTGGATCACAATCTGACACAATCGATACTGGTACTCCATGTCTAGAAATTATTTACTTAATATAGAGTCTAGCTAACTGGTCTAAGTTATACTTGACCCTAATTGGAAAAAAGTGAGCCGACTTTGTCAATCGGTCTACTATTACCCAAATCGCATCATACCCTTTGGTTGTAGTCGGAAGTCCCACCACAAAATCCATCGTGATATTTTCCCACTTCCACTCCAGAATTTCCAATGACTGTAACAAGCCACTTGGTCATTGATGTTCGACCTTAACTTTCTGGCAAGTTAAGCACCTACTCACGTACTCTGCTATCTCTTTCTTCATGTTCGGCCACCAAAAACTCTGTCGAAGGTCTTGATACATCTTAGTACTACCAGGTTGAATCGAAAACATCAAACTATGAGCCTCTTATAATACCTGCTCCTTTAATTCTGTCTCATTCGGAACCCAAATTCTTCCTTTAAATCTTAATAATCCCTCATTATCAAGACTATACTTAATATCTTTTCATTGGCACAACGCTCCTTCATCCCATTCACACTCATCGGGTTTTGAGTTATACCTCCTTAACTCTCTCTAAGATGGTAGATTGCATCTCAGTCGTAAACAGCATTTGTCCTACTTTACTTGGCAGCTTCACTTCTAATTCCATCCTAACCATCTCTGTTATTAACTCAGTTTGAACTGTTAACAAAGACAACTTTTCCCGATCCTTCATACTTAAGGCGTCGGCAAATACATTGGCTTTTCTAGGGTGATACAGGATTTCACAGTCGTAATCCTTTATCAACTCCAACCATCTCCTCTGCCTCATATTCAACTCCTTCCGTGTGAAGCATATTTTAGACTCTTGTGGTTCGTGTATATCTCACATTTTTCTCCATAAAGATAATGTCTCCATATCTTTAAAGCAAAAACTACTGCGGCCAGTTCCAGATCATGAGTAGGGTAAACTTTCTCATAATCCTTCAACTGCCTAGATGCATACGCAATGACCTTTCCATGATGCATGAGAACGCAACCAAGTACTCTATGCGAAGCATCACTATAAACTACAAAATATCCTATGTCATCGGGCAATGACAAAACAGGCGCTTCACTCAACCTCTTCTTTAGTTCTTGAAAACTGTCCTCACATTTATCCGTCCATGCGTATTTCACCGTCTTTCTTGTCAAGTTAGTCAATGGAGTCACTATCTTAGAAAAGTCCTGGATAAATCTCCGATAGTAACCCGCTAACCCTAAGAAACTTCGTACCTCAGTCGGCAATTTCAGTTGTTACTGATTCATCACTGCTTCCACCTTCGCTGGATCTACTGAAATCCCTTCATGGTCAATAACATGACCTAAAAATTGTACCTTCTCCAACTAAAATTCACACTTAGTGAACTTCGCATTCAACTTCTCCTTCCTTAATGTCTCTAACACTAACCTTAGGTGTACAACATGATCTTCTGGCATCTTAGAATAGACTAGAATATCATCTATAAACACCACGACAAACTTGTCCAAATATTGTTTGAACACTCTGTTCATCATATCCATAAATGCAGTTGGTACATTTGTCAACCCAAATGACATCACCTGAAACTCGTAATGACCATAACGAGTCCTGAATGTTGTCTTTGGTACATCCTCCTTCCAAACCTTCAACTGGTGGTACCCCGTTCTTAAATCTATTTTTAAAAAATACTTAGCCCCTTTCAACTAATCAAAGAGATCATCGATTCTGGGCAATGGGTATTTATTCTTTATCGTTAATTTGTTCAACTCTCGGTAGTCGATACAAAGTCTTAACGATCCGTCCTTCTTTTTAACAAACAGTACCGGTGCTCCCAATGGCGAAACACTTGGTTGAATGTACTTTCTGTCCAACAGTTCTTGCAACTGCACCATCAACTCCTTCATCTCCACTGGCTCCATACAATACGGTGCCCTGGAAACTGGTGCCGCTCCTGGAACGATGTCTATTACAAACTCTGTCTCCCTATCCGGCGGAAGACCCAAAAATTCACTCAGAAATACATCGGCAAATTCTCTCACTATAGGTATTTTTTCCATGGTTACTACTACTCTCTGGGTATCTACAACATGACACAGATAACCTACGCATCCCTTCCTCAGTAATTTCCTAGTTTGTGTCATTTTTAGACAACACGAACATCCCGGTGATCTATTCCCGTAAAATACTACCTGAGGTTGTCTTAACGTTTTAAGGTTCACACATTTCTTCTGACAATCTATAATTTCCCCATGGTTAACTAACCAATCCATTCCGAGAATTACGTCGAATTCTCCTAACTTTATCGGTATCAAATCTACCGATAATTTACAACCCTGTATATCTATGCAACAATTCCTATGAACATCTTCAATAGGAATTATTTCTTCATTTGCGACCTTAATATTTAAAGGTATAGGCAACTTTTCGGGAAGTAATCCTAATCGTCTAGCAAAATCGCATGCTATAAATAAACAAGTAGCACCCGAATCAAACAGCATGTAAGCATTTATGTCGTTGATCGGAATAATACCTGCGACGACGTCCCCTGATGCAGCTGCATCTTGGACTGTCATGTTAAAGGTACGACCCATCGGCCTACCCGGCTGCGATGGTCCACTAATAGCTAATTTACCGCTATTAGCTCCCCGATTCCTATCCGTCCCCTTCTTCGGGCAGTTCTTTGCCATGTGGTCAGTTGACCCACACACAAAGCATCTGTGATTCTTCTTCAGACTTGGACAGTTAGGCGCAATGTGCCCTTCCTGTCCACAATTATAACAGAAGGCCTTCCCCTTGAGACAGACTCCTAAATGAGTCTTCCCACAGGTCTTGCAGGCCTCCATTCTTCTCTTCAGATCTCTTAACTTAACTTTAGTATTCCCAGAGCTGAACGTCTTCCTCTTTTGTCCTTCGCCACTACCACTAGCTCCCTCAATCTTTACTCCCCCCATCTACTTTCCCTTTACTCTTCTTGTCCTTGTGTTATTGATTCAGAGCCTCACTACCACCCTCAACGATTATCGCCTTCTCTAAAATGGTTCCAAAAGAAGTACTTTGGAATACCAAAATACGGTTCTAGAGCCAGGGTTTCAAGCCCTACTCAAACCATCGCGCTTTCCTAACCTCGATATCCACTTGGTGTGGAGCGAACCTTGCCAGTTCATTAAACTTGGCGGCGTATTGGGGAACTGACATGTCCCCTTGTTTCAACTCCAGAAATCGCATCTCCATCCTCCCTTGCATGGTCATGGGAAAGTATTTCTCGAAGAATATCTCCTTAAACCTCTCCCACGTTATATTTGCTATCCCGGCCCTAGCCTGATTGGCTTCCCACCAAAAGTTGGCCTCTCCCTTCATCATATAGGTTACAAAGGCAACCTTTTGGGCGTCATCGACATTTGTTATCACAAATACCTTCTCTATTTCCTTAACCCACATTTGGGCTTTAATAGGGTTTGTAGTTCCTTTGAACTCTGGCAGACCCACGTTCTTGAAATCCTTAAAGGTAGTAGTTCGTTCTACTCCTGGATATACAGGAATATTAGCCCCTATTCTAGTAAAGACATCTGTTAATAGGTTAACAAACTCCTGCATCAGGTAAACCGGACCTCCCTCTGGTTGATTCACATTCGCTCCTTGATTACGTTGTACTCTTCTCGGTGGCATTTTGCTGATACAATAAACACATTTCGTTATTATTCCTTTCTTTATTAGTTATTATTTACTATTAAACAATAACTTCAACATCCATTACTCATTGTTTTTCATAAAAAGGATTATATTCATTCTTTGTAGTATAATACTACATCGGTTACATTACACAGCCTAAGCTGATTACATTACTTTCCCGCTATTGCATTCCAAAAATTGGGATTTATAAAAGACTATCCTTCACTTTACAAAGAGGGCTTTACGTCACTACTAATTACAAAATATTTACATACTACTCTAGCTACTACTAGTCTACATCTTCCTCAAGGCATTATTAAAATCTGCCTTGGCAAGACCGACAATAATATCACAGCTGATTGTATGCCGCGTCTGCCCCATCTCTACAGGATAACCAGCTACCTATTGCTGGAAATCTATGTGAGAACTGTTAGGTTTGTAATATTTATATATGCAATCAAATTGCAAAATAATGCGGAAGCGTGTAAAAATCAGAGTTTAAAAAATTTACAAACCATATACCTGGATCACCCTTTATGCATAATTATTAATTAAACGAAAAGATAAAGAATAAATCATACCCTTGAAGATCGAGCTTCCTCAGGTACAAGTTCACCTCCAAATCCTTTCGCGTTCAATCTTGAATCCACCGGGTTTGGTTCCTTCCTTTGATCAATGTTAGCCACCCAAATGTTTGGCCTCTAGAGGTGATCCACCAAGGAAGAATAAGAATTCAAGAAGATGGGATATTGGCTCAACCCTAGTTTTCTCTATCTCTATAGAAAAAGGGTGTACTCTCTAACAAATTGGAATTATTACGTAGTTGTTAAAGTCAACCAAACCCTCACCCATAATAAGACTCCTCTTATTAATAGATGTGGGCAACCCACCTTAACAATTAAGGAATTGGGTTTTATTTAATTAATTAAATTCTTTTAATTAATAAAGCTCCCTAATCTTATTAGGGATAATTAATTAAACTCCTTTAACTAATTTTCCTTCCTAATCCAATTAGGAATAAATGAGAGTACTTATATAAAATTAATTCCTAAACTCTTTTAGAAATTAAAATAATAATAATTGTAATAATATTAATAAGACTCCTCTTATTAATTTATATTTAATATTTCTAAAATATTAAATAATAAATATTAAGCTATTTAATTTATTCTATCACCATAGATTAAATTAAATATACATAACATATTATTACGATTATGCCATTAACTTCTTAAATAATTATTCTTCCTTTTATGGTGTGACCCTTTAGGTTCTCCATATTAAACCCTATTGTGAATAAATCAATTAGAACAATTCTAATCTTATTTAAATAAATAAATTAAACAATTAATTTATTTAAATAAATAATATTTATTCTACAATAGGGATAAGCCTCCTAGCGATCAACGACTTTCCGGATAATATAGATTTCAACATTAATCATTAAAGAACCTTTGAGTAAATAGTTACTTAAATGCAATTCAATCCTTCCACCATACATGTCCCAATTAAATATAAGACATGGAATTACTTGTCAAGTCTTATTTTATTTAATTATATGTATTTCGATCCTTAAATGCACAACTCCAAATAATGCAAATTAGAAACTCCTTTCTAATTTCATTACGCCTTAACCCGAGGACTCTTTGGGTTGTCATTTATCGAATCACATAGGACATTTCTCTTCTTTTATTAAGTGGTAGATTCTTTATTGATCATACATTATCTCCATGTATAACTTATTATACCCAAGCATACCCTTTGATATACCCTAAGGGTCTTAAGGAATAAGTCAAAGTATAACTCATCATACACAAGATACTATGATGATCTCAAGTCCAAGGATCACTTATACTACTATCACTACAGGAATTTCTATTGACAGGCAAATAAAACTCCATTAGGTATTCCTTAGTGAGCCACGTTCAGTGAACTTATTCTCTAATAAGCACCTACATACTTGCTTTAGTGTCTCCACACAAATGATCATGAGATCAATCATCCTCATCCAATAAGCAAGCAACGTATGTACCAATCTATCCGGATTCACTAATCCCCAATTTAGTAATCCAATGATTGGGAACTATTTTAGTTTTAAGCTTTCTAAGAATTTAGATCTCATTAGAATGATCATCATCATTATTCTAAAAGCATTGCTTAAAACTATGGGTTTATCACATATTATAAAAAAACTGCAACATCATGTAGATAATTAAAAGCCTTTAATAAATTAATACTTTTTATTAATAAATGAATAAGATTGTTACAAAGTATATGCTTTATCATCAAACATGATTGGCTTGTGTGCATACTATTTTCAATCTCCCACTTGCACTAAAGCCAATCGCCATGGTATCTCATACTCTTCTTCTCTAAGTGACGATTATCCTGCTATTGGATAAGCTTTAGTTAATGGATATTTAATGTTGTTCATGAGAGTCCACTATCTCTATAGTGATTTCCATCTTTCAATGATTCTAATAATCAAATGAAAGTGCCACAACACATGTTTAGATCCAAGATGAGATTTAGGAACTATTCCTGGATTACGTAATGAATTTTTAATCCAAACAATCAACTTGCGACTTCATTTATAGCTATATACTTTGTCTTTATCACTAAACCAAGTAACTCTTTCTTTGTTTGGAACCTTTCCAATTCAACTTGCACCACTTGTTCAAGGTAGCCCTTTACCTTAAAGTGGATTTTTACGTCGTCTTGATGCATGCGAAAAACTTGAGTCTGTTAAACCCTCTAGTTTTAATTTAGACCCACCATGAATAGGATCACATCCTTAGTGCTTAGGTTAAGCACTTTAAGATATTTTCAGCGACTCATAGTGAACTTCTCCATAATATGGTGATCGACATCGGGTCTCGTACATTTCATTGCATACATGATTGTCACTCATGCGACCTCTCTTTTTTCGAGAGTCTGTGGGGACTATTAAGAGAGATACACTCCATAGCTCATCGACATGAGACATCTCTTGGAGTTTGCCATGCTAAACGACTTTAGCATCAAATGAATATCGTTCCTTGGGTTAAGTCGAGCATCCTCTTAAATCTATCTATATAGATTTATATCCCCAATTAAGATACTCTTCCAAATCATTCATGGAGGAATGTTTAGACAACTTTATCTTTATTGATTGTAGCATTGGTATGTCATTCCTTATCCGTAGTATATCAACATATAGTACTAGGAATGTCACGATGCTCCCAACGACCCTTTTGTACACTAGGGTTCATTCTTATTTTGATAAAATCAAACTCTTTTGATTTGTTTCATCAAAACGAATGTTCCATTTTTGAGAATATTGCTTCAATCAATTTCTCTGAGTGTATATGACTCTTAACTCATCGTATGTAATCGGATCATCATCTTACATGATCGTCCTCATCATCATCATCTATGATGAATCCATACCTCTAGGTATCTTCTGTACTATTCGATTCTGATTCGGTTGTGGTACAATAGGTTACATCTACGAGTTCCTCTTATTTGACTTATAGTGTTTTGTGGTTCTTGAACTTTTCAAGATCTATTATCCTCCCACTAGCCCCTTCAATGATAAACGCCTTTATCTTAGAAGGCGTGTTTCGTAACAAACACCTTTTGCTAAGTAGAATTATAGAACATATACCTAAACTTACTTTAGGATGTCCCACAAATCGACACTTGTCAAATCTTGTCCCAAGCTTATCCTTTTGAAACCTTTTCACATAAGTTGGACAACCCTTATCTTAACATACTTAAGATTAGGAATTCTCCTGTCCATAACTTTTATGGAGTCTTGGGGCGGATTTTGAGGTTACCATTTTTCGTAGATATGTCGACCATTTCTAGGACATTATCCCAGAAGGATACTGGAATGTCGGTAAAATCATTATGGACCGCACCATGTCCAACAAGGTACGAATTTTCCTTTCAGATACATCAATCAATTATTATGTATTGAGAGGCGTCCAATATGAGAAAACCATTTGAGATGATCTAGAAACTTATTGCACAAGTATTCCTTCCTTGATCCGATCAAAGAATCCTAATACTTTGCCAATTTGTTTCACTTTTGAATTCTTTGAACCTTTCAAATAATTCACACTTGTATTTCAACAAATACATACATTCAACTCTTTGAATGATCATCTCCTTTTCTTATATTAGTTTGTTCAATATGCAAAATTATTTTCATGTAAGTCAAGTATACAAAATTTATTAAGTAATATTCCAGTTCTATACAAAACATTATTATTATAAATAGAACAACAATTGTTCTTAATTATAATACCAAAAATTTTATTGTCTAACAATAAAATAGAAATAATGTTTCTAACAACAACTGGAATACAATAACAACTTATTGACTTAATAGATTTGCCCGTAAGCATTGCTAAACTATAAGTTTCTATGGCTAATGTAGCAACCTTTGCTTCATTTTCCACACATAGGATTACTTATATTTGTTTAGCTTTCTACTTCTGTTTGGTCCCTTTATAAATCTATATTTATAATAACCAAAATCGGTATCCAATACCCAAGTAGAACCTTGACTTAAAGAAAAATTTATTTTAAATTATGAACAAAATTGTATTTATAACCGAAACTTCACTAAGCTTCTTTGGTTAGCCTCTGCAAGATACTTCTCGCAGTTTTCTTTCCGAGGTCGAGGCTTATTGCGGTGGAAGCAAACTCCTTTTGCTATCCGTGTCGATTTTGTTCTTATTATCCTTTGTTTATGCCTTTCTATTTACGTTCTTTGAATCGTTCTTCTTTTCAGCAGATCCTTTGGCCCCTACCAGTAAGACTTGATCTTTCTTGGTTGGAAAGTGACTCTCAACATTTTTCAATATGTTAAGCAAATCAAATCGAGGGGGCGATATCTAGCTTGTTCATATGAAAAATTCACAACAATTGTGAAAGGAGTCCGGGAGTGAGTGCAAGATCAAATCTTGGCTAAACTCTCCATCCATGACAAAACTAGTTGTCCTAATTGATCAATCAAATTAATTATGTTAAGGACTTTTGTATGCATTTATAGTGCCATTGGCCATTCTAGATCGGAAGAGCTCCTTGATATGTCGATATCTATCGGTCCTACTTTCCTCACCATCAACTACTTGATGTGCGGGAATATAGTAGGAGCATCCATAGTTTCATCTTGTGGCGCTGAAGCTCGTTACTCATGGATGCGGGCATGATGCATTGAGCCAATCATGCATCATTTTGCCACTTTCTAAAAGTAGCAATCTCTTCCTCGAGGCATTATGCGCAACCATTGCGAGGGGATAGGCGTATTAAGGACATAAGATAGCTTTTCGACTATGAGAACTATTCTCAAATTCCTTAACCAATCCGTTTAATTGATTACGGTTAATTTAGCATCTAATATGCTTTCTGCGATGATAGTAATTTAGACATTGTAAAATTACGTAAATGAATTTGTAATTAACAACATTTTAACATACATTCTTTTATTAATTACCAAAATAAATTAGGTCTTGTTTTAAATTGGTATCTCCCACTATTTTCTTCAAACTATATTACCCTCACTTATATAGTTCGACAAAATTTATTTAAAGATTTGCTAGTGAGAATAAGGATCCCATTTCAAATGTATATAGCCTTGTGGTGACACAACAAACTATATATAAATAAATAGGAAGACAACTTTTGTCAATTACATCAACTATGCAATTCCTTGTATTTTGCCTCTTAGATTATTTTGATCAAGTGGTGGCACATCCGAATCAAAATTTTCCAAGTTAAGTCCGACCTAGCACTCCATATATTCAAAAAAGAAAAACATCATCCTTGTGGTGACACAACAAAATAATATTGTTCAATTTTCTTTATAAGCATCAAATGTGATAAATTAACATCTTAAATACTTAATACTTGCCTTGTGGTGACACAACAAACTCATATTAAATATTTAATACTCTATTAATTTTATCATGCTAGAAGGCGACGTTCGATATTCCAAATATCTTTGAACGCTTAGGACTTAATATAAAAAATTGAGGGGTTTGTTATTAATTTGTCTCATCTTGTTTAGCGCATGCACATATATATATATAAAATACGCGTCATATTAATTAACATGCGAAACATGTTTTCATAATATATAATATATATAGTATAAGCATGCACATATAGAATACTATATTCTACACCGATTGATTATTGACTTTTATTCTAGTTTGGTTCACTAGAGCCACCAAGTGAACCAAAAGGTCAAACCCTAGGGGTGCAAGAAATAATATTTAAATATAACTATTACATTTAAACCCTGGGCTCCATTACAAACGGGTTTTCATAAACTTCTTGTCCTTTGATCTCCAATTTTTCAAAATTAATTCTAACTATTCCTATTACAAAACTATTTAAAATAAATAGAAACCTTGATCGTGATCGAGGGAAATACATAGGAGGAGATAGAATTTACATTAAGAAAAATTAGAGAAGGCGAGTCTGTGAGACCCCATTTAATAAAACCCATACATTCATGTATCCAACTAAAATAAAAACAATCGCATTGGTTGATAGTCATTAATCAATCTCATTTATTATCATACACATCATCATATGCATCAATAAATAACATTCATCTTATGAATAATAAACATTTAATATATATATTGATATCATTTAATGGGCAAATTTAGTTAGTATAAAATCTATTTTTGAATCAAAATAAACTCCTTTATTTTAATCCAAATTTAAATCAAAATAAAACTATTTTATTTTAATTTATCCAATTTTGAATAAAATAAACTATTTTATTTTAATCAAAATTTTAATCAAAATAAACTCCTTTATTTTAATTAATTATGGAATCCAATTCCATATATAAAAAAATCTTTAATTAAAATAAACTCTTTTATTTTAATTAATTATGGAATCCAATTCCATGTAAAAAAAAATATTAAAGGAAACACGAATTATCTTTCCTATTCACAAATAAACTCCTTTATTTTGAATAATATGAAATCTTATTTCATATTTAAATAAACTCCTTTATTTAAGGAAACATGGATTCTCTTTCCTATTCACAAATAAACTCTTTTATTTTGAATAATATGAAATCTTATTTCATATCTAAACAAACTCCTTTATTTAAGAAAAATAGAATCCAATTTAAACTCCAATTAGTTATCATGGAATCCAATTCCAACTCTAATTAGTTAGCATGAAATTCTAATTTTAAAATTAAAATAAATCTTTTATTTTAATATTAAAATAAACCTTTTATTTTAAGATTAAAATAAACCTTTTATTTTAATTATAAAATTATTTAAAATTAAAATAAAACTTTATATTTTAATATTAAAATAAACTTTTATTTTAATTATATAATAATAAAGAATATATATATATATATATATATATTTGTAATATATATTATATATATATATATAACTATATATATATATATATATATATATATATATATATATCTAATTACCTTTTAAAAATTAAAATAAAAAAAAAGTACATATGTACAAGTCCGTTCCTTTTATTTTTATTTTTAAAAAACCGCATGTATATCTGATGTTTTAAAATGTGATTCATGGGCCATATATATATATATATATATATATATATATATATATATATATATATATATATATATTACATGTTAACTTCCCTTTTGTTTTAATCTGTTAACATGCATGCACCGAAGCATATATTATATATTATATATTATATATTATATATTATATAAAAAGTGACGCATGCTACATAATCATAAATTCAGCCGAATTCGCTGAATTGCAGTTTTTTTTTTATTATAAATTTTATACAATAAAATTATGCCCAAAAAAAATTGTTCTAAACACATATCAATATACATATCAAATTTAAAATAATTAATAATTCGCATAAAGGTTTGGCTCTGATGCCACTGTTAGGTTTGTAATATTTATATATGCAATCAAATTGTAAAATAATGCGGTAGCGTGTAAAAATCAGAGTCTAAAAAATTTACAAACCATATACCCGGATCACCTTTTATGCATAATTATTAATTAAATGAAAAGATAAAGAATAAATCATACCCTTGAAGATCGAGCTTCCTCAGGTACAAGTTCACCTCCAAATCCTTTCGCGTTCAATCTTGAATCCACCGGGTTTGGTTCCTTCCTTTGATCAACGTTAGCCACCCAAATGTTTGGCCTCTAGAGGTGATCCACCAAGGATGAATAAGAATTCAAGAAGATGGGATATTGGCTCAACCCTAGTTTTCTCTATCTCTATAGAAAAAGGGTGTACTCTCTAACAAATTGGAATTATTACGTAGTTGTTAAAGTCAACCACACCCTCACCCATAATAAGACTCCTCTTATTAATAGATGTGGGCAACCCACCTTAACAATTAAGGAATTGGGTTTTATTTAATTAATTAAATTCTTTTAATTAATTAAGCTCCCTAATCTTATTAGGGATAATTAATTAAACGCCTTTAACTAATTTTCCTTCCTAATCCAATTAGGAATAAATGAGAGTACTTATATTAAATTAATTCCTACACTCTTTTAGAAATTAAAATAATAATAATTGTAATAATATTAATAAGACTCTCTTATTAATTTATATTTAATATTTCTAAAATATTAAATAATAAATATTAAGCTATTTAATTTATTCTATCACCATAGATTAAATTAAATATACATAACATATTATTACGATTATGCCATTAACTTCTTAAATAATTATTCTTCCTTTTATGGTGTGACCCTTTAGGTTCTCCATATTAAACCGGTTGTGAATAAATCAATTAGAACAATTCTAATCTTATTTAAATAAATAAATTAAACAATTAATTTATTTAAATAAATAATATTTATTCTATAATAGGGATAAGCCTCCTAGCGATCAACGACTTTCCGGATAATATAGATTTCAACATTAATCATTAAAGAACCTTTGAGTAAATAGTTCTTGTCTGAATTCAATCCTTCCACCATACAATGTCCCGATTAAATATAAGACATGGCATTCTTGTCAAGTCTTATTTTATTTAATTATATGTATTTCGATCCTTAAATGCACAACTCAAATAATGCAAATTAGAAACTCCTTTCTAATTTCATTACTCGCTTAACCAAGGACTCTTTGGGTTGTCATTTATCGAATCACATAGGACATTTCTCTTCTTTATTAGAAGTGGTAGATTCTTTATTGATCATACATTATCTCCATGTATAACTTATTATACCCAAGCATACCCTTTGATATACCCTAAGGGTCTTAAGGAATAAGTCAAAGTATAACTCATCATACACAAGATATATGATGATCTCAAGTCCAGGATCACTTGTACTACTATCATTACTGAAATTCTTATTGACGGCAAATAAAACTCCATTAGGTATTCTTTAGCGAGCCACATTCGATGAACTTATTCTCTAATAAGCACCTACATACTTGCTTTAGTGTCTCCACACAAATGATCGTGAGATCAATCATCCTCATCCATGAGCAAGCAACGTATGTACCAATCTATCCTGGATTCACTAATCCCCAATTTAGTAATCTAATGATTGGGAACTATTTTAGTTTTAAGCTTTCTAAAATTTAGATCTCATTAGAATGATCATCATCATTATTCTAAAAGCATTGCTTAAAACTATGGGTTTATCACATATTATAAAACAGCATCATGTAGATAATTAAAAGCCTTTAATAAATTAATACTTTTTATTAATAAATGAATAAGATTGTTACAAAGTATATGCTTTATCATCAAACATGATTGGCTTGTGTGCATACTACTTTCAAGAACTCCTATGAATATAAGACATTCTCCCTATCTTCTGCAGTTTGGTCTTTAGTTCCTCCTTGAGCTCAAAGACCTCATGCTTTAACTCGTGGACTTTGTCCTTAGCCGAAATTTGTTCATCATGCTCCTGCTCCCACATGGACTCAACATCAGTCTTGTCCTCTATAACCATCTGGAGTTCTGCCTTTAGCTCTTTGACCTCCTAACATTAATGCATATTTCTATCCAATACTGACATGAACAAAGACATCATCGACCCTCTAGGAGCTATCTCGGCTGCTATAGCTACTGGATTAAAAGACACTGTCTCCACTTCCTCCTCTATCATCCCATCGAATACTGACATGTAGTCAACATCATCTGAGTCTCCAGACTCAATAACCACTACCTCTAGATCTGCTGCTACGGGGTTCGATATAACCACTATGGGGTTTGATATAACATCATCTGACTAGCTCAGCAAGTACTATAATTCTAATAAACAACATGCTTGAAACATAGAACTCGTACATCTTCAATAACTGAACAATAGTTACAAAGTACTATCGATAATTCAAAATAGCACTTCTTTTCAGTCAAAACGTTTTACAACAACAATATTCAGTAAAACATCAGTTTTGGTCTAAGACCATGAGCATTTCATAAGTTCTTTTTAAAAGGTCATCCTGGCACTAAGTCTATAAGTCTAACATTACTTACGAGCACGTCTAGGTGATCAGACTATAGTACTCTATGTTGATCAACACTACATTCATTAAACGTGTATACGTTTAAGTTGTGGCAACCTCACGTGCCTATCGTTAAATGACAAAAACATTTTAGCATACTCAGTCTTCGATTGAAAACCATACCAATATAATTTGGTAAAAATTAAACATACTTGATAGAATTCTAACATAAGTCTAGCTGAAAGAATTTTCTTTGACTTCCTCATGCAAAACTTCATGCAAAAGGATACATGAATTACAAAGCTTGTTCAGATTAAACTGAAACAAGGGTTAGAATAGTTGCCTTTAGCATCTACTTAATGATTATCACATGTACACTTTAAGTCTCTAAGTCTCTACAATACATGATCATATAAAGTAACACATTAGGTCATATATAATCAAGTGTGCATACTATTATATCTTACCCTTCATCTCAATCTAAATCTTGACTTAGATTTGTTATTTACTGGTTCTGGCTTTTCATTATGTCATTCTCATTACGTTCATCTTCAATTGATTATTAACCTTTAATCATCATACATTAAGTGTCTAACAATGCCTTAACAATGTTATATTTATACCTTAGTTCATTGCTAATGAGTTCTCTTTCATTCTATACATGTAAACATTCTTGTCTGTCGAAACCCTAGGATTGGCGTATGGCCACACATAAATCTACTGATGAGTAATGACATGTGCCCGTGCAATATACTAATACCATTTATTTGTTCGGTTGGCACCATGAGCCAACTCTGTGCCTTAGAAAATTTACAGCTTTTGAAATTTTTGCGAAACTCCCGGACGCATAACTTCTTCGTTATAAGTCTGAATTTACTCGTTCAAAAGTATATGGTTCACAAATTATATACTCTATGCATCTATGCAAGAATTTTATCTATTTGACTTCGTTTGCTAAAATTTCACCTATTAGTTCATTTTTAACGAAAACGATAAACGTTCATGAACGTTCAACGCTCGTTTCTTCGTTCTAATTTGGAATTCGGTCATTTTTGAGTCCACAACTATATAATGCCAAATATAACGTGTGTCCATTGCAAATCAACATTTCTGACTTCAAACACAAAATACGACTTCCATTCCGAGAATTTCACAAATTCGACGATTATCGTCTAATCGTGTGAATTCCGGTAAAACCTCATTACTAATGATTCAAAATAGATTTTAATCTTCACATGAACATTTCAAGTTACTTATTACACAAACTTATCATCAAAGTAGGTTTTGACTTATTTAACTTATGAACTACTATACTCATGCATATGACTTACTATGAACTTAATTCCATCAATCAATGTTCTCATACTATATTGAACATACTAACATTATATGACAAATATATGACAAGTTCTTCACAAGTTTATCAACTTATTTAGGTTCAAGTTGCTTATTCAACTTATTCGACTTAAGTTCATTCATCAATGACTTCTTATAGGTTCTTAGCATACAATCAAACTTCTCTATCAATCTTATTATGGTAGAGATAGACTAATAGATCATAAGATCATTTACCTTTGAAGACTAAAGTTTTTTTCTTTAAAATCTAGCAAAATGTTGATTTGGCTTTAAAAGTGCTTATTCTCTCTAACCAATAAGTTACTTTGTTTTCGATGAAAGTTGAACAATGAGAAATGATCAACCAACTCTCCTATTTATAGGCTATCCAAAGTGAGGGCATTATGGCCAATTAGGCATTGCACCTCCTAAATTAACCTCCATAATCCCACCTCCTTACTATTCATTACTTAACAACCAAGTCTACTTGCTAGCCACTTCTAATACTTGGTCATCACAACACTTGCTCACCACTTAAAATGTTTGCCCATCAAGTCTACCCACATCTTACTTGGTTCGCTCCATGGATCATGGCCAATTCATTGGGCTTGCTTAATTAATCTAGCTAATTCCTTGTTGGGCTTATACTACAATAGTTTGGACTCATGACATATCAAACACTTGGGCTTGAGTATCATTTTTTATTGGACTTCTACCATTATGCTAATAATCCTACAAGTCCATTCCCTTTAATTAAGAACCTTGACATAAATATACCACGTATAATTCTTGTATGCTAACTCGTATACTAAATTCTATTATACGTTATTCCATTCTTCATACTTAGTAGTATAATATGTCGTATTATACTTACATTCCTTACCTCGTACAATACATACGCATCATAAAATTATAACTTTCTTTTCCTAAAGCTTAATAAACCTAACGTTCCCAAATTAGGTCCGCATGCGAAATATTATGTTTTCCATACTTAGATTATTATTACATAATCAATCTCACCTCGATATTATAACGTTACGCATTTCTCGAAAGTTCAAAAATAATTCCCGAGCAGAAATTGATGAATAGTGTTTTTCAGAAAATTTCTCTGAAAGCTTTTATTTTCGTCTTAGAAATTCAAACATTTTAATTCATCCACGTAGTTAAAATACTACGACATTCTGACGTTTCTAGGTTATAAACCGACATTCATCTTATCAACACGTAGTAATAATAAATAATATTATTTTATTCATTATTAAAAGTATTTACAAAGGTTCAATTTTCTGGGGCGTTACAATGATCAAATCTAAACCCATAATCTGTCTCTCGAGTTCATATGGATTATCACAGTAATTGTTAGCTAGGCAATTAAGCAATTAAGGGCAAATCATAATATAGCTAATAAGACTAACAAGGAAGTATATTAAAGAAAACTACACAATAAGATCCATAGTAATCTCAAAACAGAATTTAATTCATAACTGAAGTAAAATTTATCATCCAAAATGGATTAAGCATTAAAAGATACAAATAGATAAGAAAAGAATTTAGAATTGAGATAAACAAATTTGCATTTTCTTGTTTCCAATCTGATTCTCCAATGATGATCAATAACTTCAATCTTCAGTTCTAATCTAATCTAGGGTTCCTAATATAAGAGAAAAAGTAAAGATGATTTTACCAAAATTCTATCCCAAGAGGGATTTAATGGAGTCTTTGAACTAGCCTCCCAATAAAAGTTAAAATCAAGTATTTATAGTCCTAATGGAAACCCTAGCAAGTTAGGCAACTAACAATCTTATTCTGGCTCAACTTGGACAACATAACACCCAAATTAGCTCTCTCCCGACCGGCCAAAGGCGCACCCAGTATTTGCTCTAGGCCAATTAAAAGCACGCCTCATGGCGCTTCTTACGGGGCTCCACTTGCTAGCTCTATTTTCTACTACGATGTCCTTTGGTAAAAAATGTATAATGTTTGATTCGCTAGGATTTACGGGGCCTACCACCTATCAAATCGAAGATAATGACGAGATCTACAACTTTCATGTTTTAAGAATTGATAGATTTTGGCCGAATTAGTGTCGAAATTGGGAGAAGTAGATGATATGTAAATTACAAGCAAGACAACTTTGAGCTTTAATCTTTTTTGCTAAAAAGGCCATAACTCTCGCATCCGAACTCCGATTGGGACAATTCAAGATGTTTCGAAAAGCAAAGAAGTAGATATACAATAAAATCCAAGTTCCAAGCCAAGAACATACACCCAACTTAGTGTTAAAAGCCCTACAATCTTCCCTTCTTGCATTTGCTTACATATTTTAGTTCAAAAGATGTCTAAATTTCTTCTCCTTGCTTCTTCATGTCAATGTCGTGTCATAGCCTACAAAATAACATAAAATGTATGAAATGCACACACAACACTTAAAAACCAACCAAAACATTAAGCTCAAATGTGACGCCCCCAAAATAGGTATACATCACCCATCTTGAGTCGTCAAATACATGGTACAAAATACAAATACAAACTTAATTATACAAACGTCGTGTAATATACGACAAAACATAGCTGAGAGTTTAAACAGGAATATTACCTTCTAGACAATATCCACTCTCAAATAGAGTCCTCATTACATTTATTGTCACACTATTTTATAGAATAGTGAGGACTACTATAACACCATCTCGGACCATCACTCCATTCCCCAACTAGTCCTGACTACGTTCTCATTTCCTGAAGAGAACAATGAAAGCAAAAGGGTGAGCTCAACTAGTCTAGTAAGAAATATTATGACTAAGATAATGCAGGATAAATTATCATTAGCCTTCAACAATGTTAAACTGATAAAATACAATAGACATCAAGTTTAACTGCAGCGGAATAAGCAATCCATTAGAAGAGTCAAGTAGAGCATGATATCTACTATCTTCTATGATTTAAAATGTTTTCATCAATTTTTATCACTGAGACTCAGCTTAATAAATAAACCACATCTTCGAGTCATCCCCCAAAATAACCCCTGGTCATAATCATACCAAAAACTATCCATCAATGCACTACAGGCCACTGAGGACTTTTACCACATCATTTATAACATTACAAGTCATGATTATATCGAATGATCCCTGGTTATAATCATACCAAGTCCATCTATGCACGTAAGCCAAAGATGTGTTTCATCGCAATATAAGCATGAGGATGATGACAATGACATAATAATTTAATAAAACAAGTACAAGAATAAATTTTAAAGATTTATAAGTTAATTTATCCTGAAATCAATTACGTCCAAATTGTCAACAAGATACTGCTTTGTGGAGTAAAATTCAAGAATACTCAGAAGAATATTTCCATGAAAAGATACTAGATGAAGCGCAAATATCCAGGATATTCTACAAATTTCATGGAGTATAGAAGCCAAAACTTTAACCAACTGAGTATAATAGAATATATGAAACTGCAAATGGATTTTCGCCCGCCATGCGGTAATCCACGTAGACAGATCATTTCCACAATTTGATAAGGAATGAATACGAAGGATCATTCACCATGCATGCGATAATCCACATAGACAAGTTATCCCAACAGAATAATAAAGAATGGAATAACAGAAGAATTCACCAGGCATGCGATAGACCGCACATACAGGTTATTCCCAACAGAATAATAAAGAATGGAACCAGGTCATGCGTAATCCGCATAGACATGATATTCCAACAGAATAATAAAGAATGGAATCAGGTCATGCGTAATCCGCATAGACAAGATGTTCCAACATAATAATAAAGAATGGAACCAGGTCATGCATAATCCATGCATGTGATGTTCCAATGTAATAATAATGAATGGAATAACAACAAAATTCACCGGGCATCCAGATAGACCACCACGGATAGGTTATTCCAATGTAATAATAAAGAATGGAATAACGGAAGAATTTCACCAAGAATCACGGTGCCATTATAGATAGGTTATTCCAACATAATAATAAAGAATGGAATAACAGCTCTTACGAGTATTGAAAGAAAATAATTCTCTTCATGAATACAAAAGAATAATATCCCTTACCTTAGAAGAAATTAGATATTAGAATAGTGGGTAGCAGACTTCTCTTCTTCTTTATCTTTATAATTTCTCTCTATAATAATTGCTCTAAAGCTTTAGTGAATTAGTGAGAAATGAAGGAAGAATGAGCTTCTATTTATAGGAAAATATAGTTTCGATAATTGCACGTTTTGGGGCTCAAAATATTACAATACAATACCTTCAACTTTTCTTTCATTTTTAATTTAGTCCTGCAAGTATTATCAAACTTGCACCACCTCCCCTATTAGTAAATAATGTGAATCAATAGTTCAATCCTGTGAATCAATAGTTATAATCACGTGAAAAATACAAATTACAGTATAGTACCTCCATCTATACCTCCATTTTTAACTTAGTCATGCAAGTATTATTAATCTTGCACCAACACCCCTAATAGTACAAGAATGTGAATCAATAGTACACACATGTGAATTAATAGTAATTAATTGCTCATTTATCCGATTAATTACCCGACTGGTCAGTAAAACTTCCAGACATCAAATAATATCGAAATAAATATCGATTTCCACTAACACTAATAATTCCAACACAATAGAACTATCAATTTCATCTTTAATCAAGACGAACTTATTCATCATTAATATTATAACTCACAATATTTAACAACCAGGCCGTTCCCAGGAAATAAGGGGGCTTTCCCATAAGGATTTCTTCTTATTGGCGCGCAATTAGATGATCAAACCTCTCCTTGATAGAACTTCTAGACATTGTAAATATTGCAATTTAATAATATAAATAACTTTGTTGTCTCAATTATTGATTTAATAATATAACAAATTATGCAGATGATACTGTGACAATAATCGAATCAATAATATGAGAGATATGATGCAGCAATTACTGTAGCAATAATTGAGTAAAACTGAGTGACTTCTCACGTAAGCATCAATAACCAATACTGTGTGCTACTACTTAACCACCATGCATATTCTTTATTTCTTTTACTACCGGGTAGTTCAACAGTTTTAACGGTAACACTTCCGCCGTTATTTTTATAAAAAGATAATTCTATCATTTTCTAACTACGACAATACTTCCATTGTATGGTCCACCAATGATTGTACCGTCGTACGAATATTCCCTGTTAAAACGAATATTCCCCGACCAATCGAATATTATATAACCACTTACTTACTTTGCAAAATGTGTAAATATTACCCACAACTATAACATTATATTATATCCACACCATAATATTAAAAAATATAAATCGAGAGAAATTAATCTTTATTCATAAAATTTGGGGTCTTACAACCTCCCCTCTTATGAAATTTCGTCCTCGAAATTAGGGTACGTACCTGGTATATCGAAGAGGTGAGGATATTTTGACTTCATCTTAGATTTTAACTCCCATGTCATTTCTTCCACATCGTGGTTTCTCCACAAAACTTTAAGTTGAGGTATAACCTTGGAGCATAGAATATGATCCTTCTTATCCAAGATTTTAACAGGTAATTCTTCATACGTTAAATATTCCTCTATCTCGGCTGGTTCTAATTCAATAATGTGGTTTGGGTCTTTCACATATTTACGTAACATAAATATGTGGAAAATATTATGAACACGAGACATACTTGTCGGTAAGGCGAGTCTATAGGCCACAGTTCCTACTCGTTCGAGGATTATAAACAGGCCAATGAAGCGAGGATTGAGCTTTCCTCTCTTTCCAAATCTCATAACTCTTTTCTATGGAGCAACACGTAATAATACATGATCTCCAATATTGAATTCCACGTCTTTTCGATGAAGATCAGCATAACTCCTTTATTGATCTTGTGAGGTTTTTATATGTTATCGGATCGTTTGAATCTTTTCCGTAGTCATACGTACCAAATCTGGTCCCAACAATGTTGCTTCACCCACCTCATCCCAGCATACTGGAGAACGACATTTTCTTCCATATAACGCCTCAAATGGAGCCATGCCAATACTTGCTTGATAACTATTGTTGTAGGAAAACTCCACCAATGGTAAGAACTTGTCCCAACTTCCCTTGAAGTTAAGGACATAGAGTCTTAATAAATCTTCAAGAGTTTGAATAGTCCTTTCCGACTGCCCATCCGTTTGAGGATGATATGCCGAACTAAATTGTAAATCCGTGCCCATAGCTTTTTGCAAACTAACCTAAAATTATGAAGTGAATCTTGGGTCTCGATCAGAAACTATGGATACTGGCATACCATGCAATCTTACAATCTCGTTTATGTACATACTAGCAAGACGTTCAAGTGTATAAGTTTTTCATATCGTTAAGAAATGAGCAGACTTGGTCAATCTATCAACAATGACCCAAATCGCATCTATGTCTTGAGAAACCTTGGGAAGACCAGTAACGAAATCCATGGTAATGTGCTCCCACTTGCATTCTGGAATTTTAAGTGGTTGCAATGGACCTTTTGGCACTTGGTGCTCCGCCTTGACTCGTTGACAAGTTAAACACCTTGAGATAAACCCCGTTATCTCTCTCTTCATATTGCTCCACCAAAATGTATGTCAAAGATCACGATACATTTTGGTACTCCCAAGATGGATTGCAAATGGTGTGTTGTGTGCCTCCATCATGATTTTATACTTCAAGTTAGAATCGTTAGGAACACAAAGTCTGCAGTTGACTCGAAGTATTCCTTCTTCATCGATTCTTGCTTCTGAAATAGCACCTTCTTGCACTTTTTTCTACATACGCATCAGCTCCAGCTCTGTAGTTTGAACAACTTTAACTTTATCGATTAAAGTCGGTTCTACTCGTATATTCGCTATCATTACATGGGTCCCTGGAGTCTTTAACTCTATCTCCATCCTTCGTAAGTCATACAAAATAGGTCTTTGCGTTGACAATATTGCACTCGTACCCGCATATGATCTTCTACTCAATGCGTCAGCTACTACGTTCACTTTTCCAGGATGGTATTGGATGGTATGATCATAATCTTTCAACAACTCAAGCCATCGTCGTTGCCGCATTTTTAGTTCCTTTTGAGTGAAGAAATATTTGAGGCTTTTATGATCCGTATAGATCTCCTCCTTCTCTCCGTACCGGTAATGCCTCCAAATCTTAAGCGCAAAACGACTGCTGCCAACTCTAGATCATGAGTAGGATAATTCCTCTCATATTCTTTGAGTTGTCGAGAGGCATAGGCTATGACTTTCCCATGTTGCATGAGATAACATCCTAACCCTTTGCCAGAAGCATCACTGTAGATGACAAATCCCTCCGAGCCAGATGGTATTGTCAAAACAGGTGCTGAAATGAGTCTTCTCTTGAGTTCTTGAAAACTCTTCTCACATTCCTCGCCCACACAGAATTTTGTATCTTTTCGACTCAGCCGAGTTAATGGAGTAGCAATTCGAGAAAATCCTTCCACGAATCTCAGATAATAACCAGCTAAGCCGAGAAAGCTACGTACTTCTGTCACTGACTTAGGTTTCTCCCAGCTTTGAATTGCTTCAATCTTTGTCGGCTCAATAGATATTCCATGATTTGATATCACGTGCCCAAGGAATGCAACTTCCTTAAGCCAGAACTCACATTTCTTCAACTTGGCATAAAGCTTGTTTTCACGAAGCTTTTGAAGTATCAGCCTCAAGTGTTTCTCATGGTCTTCACGGGTTTTGGAGTATATGAGGATGTCATCAATAAAGACGACCACAAAGTGATCCAAAAATTCCTTGAATACTCGGTTCATCATGTCCATGAAGGTAGCAGGAGCATTAGTCAAACCAAAAGACATGACCAAGAATTCATAATGCCCGTACCGAGTTCTGAAAGCAGTCTTTGGAATGTCATCAGTTTTAATCTTCAACTGATGATATCCGGAATGAAGATCAATCGTTGAAAAGAATTTGGCTCCTTCTAACTGGTCAAACATGTCATCAATGCGAGGCAATAGGTACCTATTTTTAATGGTGATATGATTCAACTCCCGATAATCAATACAAAGTCGTATACTTCCATCTTTCTTCATTATAAATTAAACAGGAGCACCCCAATGAGACGTACTAGGATGAATGAAACCGATGTCTAATAATTCATGTAGTTGGGTTTTTAACTCCTGAAGTTCAATAGGAGCCATTCGATATGGGGCTTTGGAAATGGGTTTTGTACCAGATTCAAAGACGATACAAAATTCAATTTCACGCTCTGGTGGTAGGCCAGGAAGTTCTTCAGGGAATACGTCAGGAAATTTATTAACAATTGAAATATAATTCAAATCTAACGTATTTTTATTTAAATCTGTGACATGGGCTAAGAAAGCTTGACATCCGTTTTTCAATAAATGAATAGCTTTATGGCTTGATATGACAGTGATTGATTTTAGTGGTTAGGAATATAAAAGCTAACAACCTTACAAAAAAAATCGATTTTAGCATGATGAGTAGTTAACCAATCAATCCCTAAAATCACATCAAATGCAAGTATTTTCAAAGAAATAAGATCGACAGGTAACGTGCGGTTACCAATTTGAATCAAACAAGACTTATAAACTGTGGATGTAATGAAGGTTTCTCCCAACGGAGTTTCAACAGATAAGTCAAAGTCCAATTTCTCCGGAGTCAAATTTAAACGTTGAGTGCAAGTAGGAGAAATAAAGGAATGTGTAGAACCGGTATCAAATAAAGTATAAACTTTGCTAGAGTTTATGATTAGATTACCCATGATCACCTCGTTTGAATTCTTCGCTTTTTGGGATGTTACGACAAATGCTCTCCCTTGAACTACAGGTTTTGTCTTGTCTGGGACACCCTTGGATGCCTCCATCCCAGCTGGACTTGACTTTGGTGCACGACAAAATCGGGCTAGGTGACCTTCTTTTCCACAATTGTAACATGCTTTGTACTGCATCATGTAGTTTGGCCTTATGTGTCCTTCCCCTCCACATTTGTAACATACGACTGGCGGTCGTTCTCCTTCCTTAACAATAGGTGCTGGTGCTGACGTCTTTCCATCATTATTGAATCTCCGCTTCTTGAAATGTCCAATCTTATTGTCATGGCCATGATTACCACCGAAGTGATTACCATTTCTGACATGTTGATTCCCTCCACGCTTGTTGTCACCGCTTCGATGATTGCTACCACTTGTATTATCAACTTATCGGTTACTCTCTCTTGGTTGGGTTGACCCATTATCGCGCTCCAATAACTGAGCCCTATTCACAACATCCAAATACAAACATAGTTTCTGAAAAATTAGGTATTGACGTATCTCGGGTTTAAAACCTCTTAGAAACATTCGCGTCATTCTGTCCTCATTATCAACCAAGTGGGACGCAAACCGAGATAACTCGACAAACTTAGCTTTGTACTACGCCACGGTCATATTGTTTTGCTCAAGCTCGATGAACTCTACCTCCTTCATGTGATGAATACTTTCAGGAAAGTACTTGTCGTTGAAAAGTTCTTTGAACTTCTCCCAAGACATCTTCAGTGCGGCAGGTTGAGTACGCTTTACAGATTCCCACCAGTAATCTGCATCTACTCGCAACATGAAGGTGGAAAAAGGAACCTTTTGCTCCTCGGAGCATCCCAAGACATCAAATATCTTGTTGATCTGCTTTATCCACGTCTCCGCCTTAAGTGGTTTTGGCTCTCCAAAAAACTCCGGTGGTTCCAGCTCCTTGAACTGCTTAGCGATGACCGTCTGAGAGTTGTCAGTGTTCCCACCTGTATTTTGGACAGGAGCCGCGATCGCCTGATGTTGCATGAATTGCATAAAACCTCTGAACATCCCATCGTTCATCATTTGATCGTTGTTGTTTACCTAAGGATTATTGTCTTCCTGTTGCACATTATCCTGAGTATTAATCTGTGGTGACTCAACAGTCTCATGTGCTTCATTGCTTATCTCAACATTTTCGGATGCCATTTTCAAATACTGCAACAAAACAATGGTTAATTAACATATCACATATTATCCCTATACTCTGACCGACCAATTAAATACCAAATAAACTTAGGTAGGTCATACTAGCGAAGGAGTTCCTTGTCTCTCTCCTCCTAGTTCATGTCTCATATCTAAGCCAGGGATCATATCCCTAAGCTTTGATACCAACTGTGACCCACATCCAAGACTTGGATAGCACCTCACAATGATACCTATCAACCTGCCACCATTACTCACGGCGTTCCCTACGGAAAGTCTGGCTTCAGTGCATCCCAAGACTTGGAAGTCACAAGATAAAGGCTCGGGGCTCTTTTCTATGGCTTTGATACCAACTGTGACGCCCCCAAAATAGGTATACATTACCCATCTTGAGTCACCAAATACATGGTACAGAATACAAATACAAACTTAATTATACAAACGTCGTGTAATATACGACAAAACATAGCTGAGAGTTTAAACATGAATATTGCCTTCTAGACAATATCCACTCTCAAATAGATTCCTCATTACATTTATTATCACACTATTTTATAGAATAGTGAGGACTATAATAACACTATCTCGGACCATCACTCCGCTTCCCGACTAGACATTTCGTTCTCATTTCTGAGAGAAACAATGAAAGCAAAAGGGTGAGCTCAACTAGCCCAAAGAAGAAATATTATAACTAAGATAATGCAGGATAAATTATCATTAGCCTTCAACAATGTTAAACTGATAAAATACAATAGACATCAAGTTTAACTGCAGTGGAATAAGCAATCCATTAGAAGAGTCAAGTAGAGCAAGATATCTACTATCTTCTATGATTTAAAATGTTTTCATCAATTTTTATCGTTGAGACTCATCTTAAGAAATAAAGAATGGAATAACAGAAGAATTCACTAGGGATGCGATAGACCGTACAGACAGGTTATTCCCAACAGAATAATAAAGAATTGAACCAGGTCATACGTAATCCGCACAGACAGGATATTCCAACAGAATAATAAAGAATGGAACCAGGTCATGCGTAATCCGCACAGACAGGATGTTCCAACAGAATAATAAAGAATGGAACCAGGTCATGCGTAATCCACATAAATAGGATGTTCAAACAAAATAATAAAGAATGGAATAACAACAGAATTCACCAGGCATGCGATGGATCGCACATGCACGAGTTATTCCAATGAGAATAATAAATAATGGAATAATGAGAAGAATTTCACCATATATGCGGTACTTGTATGTAGGAGTTATTCCAACATAATAATACTGAAATGGAATGGAATAACGACTCTTGCAGTATTGAAAGAAAATAATTCTCTTCATGAATACGAAAGAATAATACCCCTTACCTTAGAAGAAATTGGATATTGGAATAGTGAGGTAACAGACTTCTCTTCTTCTTTCTCTCTATAATTTCTCTCTATAATAATTGCTCTAAAGCTTTAGTGAATTGGTGAGAAATGAAGGAAGAATGAACTTCTATTTATAGAAAAATATAGTTTCAATAATTGCATGTTTTGGGACGTAAAATATTATAGTACAATACCTTCAACTTTTCTTTCATTTTTAATTTAGTCCTGCAAGTATTATCAAACTTGCACCACCTCCCCTATTAGTAAATAATGTTAATCAATAGTTCAATCATGTGAATCAATAGTTATAATCATGTGAAAATACGAATTACAGTATAGTACCTCCATCTATACCTCTATTTTTAACTTAGTCATGCAAGTATTATCAATCTTGCACCAACTCCCCTAATAGTATAAGAATATGAATCAATAGTACACACATGTGAACAAATAGTTATAATCATGTAAATTAATAGCAATTAATTGCTCATTTATCCGATTAATTACCCGATTGGTCAGTAAAACTTCCAGACATCAATTAATATCGAAATAAATGTCGATTTCCACTAACACTAATAATTCCAACACAATGGAACTATCAATTTCATCTTTAATCAAGACGAACTTATTCATCATTAATATTATAACTCACAATATTTAACAACTAGGTCGTTACCAGGAAAGAGGGGGCTTTCCGATAAGGATTTCTCCTTATTGGCGCACAATTAGATGACCAAACCTCTCCTTGACAGAACTTCTAGACATTGAAAATATTGTAATTTAATAATATAACATATTATGCAGATGGTACATAACTTCTCAATTATTGATTTAATAATATAACATATTATGCAGATGATACTATGACAATAATTGAATCAATAATATGAGAGATATGATGCAGCAATTACTGTAGTAATAATTGAGTATAACTGAGTGACTTCTCACGTAAGCATCAATAACAAATACCGTGTGCTACTATGTAACCACGCGTATTACTGTACTTTTACTACCGGGTAGTTCAACAGTTTTAACGGTAACACTTCCGCCGTTATTTTTATAAAAAGATAATTCTTTCGTATTCTAACTACGACATTACTTCCGTTGTAGGGTCCACCAATGATTGTGTCGTCATACGAATATTCCCCGACCAATAGAATATTATATAACCACTTGCTTACTTTGCAAATTGTGCAAATATTACCCACAACTATAACATTATATTATATCCACACCATAATATTCAAAAATATAATTCGAGAGAAATTAATCTTTATTTATAAAAGTTGGGGTCTTACATCAAATGCACTCGATTCTTGGGTATAAGACCTACTCGTCATATACCTAGGCAGGCTTCGTCAAACTTGTAAGACACGTCCTTTTTCCAATAAGCTACATAGTGGCTTGGTAATTTTTGAGAAGTCTTAGATGAATCGTATGTAAAATCCCTTGACCTAGAAAACTCCTTACTCCTTTCACTGATGATGGTGGTGGAAGATTGTCGATAACATCAATTTTTTCTCTGTCTACTTCAATTCTGAAAGCAGACACCTTATGCCCCAAAATAATCCCCTTTGTCACCATGAAGTAGCATTTCTCCCAATTCAACACTAGGTTTATCTCTATACATCTTTTCAGAATGGCAGTCAAATTTTGTAGACAGTCTTCGAAAGAACTGCCAAAGACAGAAACATCATCCATAAAAACCTCGAGGGTCTGTTCCACCATATCAGAAAAGATGGACATCATGTAACGTTAAAATGTTGCAGGAGCATTACATAGCCCGAAAGACATTTTCTGGAAGGCAAAGGTCCCATAAAGACATGTAAATGTTATTTTCTCTTGATCTTCGGGTGTTATAGCAATTTGATTATAACCAGAGTATCCATCAAAGAGACAATAAAATTCGTGCCCAGCGAGTCCGTCGAGCATCTGGTCAATGAAGGGAAGAGGGAAGTGATCCTTGCAAGTGGACTTGTTCAGCTTCCTATAGTCCATACATACCCTCCATCCCGTAAGCGTCCGGGTAGGAATAAGCTCATTATTCTAGTTTGACACTACTATCATACCGTATTTCTTTGGCACGCATTAGATGGGACTAACCCATGGACTATCTGAGATCGGATAGATAATGCCCGCGTTGTAACGCCCCCAAAATAGGTATACATCACCCATTCTGAGTCGCCAAATACATGGTACAGAATACAAATACAAACTTAAATATACAACATGAGCTGTGAGTTTTAATACAAATATTGTCTTCTAGACAGTATTCAACTCAAAATAAGTCCTCAATACATTTATTATCACACTATTTCACAGAATAGTGAGGACAACTAATGCAAACATCTGGACCGTCAATCCATTCCCCGACAAGTCCCAGCTCTATTCTAATTTCCTGAAGAGAACGTTGAAAGAAAGGATGAGCTCAACTAGCCCAGTAAGAAATATTATGACTAAGATAATGCAGAATAAATTATCCTTAGCCTTCAACAGTATAACAACTAATAAAATATAATAGAAAAAAAGTTTTAGATCAACAACTGCAGCAGAATAAGCAATCAATTAGAAGAGTCAAGTAGAGCATAAAATCTACTATCTTCTATGATTTAAAAAGGTTTTTCATCAACTTTATCGCTAAGACTCAGCTTAATAAAAAAATCCACATCATCAAATCATCCCTGCACTACGGGCCAAGGATATTCTTTAGTATCACGACCACGAATTATCCATGCACTACAGGCCAAAGATAATCGTGTTTTCAACAACGGTTATGATCATGCCATAAAACAATTCATTTTTGCACCCTTGGCTGAAGAGAATCCATGGCCATAATCATACCAAAAATTGTCCATCAATGCACTATGGGCCAATGAGGACTTTTACCACATCATTTGTAACATTACGGTCATGATTATACCAAGTAATCCCTGGTCATAATCATACCAAGTCCATCTATGCACGGGCCAAAGATGACTTTCATAACAATATAAGCATGAGGTTGATGACAATGACATAATAATTCAATAAAACATGTTCAAGTATAAATTTTAAATACTTTAACAATTTAATTTTGTCCAGAATTGAATAACGTTCAAATTGTCAACATGATATTACTTTGTAGAGTAAAATTCAAGAATAATATTGTACCAAAAATGATTTAGACCGAAAATAAATCAATTTTTATAGTGAATATTACTCCGGCATGAAAAAGTTAAAACTTATCAACAATGCTCAGAATAATATTTTCATGAAAAGATATTGAATGAAGCGCAAATATCAAGGATATTTTACTAATTTCATGGAGCATAGAAGCTAAGACTTTAACCAAACGAGTATCGAATTCAAAATTTGAAACAAAATAATATTATTTACATACTACAGGGTATGGAAGAAAATATTATTTCAAGTGAATATTGAACAAAAATAACATCCCTTACAAATATTAAACGAAAATAATATTCATTACGAATATTAAACGAAAATAATATTCATTATGAACATTAAACGAATATAATATTTCTTGCGAATATTGAATCTAAATAAAATTTCTTATGAATATTGAATAGGAAAAAATATTTATACGAATCTGAAAAATATTATCTCTTTAGAATGTAAAATAAATAATACCCCTTACGACTGTTGAACAAAAATAATATTCCTATGAATATTTAACGAAGATGATATTCCTTACGAATATTGAACGAAAATAATATTCATACGAATATGAAAAATCATTATAGCTTCATTTCACAACCAAAATAGTTCATTCAAACCACATTCTTTTCATTTCCTTGTGAATTAACACATTCAAGAATCAATTTACAATTTAATTCACGAATCAACTATCAATTTTGGACTCCAACAAGTCATATTCATACATATGTTCATTGTAACTAATTTCATTTCTTTTTGAATGTGATTAATATATGAATTCCCTGTCTAGATGTTAGTTATAACATACAATTACATATAAATACAATCAATCACTTTATACATCAAAAGTTCATCAAAAATTGCACTATAGTAAGTTTGAAACCAATTTTATTTTGCAGTGAAACTCAAGAACACTATTCCTTCAATTAAATTTCATATTGTTTATTTAATTCTATATATAACAATAATCATCTAAATAAAAATTTCTATTCTTACAAATCATCAACTAAACTCAATTATAGAGAATTTTTATGAAACTCAAGAACATAGAAAACTTTTCATATATAGGAACTAAAGCTTTAGAAATTAAAATTATACCTTCACTTTGCTTGTTTAACCAACAAGAATGACTAGTTAGCTCTTTGATTTCTCCAACTTCTTCCATCAAATTCATAGACTTCTCTTTTTTTCTCTTTTTCTCTCTTCTTTCTCTTCTCTATTTTCTTCTTTCTTTAGTATTAGGCTTCAACCAAAACTTAATGTAAAAATAATCAGACGCAACTTTAAAAAATGTATAAAAACTGTCATAATAATAACTCTACTAATTATGTATCAGTTATTTTTTAAAAATTCAAAAGTCATAATGCCTTGTTTGGCAAAACATTTTTTCAAATAAGGACTTAATATTCCTTAAGCCTTGTTTGGTAAAACACATTTAAACTCTTTTAATTTATTTTAATAACTCCTTTATAATATAGTTTATTGTCACACTTTATTCAATTAAATTTCCATATTCAAATTGAATTAAATTAAAGTTAATAATAACTTATCAAATCAATTCGCCACATAATCCAATTACCACAAAATTATAACTTTTATTATTATTTTATTTAATAAATTAACACATCACTTTAATTACCGAATGAAATAAAATAATACTATATCAATTCATATAATCCTTATCAACTTTCTAATTTAATTATTAAATTAAATTATAATATTATTTCATAAAATTTATTTCATCACTCTTTAATTTTCAAAGTATTAAATTACCAATTATCAACTTAATTAACATATTACCTTAATTAAGTTAATTCCTACAACTCATGACTTATTTATTTAACTAATAAATCATCCAACAAATATTTACTTAACAACAAACACATCAATTAAAATATTTATTTAATTCCATAAATATTTAAAATTATAAATAAAATTCTGGATTGTTACAACTGGTCTAACATATCATCCAGAGGAGGTATCTGAAAATGATACTTCATTGTGATTTTAGTGATTGCTCTACTGTCGATGCACATCCTCTATGAGTCGTCCTTCTTTGGCACTAATAGAGCTGGAACTGCACATGGGCTCATACTTTCATGAATGTATCCCTTCTCCATTAAGTCCATTACTTGCTTTTGTAGCTCTTCAGACTCCTTGGGGCTGAGTCTATAGGTTGGTCTTTTTGGTAGACTTGATCCTGGATAAGATCTATTTCATATTGAATATCCCTTAATGGTGGTAATCCCGATGGAAGTTCTTCGGGCGTTAAGTTAACGAACTCTGTTAACAACTTTTGCACATCAGCTGACATTTCTACAATTTCATCTGCCGAACTATTCTCATAAAGAAGTAATACGTACATAACTCCTTCATGCTCCACTTCTATTTGGAACCTCGTCATAGACAATAGGTTTAGATTCACGACTGCTCGAGCTGAACTGTCTTCTTCTCATTGTGGTGCTGGCACAACCTTCTTCCATTTTATGATGAGGGAGTAAGTATTCTTTCGACCATCATGGATGACGCTTGGGTCATATTGCCATGGTCTTCCCAATAATATATGGCAAGAATCCATTTTCACCACATCGCACCAAGCGTTATCAAATTTCTTCTTTCTGATTAAAAAGGATACTAGGCATTTTCTGTCAACGGTTACTTCACTGCCTTTATTCAACCAGGACAACTTATATGGGTTTGGATGTCAATCCATTTTCAAGTTTAACTTTCGAACAGCCTCTTCGAACACCATATTTTCGCAGCTGCCACTATCAATAATTAATTTACAAACCTTTTCTGCCACTGTGCAAGTAGTGTGGAAGATATTAGTCCTCAACCAATCCTCTTTGAATTCTTCTTTTGGAGTCAGTAGATTTTTGCGGATGACTCGGGTCTCATGTCCATCTCTATATAACACATCTTCGTCTTCGTATTCATCATATATAGGCGCTCCAAACTCCTCTGCTTCATCAATCATACCTTCTTCAATAAAAAGGTTCTTACCCTTCTGTTTAACAGGATTTTGGCACTAAGTTTCTTTATGACCTAGTTCTCCACATCTGAAGCACTTGATGCTAGAATTAAAGTTACCATGAGGTTACGGTGTAGTACAAGATTGTGGGGATGGGTTTGGTTTGTTGGGTAGATTGTTCCTTGGCATAGACCTGCTATTCTGTTGTTGCTCTGCCTCGCGAGCTCGCTAATATGCTTTAGAAACAGTCCAAAATGAATGAAAGCTAAGGGCATTCTGCAGTGACTACTTAAATCCTCCCAAATATCGTGCCACCAGTTGTTCTTCAGTTTCCGATAGATCATTCCTTGCTATCAATTGGTAAAATTCTTCAGTATATTCATCCACAGATATAGTACCTTATCTTAACAGATGCAATTTCTTAAATAGAGACTGATTATATCTAGAAGGAAGAAAGTAACTCCGCATCTTCTTTTCCATCTTCTCCCACTTGGTGATTTTAGCTTTTCTTTGTCTCTCTCTTGATTACCTCATCTGTTCCCACCAAATAGATGATCAGCCCTTCATTTTGATGGCAACCAATTTCACCTTAATGTTGTCTGACACCTCCATATATTCAAAAATGCTCAATACCTCATTCATCCAATCGATGAATCCCTCTACTTGCAGCGTACCATAAAATTCTGGTAGCTCCATTTTGAAACCTAGATTGCCACGACGGTCCTCACGGTCACATTGTTCCCATAGTTTCCTCCTACGGTGGTAGGGGTTATCATAACTCGATTCAGAATCATAGGATTCTTCATCGTGTTCAAGATGTGGGACTTCCTCTTCTGAAACCTGTCCACGGCGGCCTAGGTGCGAGACTTCCTCCTCCGGAACCTATCCACGACGATTCAGATTTTGCGTTGCTAGGTGCTGGGTTAGCTCTGTAACCTGTCTCTTTAAATCCTCAATCATCACGTCCTGGATGTTACGATCACAGTGCGGGACTTCCTCAGCTGGAACCTACCCTCTATGACCACGACCATGACCACCAGCCATTAAAACCGATATGTCTACTCCTAGAAAGATGCTTGAGCTTTAATACCAACTGACGCCGGGCGGGATAGCAATTATTTTGCGGACAAGTAAACAATTGAATTTACAAATAAAGGAACAAGAGATTCACCAGAAAACACATAGAAATCTCTCTAATGTGTATAATATATTTATCAAAATTCAAATTCCTCTATTCCAACCCACAAGTCGAGTGTATATATCTAGAAAAATTTATCCCTAAGTCACTCTAGAATATTCCTAGAGATACGAAATAAAAAAGGAAAAAAATCCTCTTAGGGATATGAAAAGATTTCTAACAAACTTCCTATTTTTACGAGAATAACAAACTTACAAATAATAAAATATTATTAATTAAAGAACTAAATATAAAGAGAAAAATAATTAAACTATTAGTCTGTCGAACTCTGAAGTCAAGACGCCATTCCGTCTCCCGAAGTCGAAGGTGTTTAACTCACGAAGCTGAAGGTGTTCCATTACCCGAAATCGAAGTTGAAAGATCTTATCTTCCGAAATTGAATGAATTAATGCCGAAGGTGATCAATGGCCTCTTTGTTTGTGCGATCGTCTCTTTCATGATATTCTAAGGCCATTAACAAATTATTCGATAGCTCGGTTTCTTCGACTTTGTACCATCCAGCATCACTACCCCATTTTCATAGGAAATACGATTTCACTTAGCATGTCCAACAAGCCTTTAAACTCCAGGGTTACCCCAAGTGGACAAGTTATGTCTCGTGAGGGTTTGCAGTGAATATACCCATAAAATTCAAAATTTAAAATAAAATCTTTTTGAGTTTAACCAATTAGGAAATCGAAAGAAAACTTCTAAGTATACATGGGAATTTGATATTAGCAAGATTAAATTTAAAATTACACTTTTACCTTGTCAAAAATACTCTATCTTCACTCTAGACATCATTCTTCATAAAATTAATTTCATGTGATGCATGCATTGTGTATGTGATGTAACTCTTAGTAGGGATTTTTACTATTAAAATCAAACAAACTCATTTTTTTTCTTTTTTCTTCTTTTCATTTTTTTTATTTATTTTGAATTCTTTTTTTCTTGACTTGTGCGATGTCTCATTTCTTAGGCATTTTAGAGTTACCCATGTAACAATTGTTGGACCAATGACTCCCGAATCAGTTGGCTTTAGGTCACTAGGTGTAAAGACACCCCTAAGGGCTTACTAACTTAAGTAACAAATACCACAAAATTAAATTAGTCAAGTTGCTTATATACATCACACTTTTTAGCATGAATATCAATGCTTCCTAAGACTTGGATACCCAATTATTTCGTTCAATGGATATTGAAGCAGTTAATTATCTTCTTTTTTCCATTTCTTTTCAATTTCTTTCTTTTTTTTTCTTGAAATTGCTCGAATTATAGTTTATACCCCACAACTAAGAATTAGTGCAAACGTGAAGTGCAAAAATGCTTATGAAATCAATTTTATTCTAGATGGTATTTCAAACTAAGATTTTGTATCTTATTAATGGTTCATGAGTTCTAAATCTTTTAATCTTACTTGTGAGTTTTGCTCCATAAACACTTATTAGAATTAATCAAACTCATAAGAAGTCAAACAATTTTTTTTATTTTTCATTTTTTTTTCTTTTTTACTATATTTTCTTAAAAAAATCTAATACAATAATACAAACAAATTCCCCCCACACCTAAATCATGCATTGAACTAAATCTACACAAATGAAAAAAAGAGAACAAAGAAATGAAAGAATTATACCTTGTATGCGAGGCATTTCTTCTGTAAGAAAATATGGTGTGAAGAAAAACAAATGTACATAACTACAAATTTCATATATCGTAAAAAGTATGTGACTAAAAATGAATGATACAAATGGATAAGTGAGTTTGAACTTTTCATTATTTTCAAGAGATTTAGAAAATTGAAAATAGTCAGAATTTTCATCAGAATTTTGCTTAAAGTCCAGCTCAGGATAACTTTCACTAACATGTTCAAAACATGGAATAATTGGTTCAAATACATGTTCTATTTTAGTTAACCTATTTGTAGTGGATCTCAAAAGCTCATTGACCATATCTAAATATTCAGATTCATTCCCATTTTTGTCAAGGTGATTTAAGAAAAAATCAATTGGATCTTTTTCAATCAATCGTCCATTTTCAATTATTTCTTGGGTCATGGACAACTTTTGTATCATGTTTACTTTAATGGGTTGGTCCAAATAATCACTAGGTGGATTTTTAGGAATAAATCTTTCAAGGTATGAAGTTTTAGGCTTATAGACTTTTTCAACCGACTCATTAAATGTGACATGATCAATTTTAGGCATAGACTCATAAGTTTGAGACTCCTCAAATTCGCTTAAGTCAAAATGTGTATAATTGAATAAAAAATTTTCATTTTCCTCATCATTTCCACAACCATCAAGATTTTCAAAATTAACCTCAGAGTTACTAGAAAATTCGCCACCTCTTGTTCATTTATTATGGTGGCTAACTGTTTCATTTGAATTTCTAAACGAGATATAGCTTGATTTATGTTTTGCATGAAAGCTACCATAGTTTTCTCTAAGTTGTTGTATCTTTTCTCTTCATTTGAAAATTCTTGTGGATATTGAGGTACTGGATCTGAATATGTTTTCATAGGGTTCTTGATTCCAAGAAAAATTATTATTCCAACTAAAATAATAGTCCATCTTTTCAAAATTTATAAAATAAATTAACAACTAACCATAAAAGTCACAAAAAAATTAAAAATCATAATTCTATGGTTAAGCTAAATAATATCTAGACAACTCCTAACTGTTCCAAGTTATAATTTAAGGTCTACGAAATTCGAAATTAATCATACCACTAGGCAGGTAAGTGTAATAAAGGTGGGAGTCTCTCCGTCGGTACGATGACTAATTGAATAACCACACGTTCTTTAGGTGTTTATCTTTTGAACCACTTGCTTAGGCACCAGTAGTTTGATTAATTTAAAATTTAGCCTTCTCTTGGAATTTCTTATCCTAATTGCGCTCGAGAGTCCTATGGCCAACGTCTACTTGATTTTATTAAGGCGATGTTATGTAAATGCAAGTTGGGTTGTTTGTGGGCCAAGGAAGGGTGATGAAATCCCCACCTTATCTTGTTACATGTTTTTGCTCTTAATGTTAAATAACAAATGAGAATGCACAAATAAATAAAAAATCATAAAAAAATAAAGTGTCCTAAAACTATGTGAATTACGAATTAAAGAGAAATTTGGCGTATCTCAATCCTCCAGCAATCACCACATTTTATATTTGACAAAAAAAAAAACTAAACAAAATGTGCTCTACTTGAGTGAATGCATTAATGCGACAATTAATTTTCTAACTAACAATAAAAACTAAAAAAAATTAAGCTACTATTTTATTTAATTTTTTTTAAGTTAAGATACAAAATACCAGGAAAAGCGCAACAATAATCTTTTCTTTCCGTACCGTTCATCCGCTTCGATAATCTTGAAAAATAACAAAATAAAAAAAATAATAATAGAAAAAACTAATTTGAATATATAAATTGAAATTAAATAATATAAAATTAAGTCTAATCCTCGACAACGGCGTCAAAGACTTGATGTGATAAAAATATGTAACTGCAAGTGCACAGTGTCAAATTAAAGAACTGGGAAGTACAGGTCGAACAACATAGACTAGATTAATTTTAATGTATCCTTAATATCTATTTTAGGAGAATTAGAAATAAAGATTGAGAATTGATTAACTATAATTAAACTAACTAATAATAAAGATGAAATCTAGGAATTCGAATCCTAATACAAGAAACATAAAAATTAATCCAATCTCTTCTATTTTTATAACTTAACTATGATTTGGATCTTCATTCCCTTTAATTTAGTAATTTTACAATTAACGTATGCAAGCATATATAAACTGTGAAAATTTAAGGATTTACGATAACCCATCAAAAACTTCTTCGAGCAAGCATAGATTATGAAAAACTCATCTCTTAACAATAATCTATCAAAATATCTTAATTAATTTAAAATCACATAAGAACTATAAAACGAAGGTATTTCAATTAAGAAACATGAAGGCGGAATTAATTAAACATAAAAGCATAAATAATAGAAGAGATGCAAAATATTATCATGAATAATTATTTAATTTTATCTTCATCCTATATATAAAAAATTAACTATACATTATAATAAATAAATTAAAATAAAGATGACGAAGAAGAAGAAGAAGAAGAAGAAGAAGAAAAAGAAGAAGAAGAAGAAGAAGAAGAAGAAGATTAAAAATAAATAAGAAAACTCCCTTTATTGACAATCTCCAACAAGCATACAATGAAGAAGTAATTTAATCTACTCCTACTGTGACACCCCCAAATCCCGATACTCAAATTTCCCACTGATTTGGTGTTCACTCTCTAGAATAACATATCTAACTACCCATAAATAAATAAAACTCATAAATAAAGATAGAAATCTTTCCATAAGGGTTACAATATCATAAACAATAACAATCTCAGGTTCTTTAACCTTAATACATCAAATGCGGAAACATCATAAACAAATAAGTCTTAAACATAACATAAAAGGTCTTAACATCAATATTCTCAAATAATAATAAACAAGTCTTCATCACTTGTTTGTCAGGTTAAATGCTTTTTTGGTCACTCTACTTTAGGTCGACTTACAAATAGGTCACATAACTTTTTTTCTTACAGTCAATTCACTGAACTCTAGTTTACTGACAAAACGTTTGCAATTCCATTAAGTATGTTAACTTTTAACAGAATTTGACACATAAGCAGCTGAGTAGGAAAAAAAAGCTAATGTGTTAATAATTATCCCACGTGGCATTGATTATGTGGATCTAAAAGGAAAAATCTATACCAAATGAATTTTTATTTAATTATTTATAAATAATAATATAAATTAGAAATTTTTTCCAAAAACATAAGAAAATAAATAAAATATATATTTAAATAATTTTGTAATTAATATCAAATGAATTTTTGTTTAATTATTTACAAATATAATAATAAAAATTAGAAAAGTTAGTTAAAAAAAAAGAAAATAAATGAAAAATATATTTAAATATTTTTGTAATTAATATCAAATGAATTTTTGTTAATTATTTACAAATATAATAATATAAATTAGAAAAATTAGTCAAAAACACAAATTTGCCCAGCCTCTATTTTACACCTTCTTCCCCAAATATCCAGAACCTGCAATAATGGTCGAACATGTATTTCTCTCCCTCTCTCCCTCTCTCTCTCTCTCTCTCTCTCTCTCTCCCTCCCCTATTTCTCTCTCTTCGATTAAGGTTATGGGTTAGATCTCATTCATGAAATTATTTGTGATACAGACCGAAAAGGCATTTTTAAAGCAGCCCAAGGTGTTTCTTTGGTAATGTGACACCCCCAAAATAGGTCCAATCCATCCAACCTATTCTGAGTCGCCAAATACATGGTACAGAAAATAACTACAACTTTATTACTACAATTGTCGTGCAAAATACAATAACACATATACTGTGAGTTTTAATACCAACTGTGACGCATGTCCCAACTATGGACAACACCTCACGTTGATACATTACATAAAGGTACAGTTAATAATTGTTTTAGAAATTAAAATCTTTGGGAAATGCTCATGAAAACCTTCGTACATGGGAGGCCATGCGTCTAGGTTATAATAGATATCATATGCCCACAGAATTATCCTTGGTTGATCCAATAGACCCCAAAGAAAAATGAGAAGATTACTATCATGTTCTTTCCAATGGTGAGTCTTCTCTTGACATATAATTATCTCCACTGTCTGCAATTGAAAATTATATTTCAACCAAACTCCAAGATCATATAGGTAGTGCTCATAGATATACTCAGCAAGTGGATGTGCACAACCCTGTCTTACGATAACATGAGGTTGTATATCATTAGACATCTTGTATGATAGTGGCAAAACACCCTTCCAAAGTTGGGTTTGCCTCACCCTATTCGGTTCACCAAAATTAAATATCAAATGACGTATACAATACGACACACTTATCTAAAGTTCTCAATAAAATTATTTCCATACTATTTAGGAAGAACCTCTGTTATCCTCTCTCGACCCGGCAACACTCTTATTACCTGAAAGGAATTATGAAGCAAAAGGGTGAGCACAACTAGCCCAGTAAAGAATATCATGACTAAGATAAATAATTTATCAATAGCCTTCATCAGTAATGAATCAGAGATTTAGAACATATGGTGGATGATAAAACTTTTCAACCATAGTTACAGCGGAACGAGCAATCCATTAGAAGAGTCAAATAAACCATAATGTCTATTATCTTCTCCATGTTAAAAGTCCATCGATAATATTTTATCCCTGTAATATCATTCAATAGTTCCTGACCATAATCATTTGAATAACTCATAATCATAATTATGGTTCTAAATTCCTCTTCACATCCAGGACGAAAATAATTTTCATCACCTGTCTTTACCTGAAACATCAAAGATCATGGTTATACCAAATCACAGTTCATGTTCATAATCATACTAATAAGTTCATCTTTGCACTACGGGCCAAAGATATTCATCAACAGTTCGTCTTTGCACTACAGACCAAAGATATTCAACAACGGGACATCTTTGTACTACGGGCCAAAGATATTCATCAACAGTTCATCTTTGCACTTCAGGCCAAAGATATTCAATAATAGGTCATCTTTGCACTACGGGCCAAAGATATTCAACAACAGGTCATGTTTCCACTACGGGCCAAAGATACTCATCAACAATTCATCTTTGCACTACAGACCAAATATATTCAACAACATGCCATCTTTGCACTACGGGCCAAAGATATTAATATCTCAAAGAAATATATAATCATTTCAGAATTTATATAAACAATAATTATAACCATGTTGATCAATTCACCTTTGCACTTAAGCTAAAGATATTCAATTATAAATTCAATGGTCATGATCATACCAGTCAACAATTCATCTTTCCACTACTGGCCAAAGAGAACCCATAGTCACGATCATACCAATAATTAATCTACCCATCTTTACACTCAAGTCAAAGAGAAATGTCATCATTAGGGTTATAAAAATGTTATATATGATAATAAAAACAATATGATCGACAACTGTATTTAATTTCAAGAGTAAGATTCATAAATCAACGATAATTTGGTCAGAAAAAGAAACTAATTTTGTCTTGAATAGTACCCATGAATAGTAACTCGTATTCGTACATAGTACAGTATACGTAAATAGTGTCATATACATGAATATAGTGTCGTATACGTGAATAGTTCCGTATACGTGAATAGTAACCCCAACATGAAAAAGGTAGAAATCCCACAATAAAACTCATATCAATAATTCGGCATAATGATATTGAAGAAAATAATATCATTTAAGAAGAAAATAACATCCCTTACAATCCCTTACCTCAAAAGAGCAGTACTTCTGATTGGAATATAGGATATGACGCTGAAGGAAATTTGCACTGATTAGCAACTCTCAAAGTATCAAAATGCTCACAAAAATACGCTCGATAATATAGGGAGACAAAACTTATGTTTCTGGTGTGATTTTCAATTCTAACTCAGCACCCTATTTATAGAAAAATGCTAGAACGCCAAAGCAGACTTGACTTGCAACCTGATGGCTTTACCTGCTACTATTCCCACCCACCACTTTTGAAATAAAATTTTAGCACATTTTTCACCAACCAAAGGTGGGGCCCACTCATTCTAGAATTTTTTACCAAAAATCATTTATAAACATATTTTCCGAATCAATCACCTCTTAAAATTCATAACAAATCATACGTTAATTTTTAACGGTTCAAAATTTATGGACATGTACTCAACTTATATATGTATAACATATCCAAAAATAACAATGATCCAATAGTAGAATTAAAAATTATAACTCACGCAATATATCTCAAGAACACTGATTTTTTGAATTATGAGTCCTTCGCACCAGTTTCATTCAAACAGACACCACGAAAAATCCACAATGAATTTTTGGGTGATTCCAATTTCTACGATTAGCTTACTTCCATGGCTTTCTTTTGATATATGGCTCATCTCCTAACTCATTATACACAAAGAGTTATAGATTTTACAAAATCAATTAATAAACTAATTTTCTGAAAATTTCCAAATTTCGTTCTTCATTTCGACAAAATACTAATAAAACACCTCAGCATTAATTCCTTTATTTATATCCATATAAAAAAATATATTTACTTATCATATAAATCAAAAATTAATTATTCACAAATAATATTACTGAATCACAATAATGACAACCGGTGCCGCTTCCCATGAAAGAGGGGCTTTCCGATAAGGATTTCTCCTTCATCATTGCCATGATTAGGTGACCAAACCTCTCCTTGATGTAACTTTCTAGACATTGCCAATAATGCTATCTAATATTATTATTCAAATAATTATTAATCGATAATGGAAATCTATCGTGCAATGACAATTATTGAAACAACAATAATATAAAATATCAACGCAAACAATTATTGAATCAATAAAATAAAATATTTAATAGTAATTATTGTAACAATTATTGAGTAGTGCCTTCACGTAAGAATCACTAATTCAAAAATACCGTGTAATACCGTGGTATTACTCTTGTGCAACCACGCCAGACATCGATTTTAACCACCAGGTATTCCAATAGTGTTAATGGTAACAATTACGCCGTTATTTATAAAAACTCAAACTTGTCATTTTCTTCATTCGACAGTTATTCTGTTATGGGGCCCACAAATGGCTGCGTCGTCGTACGAATATTTCCCGACAACAAGAATATTCCACGACCAAACGAATATTCCCCAACAGAAATGAGTATTTTATTACCACTTGCGTATTTTGAAAATTTTATATATATCACCCTTAACTTTAACTTTTTATCAATTTAACCATTTACTATATAGGAAAATTGAATACTTTTATTTCATAAAATTCGGGGTCTTACAGGTAAGATATATATACTTATATATGTATAGCTATTTTCTCTCAATGATGGGTTAGCTATGGAGGTTTTTGACACAATCTCTTGGCAGCTCAAAGAAGACAAGAAAGGGAAAGAGGCTAGGAAAAGGAGGCAATCGTTTCCACAAGAGCGTTGGATTAGGATTCAAGACACCCAAAGAGGCTATTAAAGGTTAGATTTTTTTAATATATGTGGAATTTGATTACGATTCTATTGAACTTGATCTAATTTTCCTTAGTGTGGATGAATTTCTATCTTGGTGTGTTTCACTTTTTCAAAAAATGAAGTGATTGCAATTTTTCAATTTTAAAGTAGGCTCAGATTTGTTGTGATTTACTTGATAATTTGGAAATTTGTTTTTTTGGCAATTTTTTTTAATTTATATTATTATATTTGTAAAGAATTGAATAAAAATTCATTTGATATTAATTAAAAAATAATTAAATAATTTTTATTTATTTTCTTATTTCTTTGGCTAAATTTTCTAATTTATATTTTTATATTTGTAAATAATTAAACTAAAATTCATTTGATATTAATTACAAAAAATATTTAAATATATATTTTATTTATTTTCTTAATTTTGGCAAACTTTTATAATTTATATTATTATTTGTAAAGAATTAAATAAAAAATCATTTGGTATAAATTTTTCATCCACGTAATCAATGCCACGTGTGATAATTATTGACGTATAAGCTATTTTTTTTCCAACTCAGCTGCTTATGTGTCAAATTCCATTAAAAGTTAATAGACTTAACAGAATTGCAAACTTTTGTTAGTAAACTAGATTTTAGTTAGTTGACTATAAAAAAAAAAAAGTTCAGTGACCCATTTGTAAGTCGACCAAAAGTAGAGTGACCTAAAAAGCATTTAACCCCTTGTTTACCTTGCCTTTTCCTTACTAGTAGATGGCTCATCAACCCTTTCAACTTTAGCTACAATGTTATTATGCAAGAGTGAGCAACGATTGATGTTATTATACAAGAGTGAGCAACAATTACCCACAAGTATAATAATAATAATAATAATAATAATAATAATAATAATAATAATAATAAAATACGAATAAATATAGAATACTGGATAATAGAAATCTTGGCTTTTGAAACAAGATTAGAAAATAAGAATCAAAAGTACATTTGAGGGCCACAAGACCAAGAACTATGTCACGTGTTATCAAGCATTTCTACTTTAAACCTTTAACAGTCATAAGACTATATGGACCTTACTTCTCGTACTTAGGGGGATCAACCCTTAGTACCATGTATGTGCACAACATCTCAACGCAATCTCATAATATAATTCCCTATAAAGGGTTGTTCATCTCAGTTTGACATCAGTTCGCACCAAATGAAGTTTGGTTTGGATAAGCTTCAATAGAAGTTTTAGAAAGCTCATCAAGTATGGACTAATCGAATCAATAAGGGTTCGCTAGTCATTCAAGGTTCAATAATATAATTGATACTCAAATCAAGTGGTGAATCTCAACGGTATACGGTTGAATAAACATTTTATAACCGAAGTATGACTTTAGAAGAATTATAACATCTCGCTTAAAATCATAAACTTGAATAAACAAGAGTAAGAATTTGCTCAATATAAGAACAGGACTTATGAACTTGGAAACTTGTACAATATAAAAGTAAGGTTTAGGAACTTGCTCAATTAAAAAGCATAGTTAAGAAACTTACGTAATTGTAATCAAGATAGGGTAAGGAAACTTGCCTCGTGCGTAGATTATACGTTTACTTTTCATGTTCCTCAATTAATCCTACATACCATTTAGAGTCACAATACCAATTAATTATAACACAATTAGCATTGTGAGCATATTCTCTTTTACTTAAGTTATCTCTGATTATATTAATCACATTCACAACCCTTAACTCTTAAGCATATTATTAGACTTCACGAATAACGAGTTTAAGTTCACATTTAATATAAGACCCCAACTTTTTATGAATAAAGATTTAATTTCTCTAATTATTATTTTGAATAATAAGGTATTCATTTGATATAATGTTTTAGTTATGGGTGAAATGTGCAAATTTTGCAAAGTAAGAAACTGGTCATAAAATATTCATTTGGTCGGAGAATATTCTTTTTATCGGAGAATATTAAATGCGATAAATGCATAATCATTGGTGGACCACATAACGTAATAAACTATGGATATAGAAAGCGTGCGTAAATAACCTTTTTTTAAAAACTAACGACAAGACTTTTACCGTTAACTGTTGAAATACCCGGTGATAAAAGTATAATAATACACGTGCGTGCACAGTATTTCTGATTATTGATTCTTACGTAAGATGTAACGACCCAGAAAATCGAACAATTGTAAATACTTTTAATAATGAATAAAATAAAATTATTTATTATTATTACGTGTTGATAAGATGAATGTCGTTCTATAACCTAGAAATGTTGGAATGTCGTAGTATTTTAACTACGTGAGAGAATTAAGGTGTTTGAATTTCTAAGAAGAAAATAAAATCTTTCTGAGAAATTTTCTGAAAAATACTATTCATCGATTTATGCTCGGGAATTATTTTTTGAACTTCCGAGAAATACGTAACGTTGTAATATCAAGGTGATATCGATTATGTAATAATAATATAAGTATGGAAAACGTAATATTTTGCATGCGGGCTTAATTTGGGAACATTAGGTTTATTAAGCGTTAAAGGAAGAAAGTTGTGATCGTATAATGTGTATTCATTATATGAAGGTAATGAATGTATGTATAATACGACGTATTGTACTATTATGTATGAAGAATGAAATAACGTATATTACGAATTAATATACGAGTTAGTATATGAGAATTATACATGGGGTAAATGTTAAGTTGATTAATAAGAGGTAATGGACTTGTAGGATTATTAGCCTAATATGAGAAGTCCAATATAATGGGACAATCAAGCCCAAGTGTTTGATATATCATTAGTCCAAACTATATAGCACAAGCCCATTAAGAAAGTAGTTAGATTAATTATCAAAGCCCAAAGAAAAAGCCTTGATCCATGGGTCAAACCTAGTGTAAAATGGGTAAGCTTGATGGGTAAACAAAAAGTGTGGTGACCAAGTTTTAGAAGTGGCTAGCAAGTTTACTTAATTGCTAGGTTATGAATAGTAAGGAGGTAGAGGATTAAGGAGGTGGAATGAGGAGGTTAGTTAAGGAGGTGGAAGGTTATAATGACCATTCTACCCTAGATTTGGATGGCCTATAAATAGAAGGCTCATTTTAATTTTTGTTGATTGTTATTTCATCCAACTCCTCTCAAATATAAGCTACTTATTTAGTAGAGCAAATAAACACTTTTAAGTCAAAGTTAGATTTTCCAAGAAGAAGAAGTTAGACTTCAAAGGTAATGATCTTGTGTCCAATGTTCTTTCATCTCTATTATCATAGGATGATAAGGGAAGTGTTATTAATGAACATGTATTCTAAGATCATGTAATAGGTTAATAAGGAATGAACTTAAGCCGAATAATTTGGATAAGCAACTTGAACATTAATAAGTTGCCAGAACAATGAAGAACTTATCATATGTTGTCATAAGATGATTAGTATGTTGAATATAGCATAAGAACATTGATTAGTGGACTTAAGTTATTAATAAGTCATGAGCATGAAGATTTATAGTTCATAAGTTGAATAAATCAATGACTTATGAGAATATGTCAAAACCTACTTTGTTTATAAGTTGGTTTAATAAGTAACTTGTAATGATCTTATGTTGATTAAAATCCGTTTAGAATCATTAAGAATGTAGTTTTGCCGGAATTCACACGATTGGACGATTATCGTCGAATTCGTGAAATTCTCGGAATGGAAGTCGTATTTTGTGTTTGAAGTCAGAAGCCTTGGTTTTCGATGGAGACAAGTCATATTTGGCATTATAGAGTTGTGAACTCAAAAATGATCGAATTTTGACTTAAAACGATGAAACGAGCGTTGAACATTCATGAACGTTTATCATTTTCGTTAAAAATGAACTCATAGGTGAAATTTTAGCAAACGAAGTTAAATAGATAAAATTCTTGCATGAACGCATAGAGTATATAATTTATGAATCGTAGGCTTTTGAACGGACCAATTTGAACTTATAACAATGATGTTATGCGTCCGGGAGTTTCATGCAATTTTCAATATTTTGCAAACTATTTGAGGCACAGAGTCCTCGCCGCGGTGCGACTCACGACCTATAAAGCCCCCCCCTGCAGTCATGAAGTCTAGAACTGCTGCACTTGCTAACTCACATGCCGGCTGCGAGAGATGCGAGTTAAGTGTGTATGCCATGGTGCCCGATACTAGAGTTTTGTTGGACAAGAATGTTTACAAGTGTAGAATGAAAAGGAACTTGTTAGTAATGAACTGAGATATAAACATAACATTGTAAGGTACTTGTAAGACACTAATGCATGATAATTAAGAGTTAATAATCAATTGAAAGTGAACGTAATGTGAATGACTTAATGAAAGTCGGAAACCCATAATAGTAGATCTAAGTTAGGATTTACATTGAGATGAAACGTAAGATATAGTAGTATACATACTTGATTATATATAACCTAACGTGGTATGTTATATGATCATGTATTGTAGAAACATAGAGACTTAATGTGTACGTGTGTTAATCAGTAAGCAGACACTAAAGGCAAGTATTCTAACCCTTGTTCCAGTTCAGTCTGGACAAGTTTTGTAATTCATGTATTCTTTCACATGAAAATTTCAACGATGAAGTCTAAAGCCAATTCTTTCGGCTAGACTTATATTATGATTCTGTCAAGCATGATTTATGTTTACCGAGTTATATTGGTATGGTTTTCAATCGAAGACCAGGTATGTTAAAAAAAATTTGTCGTTTAACGACAGACACGTGAGGTTGCCACAACTTAAACGTATACACGTTTAATTAATGTAGTGTTGATCAACATAGAGTACTATGGGCTGATCACCCAAAAGTGCTCGTAAGCTATCTTTTACTTCTTACTTTACTTAGTGTTGGGTTGTCCTTTTCAAAAGAAATTATGAACTGCTCATAGTTTCAAGCCTTAGTTGATATTCTACTGAATATTGTTGTTGGAAAACGTTTTGAATAAAAAGAAGTGTTATTTTGAATTATCGATAGTACTTCATAACTATTGTTCAGTTACTGAAGATATATGAGTTCTATGTTTCAAGCATGTTGTTTACTAGAATTATAGTACATAATGAGCTAGTCATGCTCACTCTTGCTTAAACCATATGAACACAACTAGGATCGAGCGGACTGAAGGCTTAGGCAAGTACAAAGGCAAGGCAAAGATGAACCCTTAGATTGCTTATGTAATAGAATAGTTGAACGATTTGTAATATATTTGATATTATGACAAGAAAAAATGAATGGGTTACAAAGAACCTAGGGAATGTAATATTATTTTGGATATATAGAAGTTATATTAGTCTTTTTGAGACTATTCAATTAAATGAATGAATGAATGGTAGTACCTTGTAGCACCATCTATCGGGTTGGAAGAGACCCGGATTTGGGGGCGTCATATAAGAAGTCATTCAGTTTCACTCAATAATTGCCATCGTAATTGTTGCACAGTATCTCATACTGTTGATTCAATTATTGTCACAGTATCATCTGCATAATATTTTATATTATTAAATCAATAATTGACATGAAACAATTATTCATATTATTATTTAGCATTATTGGCAATGTCTAGAAAGTTTTATTGAGGAAAGGGTTTGGTAATAAAATTACGCGCCAATAAGGATAAATTCTTATCGGAATGCCCCCTATTTCTTAGGAACGATCTGGTTGTTAATATTGTGAGCTTATAATATTAATTGTGAATAATTATTATGTGATGGATATTGGTTCAATTTTGATATAAATTAAGGAATTTTGCATGAAATATTTGTTGAAAGTTTGAAAATTACCTTCTCCGATAAAATATTCATTCAAATATATTATTATAATATTACATTATAATAATGTGATAATATAATAATATAATTTTTTTAATGGTAATAATATTACTATAATATAAGCACGTGAAATTGTTAAAGGCAAAGTGGAGGTGAGAAGCGTGGTGTATTCCTCTATTTTTCAAACTCGGTGTACTGCATTTTTCAAAATCATGTGTTGGAATGTGATTTATTTCTTCCATGGGACCACTTGATTGGTGAAGAAATCCTTCCTGCAATTCATTTTCCAAATGTGTGGGCCCTCTTCCATGAGAAAATAAGAGTAGGCATATGTTAGGTAGAGAAGAAAAAGGAGAAAGGTTAGGCATGTTGTTTGTTTTTCAACCATCCGTTGCACTATGAAAGGAAGGTTACCCTCCTTCCTCAACACACCACTTCAATATCAGAAATTCTTATTCTATAGTATTGTGAGTATTTTTATTGAGTATAAGGATACTTTGAGTGTAGCTTTTTGTGCAAGATTTTCTCAGAATAATATTCGATATTCCAGTCAAATCCAGTTTCTGCTAAGGTAAATGATATTATTTTATTGCAATACTCGTAAGAAATATTATTTTCTTTCATACTCCATATTATGTAAGAAATATTATTTCATTTCATATTCCTAAATTTAAACTTACTATGGTAAGTATTGCTTCTATAATTTCTGAAATGATTAGAAATTCCTTAAGTTTTGCGCTTCATCTAATATCATTTCACTATAATATTGGTCTGAACTTTCTTAGTAAATTTTAAACTTTTCATGTTTAGGTACTATTCATACGGTACTATTCATATATACGATACTATTCACGAGTACTATTCACAACAAAGTTTAATTTTTTTCTGTCTAAATTATTTTTGATATATGAATATCATTCTTCAATTTTACTCCACAAAGTTATCATGTTTACAATTTGAATATTTTTGAAATCTGGATAAATTGAATTATAAATATCCAATATTTATCCTTTTTCTCACTTGATTGAATCTTTATATCATTGTCATCATCCTCGTGCTTATATTGTGTTGAAAGTCATATTTGGCCCGTAGTGCAAAAATGGACTGTTGATTGGTATGATTATGACCACAAATTGTGTATTGGTATAATCATAACCTTTAATTTTACAGATAAGGTTTGTGGTGAAAGTCCTCTTTGGCTCGTAGCGCATAGATGGATAGGTGTTTGGCATGATCATGACCACTGGTGATACTAGAGATATCATTGGCCCGTAGTGCATGGATAATTCGTTGATTTGAAATATTTATTGGTTGGTGTTACAGGGATAAAATAATGATGATGGAATTTTAAATCATAGAAGATAGTAGATATCATGCTCTACTTGACTCTTTTAACTGATTGTTGTTTCTGCTGCAGTTGTATTCTAAAACTTGTTGTCTATTATATTCTATCAGATTTTTCCCTGTTGAGGACTAAGGATAATTTGTTCTATATTATCTTAGTCATAATATTCTTTACTGGTCTAGTTGAGCTCACCCTTTTCTTTTATTGTTCTCTTCAGGAAATAAAAATATAGCTGGGACTAGTCGAGGAATGGATTGATGATCCAAGATGGTGTCTATAGTAGTCATCACTATGTTATAAGATAGTGTTATAATAAATGTAATAAGGACTTCATCTGAGTTTGGATATTGTCTACGAGACAATATTCATATTAAAACTCACAGTTTACGTTTTGTCGTATTTTACACGACAGTTAATAATTGGATAAATGAAGATTTTATTTGATTTATGTACCATGTATTTGGCGACTCAGAATGGGTTATATGGACCTATTTTGGGGGCGTCATAGTTGGTATCAGAGCTTAGGGATATGATCTCTAGTGGAGATTTGGGATTAGAACTAGGAGGGAGAGACGAGTAAAACCTTCGCTAGTATGTCCTACCTAAGCTTATTTGTTATTTTTTATTGGTCGGTCAGAATATAGCGATAATATGTGGTATGTTAATTTCTTTAATTAACCCTTGTTTTGTGGCAGTATTTAAGAATGACATCTAAAAATTTTGAGATGAGCAATAGAGCACATGAGACCGTTGAGACACCGCTAATCAATAACTAGAATAATGTGCATCAGGAAGGCAATAATCCTCATGTAAATAACAACACCAACCAACTGATGAACGATGGGATGTTTAGGAGCTTTTTACAATTCATGCAAAACCAAATGAGAGAAACTCCTGTTAAAAATGCAGTTGGAAGCAATGGCAACTCACGGCTGGTCACTGCTAAGAAATTCAAGGAGTTAGGGTCGCTGGAGTTTTTGGGAAAGCCAAAGCCACTTGAGGTAGAGGCATGGATTAAGCAGATTACTAAGATATTTGATGTATTGGGATGCACTGAAGAACAAAAAGTTCCCTTCGCCACCTTTATGTTGCTCGAAGAGGCAGATTACTGGTGGGAATCTATAAAACGTACCCATATGTCCGCACTTAAGATGTCTTGTGAAGTTCCAAGAATTGTTCAACGACAAGTACTTTCCAGTAAATATGCATCACATAAAGGAGGTGGAATTCATCAAGCTGAAGTAGAACAATATGACTGTATCGCAATATGAGGCTAAGTTTGTGGAGTTATTCTTGTTTGCATCTCATTTGGTAGATAATGAAGATCGAATGACGCGAATGTTTCTGAGATATTTGAAACCCGAAATTAGTCAACATCTTATCTCTCATAAACTTTGTTTATATTCAGATGTTATAAATAGAGCTCAGTTATTGGATTGGGATTATAAGTCAGCTCAATAAAAAGACAGCAATCGACAGCAAGATAATAGTCATATCAGTGGCAACAGTCATCGAAGCAGTGATAACGAACGTGCTAGAAATGGTAACCACTTTGGTGATAATCATGGCCAAGATAATAGAAGAAATGAGTCAAGTAAAAATTTTAAGAAAAGAAAATTTAACAATGACAGAAAGACATCAATAGCATCACCAACACCAGCAATAGTTTCTAAGGGAGGAGAACGACCGCCAGTTAGATGCTACAGATGCGGAGAAGAGGGACACATAAGTCCAAACTGTTCACAGCCTTCCAAGGTGTGTTTCATTTGTGGAAAGAACGATCATATAACTTGATTTTGTCTTGTAGCAAAGTCAAATCCAGCTGGGACAATGGCACCAAAGGCGACTACAGATAAAACAAAGTCGGTGGTTCAAGGGAGAGCGTTTATTGTGACGTCCCAAAAGGCGAGAAACCCAAACGAAGTTATCACAGGTAAGATAATCATAAACTCTTGCGAAGTCTATACCTTATTAGATACCGGTTCTACCAATTCTTTTATTTCACCTACTTGTGCTCAACGTTTGAAGTTAACCCCTAAAAAATTAAACTTAGACTTATTTGTTGAAACTCCGTTAGGAAAAACCTTCATTACATCCATTGTTTATAAATCTTATTTGATTCAAATCGGCACTTTCACATTACCTGTTGATCTTATCTCTTTGAAAATACTTGCATTTGATGTGATTTTGGGGATTGACTGGTTAACTACTCATCATGCTAAAATTGATTATTTTTGTAAGGTTGTTAGTTTTCATATTCCTAACCAACCGGTTATGCGAATTCAAGCAACCAAACCACTAAAGTCAATCACTGTCATATCAAGCCATAAAGCCATTCGTTTATTAAAAAACGGATGCCAAACTTTCTTAGTGTGACGCCCCCAAATCCCAGTCTCTTCAAACCTCGGATCCGGTCCACCACGATACTACTATCGCCAAATTATTTATATCTTGTATTCATAACTTAATGAATATAACTTTACTTATTTCAATTTAGAATATAAATTCTTTCCCTTTTCAGGATCTATGTAATGACCCCAAACTTTTATAAGTTTCAAATCTTGGTCATTTACCATACTTGTCTTATATCATATTCAATGTTATAAAAATATGCGGAATAATTTAAACTTTTTCAATCTCCTTTGAAAATAAATCTTTTATATATATCTTAACTTGAATCAATTACAAATCCTTGAATCAAATTATGTTATGATTCATTCTATTCGAATTATTGTATAAATCTTTACACCTCGATTCGAACTCCTTTAGTATCTCATAGTACAACTTAAGATGTATTACACATCATAAACTACTATCATGTACATTTCCTAGAACCTAAACATGGTTCAAGAGTATATATTTAAACAAATAAATTAATATCCTTTGATATTATTGATCTTTATCAATCAAGTAGCACGTAATCTTTACCGTGTTTCTTTAACCTGCAAAAGTGGTTATTTGCAAGGGTGAGCTCGACAATCCAACAATTCTAACAGTTTTCATGCAGCACATAGCATATAATAACATACTAAGTTCATGCATTCATAATCAATTAATATTTACTATGCATGTTACTTCACACATAACATGCATAGATATTTACATCACAAGCATATCATCAAAGATCAACTTTCGCATTTCATACATATCTCATATGCATTTCATATATATACATCAACATTCTCATGGTATAATATATCTCAACTAACAGTTATCGAATTCATATAACAAATAGGAACTGAAAGACTTGCCTGATTCGTAGTTTATCAACTACGACTTAACTGCTTAAAGCTTATCCGCACTTCGTGTATTCCTACACAGTTATATAATCATGGATTCTTATACATTATTCATACATTTCATATGCTCTTAATATAAGAACAAATATTATTTCGTAACTAGGTTTGTAAAACCTACACTTCACTTTCTCATCATACTCTTAGAATAGCTAGGTGTATATAGGTATACCTTAACCACTCGTACTTGACATCAACATTCATAAATCTATCACACACTTGACTCGCTATGTGTTCGACACATATAAAACTCATATAGGTAAGTTCAAACGTACACATAAACGTCTAACTTTGTTCTAACTTCATACAACATCATCTATCCTATATTTTCATAGCATAAATTAGATCACAATTTCAAACAACGTATCATTGCTTTATATCTTGAAAACATTCCTTTGGACTTTAACATTTGAAAGTCCTAATTAACATTCATCTTTATCACCTAGCATGCTTGTTACACATTAGATAGCATATTGGTCACATATTACAACTTAAAGAAATCATATAAGCATGCCTCAAACTTCAGATCAAAAACTGAAACTATTCATGACTGCAGGATGGCACAACTATGCCCTGTCTAGGCTTAGGGACGGCACAGATGCGTTGTCCCCTGGCCACACCAAGGTTGAGCTTTGCACTTCTGGCTTCAGTCCAAATTTTAACACACATATACACTTATACTTGAACATACATATATGCTAGAGTTTCTCATATAGGCATATGACCATTCTTGAGTTCACTTTTACAATTTCTTAGTTCATGACTATCCATAAAATTTAAAGCTTAAAAGGTCATATAACCACCCTACTTTATAACTTTGGCCATATTTCTACATATAGAGGTCTCACAATCTGTATTACACATGCTCATACATATTCATATCTTTTACTCATGGTTAGCATTGTTTAACACTTTAAAACATGCTTTAACCTTGTGCTTGGTGTACTTCCATTATGTTGAACATATAAGACTTATGTTTAGAGACATAATGAAACATAACATGGCATCTCAAGCCTTTAGAATCTAGCTACTCATACTTAATGCAACTTGATTTGAAAACATTTTCAAGTTTGCCTTTGAAATCATTTTAAACTTGAACGATGAAATTCAACACATACAAGACAACTTTAAAGCTCTTATCATATGTAGTTAAGGCATGTTAACATCTTCACAATATCGGAACATATATCATGTAGCATTAATGTACATTAGTTTTGTTATTCCAAGTTTTTCTTGAAAACTTCTCTAACACTCGATCTAATAAGTTTAGTCATGTGTAAAGGCACTATAAACACTATATCATGCTCCTTTATGTTTGAAATCAGCCATGGGTATAAACCACTATGTTCAAAACTTGTAAACATAAGTTTTCCACAAGGTTTGTTTTGAAAACCTTGAGTTTTGCTACAAACTTCCTTGCTAATCCAAGTTGATTACTTCATACTATGTAAAAAAGTTTTACATCTCATGTTATACTCCTTTTCAGGTATTTATTTAAGATATAACACAAATTTCACAACACATAATATAACAGAAATTAGTAACTTATTCAGAAGTAATTGTTATTACCACTTTACCTGAAGATAACTTACTACATTTTGCGAGAGCATCAACCCGCTTCGAATTTCTTTCAATCAACCATACTTAAACACATTCTTAAAGATCATATACAAGTATATAAACTTCATAATTACTTGCTAGCATGCTAATTCATACCAATTGTCAGAGAATTCAACAAATTTTCAAGAATTTGACAAAACTCCAAATTAAGAATAAAATCAAAATTTATACCTTTTGGAGCTTAGTTTGCTTAACTTCTATCTTCTATAAATGCAAAACTTCACTTTAAACAACAACTCACTCACTCTCAAATTATCAGTGTGTCATGAACTAAAACAAACAACGTAAAAACTAAAAATGGACTGCTATATATAGAGGAAACTTGGACTAGGCCATTTCATTACACCAAGGTTGAATTTATGGGGTAATAGAAAAAACATTGGTTAACTGAGAATTATTTATACATTATTTTACAAAAATTGTGAGGACTACTAAATAACTCTTTCTAGAACCTTCATTCCATACCCCGAGCTAGTACTGCTACATTCTCGCCTCCCGAGAAGAAAAAAATGGAACAAAAAGAAAAGGGTGAGCTCAACTAGCCCGGTAAAAGAATATTATGACTAAGATAATATACAACAAATTATCGTTAGTCTCCAACGAGGAAAAATCAAATAGAATACATTGAGACAACCGGTTTTAAATTAATCTTGCGAAGAAAATAATAATTCATTAGAAGAGTTAAGTAGAGAATTCAAACTACTATCTTACATATATGAATTTAAAAGTTCATCGTCGATATTTTATCCTGTAACAACATCAATCATATATATCTGGAATCAAATATTCATCTTTTTCTGAGGCCAAAGATATTCATCGATTGATCATGTTCATCTAAACACCTATTCATCTTTTACTACGGGCGAAAGATATTAATCGATGAAGTCATGTTCATCTGACACTTGTTCATCTTTTACTACGGGCCAAAGATATTCATCAAAAATCATTCATCTTTTGCACTACGAGCCAAATATATTAAGTAATATCATCATTTAGGACTGAGGATGATGAAAAATATTTCAAAGAAAACGAATCTAGTGAAACAAATGAACAATTATTAAGGATTCGTATTTTAAACAATCCAAGTTCAAAAATACTTCATAAGTAATCAGAGTGGAGTAAAATTTAAGAATGATCAAAACATAGATCCAATCAAAGATAGGAATCATAACAGACAATCTTGGACACAGAAAAGAAAATTTAATTTTTCTGTGAATAGTGTCGTGATTCGTGTGAATAGTCTTGATATCGTGAATAGTGTCGTATACGTGAATAGTAACTTCAACCTCAAAAGATAGAAATTTCACAAAAAAATATCATCACGCTTCGTGAATAGTACTCGTGAATAGTAACTCGTGAATAGTAACCCCGACATGAAAAAGTTCTAAATTTGATAAAAATTTCCAACCAACATTTCAGCATAATGATATTGAAGAAATAATATCATTTGAGAAGAAAATAACATCCCTTACCTCGAAAGACAGTACTTCTAGTTAAAACACCGAATATAGGCTATGACTTGAACTTGCAACGTATAGCAATACTCAAAGTATACTCAAAATAGTCACAAGAATACGCTCGATAATATAGAGAAAGAAAACTTCAGTTTCTGGTGTGATTTTCAATTCTAACCTAAGCACCTTATTTATAGAAAAATGCTTAGAACACCAAAGTAGAAAATTTAATAAATTAATATTATTTATTTTCCACATCTTCCTACGCATCCATGAATTCGAACTCAGCCATCCTAACACATGTTAAATGAGTCCTAAAAATGGAAAAAACATTTTTCTTATTAGAAATAATTAAAACTTCAAAAATTAATTATTTCAAAGCTTCGGAACTTCAATAATTCATAATAAATAGCCCTTTTATCAGAAAATTCGAATCTCTCAATTGGCTATAGGAAATTCAATTCTCTACAACTTTGCGGAAGAAAGTTTTCCAAATTCCAAATGAGAAATTGGCCAAGAAATCCATAAATGGGTGATTTTACTGGTATAATCAAATTTGATTGATAATTGTGTCCACCAACACACAAAATATGTGTTAAACATTTAATGCCACAAAATACTCTTCCTCCTCATATACTCATATATCCCACATTCATTATAAAAATATCACAGTTAATATATTATTAAAATAATATATTTAAATGAATTATTTTATCGGAAAAAGATAAAATATTAATTTTCAACAATTGTCACATTAAAATTTTCTCCATCTATATCCACATAAAATCAATATTTTCCTCATCATATAAATCAATAATTAATTATTTACAAATAATAATCTGAGAATCATAATCTTTGTGACGGTAGTTCTAGAAAGAGGGTCTTTCCATAAGGATCTCTCACTCTTGGCGCCTGATTAGGTGACCAAACCTCTCCTTGAGGCGAAATTTCTAGACATTGCCAATAATGTTATCCAATAATATTATTCGGATAATATGAATTATTGCTCCGATAATGGAAAATCTTTGTGTAATGACAATTTATTGAAACAACGATAATATAAAATATCAATCGTGAATTATTGAATCAATAAAATAAAATCTTTGAGCGATAATTCTTTGTAACAATTATTGAGTAGTGCATTCTTACGTAAGAATCAATAATTGGTGCAATCTGGTGCTTCTTTGTTCAACAACGGCATTATTAGTGTGTTTTAACCACCGATTATTCCAACAAGATTAATGGTAACAACTACGCCAATTATTTATAAACAACTTATATTTGTCATTTTCTTCATCCAATCGCTTTCCGTTATGGGGCCCACAAAATCACTGCTTGGTAAATTTAATATTCCCAACGATGCACGAATATTCCACGACAAACGAATATTCCCAAATAATAATGAATATTTTATAACCACTTGCTTATTCAAAATATTTGCGTATTTTACCCATAACTATCCACATTAACCAAATCAACCCTTACTATTTCAAAATAATAAATAGAAAATTAAATTTCATTAATAATAAGTTGGGTTGTAAGACCCCAAATTATAAGTTGTTTATAAATACTTGCAGTTACCGTTATCATCGCTGAATACCCGGTGGTTAAAACACACTAATACGCTGCTGTTGAATGAAGAAGTAGATGTACATTGATTGCACAATTATTTATTCTTACGTAAGAAGGCACTGATAATTGTTACAAGAATTAATCGCTCAAAGATTTTATTTTATCGATTCAATAATTGTCGTGACCGATATTTTATATTACCGTTGTTTCAATAAATTGTCATTACACAAGATTTTCCATTATCGAGCAATAATTCATATTATCTCAATAATATTATTGATAACGTTATCGGGCAAATGTAGAAAGTTCTGCCTAAAGAGAGGTTTGATCACCTAATTGCGCGCCAAAGAAGCGAGAGATCCTTATTGAAAGCCCTCTTTCGGGAACTACCAGTCACAAGATCGTGATTCTGTAATATTATTTGTGAATAATTAATTATTAATTTATATGATGAGAAAAATATTGATTTTATGGATATAGATGGAGAAAATTTTAAAATGACAATTGTTGAAAATTAATATTTTATCGCTTTCTCGATAAAATAATTCATTTAAATATATTATTTTAATAATATATTAACTGTGATATTTTTATAATGAATGTTGATATATGAGTATATGAGGAGGAAGAGTATTTTGTGGCATTAAATGCTTAACACATATTTTGTGTTGTGAGATTATCGAATTTGATTATAAATGAAAATCTCCTTATTATGGATTTCAAATTTCTTTGAATTTGGAAAAATTTTTATAGTTTTAGAATTGAAGTTCCTATAAAAAATCGCGAGATTTTGATAAAAGGGCTATTTATTTTGAATTATTTTCAAGTTCAAATAATTGTGAAAGTTTTAATTATTTTTTCCCTACAAAATATGTGATTCATTTTGTTCCCTGATTCAGTGATGGTAAAAAGCATGCGTAAAAGCATGAAGTTTTCGAAAAATATAATAATATTTAATAAATTTTCTACTTTGGTGTTCTAAAGCATTTTCCTATAAATAGGTGCTTAGGTTAAATTGAAAATCACATCGAAGCTGAAGTTTTCTCTCCATACTATCGAGCGTATTCTTGTGAGTATTTTGAGTATATTTTGAGTATTGCTATCGGTGAAAGTTCAAGTCATAACCTATATCCTGTGTTTAATTTAAAGTCTTGATCTTTCGAGGTAAGGGATGTTATTTTATTCGAAAATGATATTATTTCTTCAATATCATTATCTTGAAATATTGGTTGAAAATTTTATCAAATTTGGAACTTTTTCATGCTCCAAGGTTACTATTCATGAGTTACTATTCACGAGTTACTATTTATGAGTTACTATTTACGAGTACTATTCAAGAAGCGTGAAGATGTTTTTTTGTGAAATTTCTATCTTTTGGTGTCGGAGTTACTATTCACGTATACGGCACTATTCACGTATACAGCACTATTTATGAATACGGCACTATTCACCGAAAAATAAAATTTCTTCTTTTTGTCCAAAATATCTATTTTGGATACTAGCTTTGATTGTATCCATGTTTTGATCATTCTTGAATTTTCATCCACTCTGATTACTTATGAAGTATTTTTGAACTTGGATTGTTTAAAATACGAATCCTTAATATTTGTTCTTTTGTTTCACTGGATTCGTTTCCTTTAAAATATTTTCATCATCCTTAGTCCTAAATGATGATATTCTTGAATATCTTTGGCTCAGATGCAAAGATGAATGATTTCTTGATGAATATTTTTGGCCCGTAGTGCAAAGATGAACAGGTGTTGAGATGAACATGACCAACTGATTAATAACTTTGGCCCGTAGTGCAAAGATGAACAGGTGTTTAGATGAACATGACCAACTGATGAATATCTTTGGCTCAGTGCAAAGATGAATATTTGATTCCGAGATATATATTGATTGATGTTACGATTATCGACGATGAACTTTTAAATTCATATATAGAAGATAGTAGTTTGCATTCTCTACTTAACTCTTCTAATGAATTATTATTTCAATGCGAAGATTGATTTAAAAGCGGTTATCTGTTGTATTCTATTAGATTTTTCCCATTGGATACTAACGATAATTTGTTGTATATTATCTTAGTCATAATATTCTTTCTTTGAGCAAGTTGAGCTCACCTTTTCCTTTTGTTCCATTTTTCTTCTTAGGAGGCGAGAATGTAGCGAAATGCAGTCGAGGTATGGAATGATGGTTATAGAGAGAGTTGTTTAGTAGTCCTCACCATTTTGTAAAATAATGTATAAATAATTGTGATGAGGATTTATTTGGGTATGTATATTATCTAGAAGGTAATAATTGTATTTAAACTCACAAATATATATATGTTGTATTTTATTTTACACGATAAATGTATTAATAAAGTTGTAGTTATTTACGTACCATGTATTTGGCGACTTCGAAATGGGTTAGATTGAATGGACCTATTTTGGGGCGTCACGGTTAGGTATCGAGCTTAGGGATATGATCTCTGGTGGAGATCGGGGAATAGAACTAGGAGGGAGAGACGAGTAAATCCTTAGCTAGTGTGTCCTACCTAAGCTTATTTGTTAGTTGGTTAGTATATATGGATATTATGTGATATATTTATTTCCTTAATTAACCCTTGTTTTATAACGATTTGAGAATATCGATTTGAGAATATTAACATTGGAGTAAATGAGATCGTGGAGATGCATGTACTTTACCAACGAGGAGAACGTCTGACAGTGGCAATGTACCTCCTGACGAACAACACCACTGAGCGGATGATGAGCGAGGGATGTTTAGAAGCTTTTTGCGATTCATGCAAAATCGAATGAGGGAGACTCGTGTTCAAAATCTGAGGAGGAAATGATGGCAATTCACGGGTGGTCACAACCAAGCGATTCAAAGAGTTGGGACCACGAATTACAGGGAAAAGCCGGATCCGATTAAAGCGAGACGTGGGTCAAGCAAATTACCAAGATATTCGATGTCTTGGGATGCACGAAGAAACGAAGGTTCCATTTGCGCCTTTATGTTCCGTGGCGAAGCGGATTCTTGGGGAATCGTGAAGCGTACCCATCCAAACCGCACTCGGCATGTCATGGGAAAGCGTTTGAAATAGTTCAATGACAAGTACTTCCCTGAAAGTATTTGTCATATGAAGAAGTGGAGTTTATTAGGCTGGAGCGAATAACATGGCGGTGTCCCGATTACTAAGGCGAAGTTCATGAGTTATCGGTTTTGCACCTCATTTGGTGGAGAATGAGGAACGTATGACGGATATTTACGAGAGGTTTGAAACCCGGCGTACGTCGATATCTCATTTCTCATAAATTTTCTCTCTATTCGGATGTTGTCGATAGGGCTCGGTTGTTAGGCGAGATAACGAGTACGTTCAACCGAGGGACCATAACGATTATTATCTAAGAAGATAGCGATCATCGAATAACGATAACCAAATGGAGAAAGAAGAATACGGACAAAGGCGGTAACCACTCTGGTGGTAATCGTGGCCATGAAAATAGAAGAAGCGAGTCGCGAGGAGATTTAAAAAAGGAGATTTAACAACGACCATGTGAAGGCGTCGATTGCGGTGACAGAATCGGGTTCCAAGGAGGAGAAAGACCACCGGTCGTATGTTACAAATACTGGGAAGAGGACATATCATTGAAACTACCCACAGCAGTTTAAGGTATGTTATAATTATGGAAAAGAAGGACATATTGCTCGAGATTGTACGGTATAGAAACCCAGTCCAGCAAGAATGGTGACTCAAAAGGATGTCCCAAAAATTCAAAGTCAACGGTTCTTGGAAGAGCGTTTATCGTGGCCAGGGTCAAAATGTGAGGAACCCGACGAAGTTATATTGAGTTATTTAATTATAAATTCTTGAAGTTTATACCTTACTAGATAGCGGTTCTACCCATTCTTTTATCTCTCTTGCTTGCGCTCAATGTTTGAACTTGACTCTGAGAGAAATGAGACTTTGACCTATTTATGGAGACTCAGTTAGGAGAAACTTTCATTACATCCGTTGTTTAGAAATCTTGCTTGATTCAGGTTGGCACTATCACATTACTGTTAACCTTATTTCTATAGAGATATTTACTTTTGATGTGATTTTAAGGTTAACTACTCATCATGCAAAAATTGATTACTTTACGTAAGGTTGTTAGTTTTCATATTCCTAAGCAACTCGTTATTCAATTCAAGCAATCAAACAATTGTAGTCAAACATTTTCATATCAAGCCATGAAGTCATTCGTTTATTATGGATGTCAAGTTTTCTTAGTCCACGTTATGGATTTGAATAAAGACACGTCAGATTTGAATAATATTCATGTTGTTATTGATTTTTCCTGACGTATTTCCTGAAGAATTTCTTGGTTTACTCCCAAACACTGATATTAAATTTTATATCGCCTTTGAACCCGGTACAAAACTCATTTCTAAAATCTCATATCGAATGGCTCCTATTGAACTTGAGGAGTTAAAATTCAACTATAAATTTGGTACCGAGCCTTTATCTGGTGACTTCCTTTGTGGAATGCAAAAGCGAGACTCTCGTAGGGGACACCATATTAAGTCTTATAGTAAATCGATAGGTGTCATTGTAACGTCTTATCCAAGGTTTGGATATGAGTCACGATGGAGAATAACCTAAGTCAGAAATCGTCGAATCGTAGCTTTCTGAAGCTTAGTTGGTTATTATCGGAGATTCGTTGAAGGATATTCTCGAATCACTATTCCATTAACGCAAATGACTCGTAGAGATACAAAATTCGAATGGAGCAAGGAATGTGGGAAGAGCTTGAAGAACTCAAGAGGAGACTCATTTCAAATACATGTTACGTGATGCCATCCCGGAAAAGTGAGCGTGGTAGGCGGCGTGTTGGGTAGAAGATCGTATACAAGTATGAGTACAATATTGTCAAAGACTCATTTAAGTATAACTTACAAATAATAGAGATGGAGATGAAAACTCTCGTACCCACGTGATGATATCTGAGTATAATCGACTTTAATCAATAAATTTAAAGCTTATCAAGCTAGAGACACAGTTGATGAATATGAAGAAGAAGATGCAAGAAGTCGTTATTCAAAAGCGAGAATTGGTGAGGTGAGGAAAGCTCAAACCTTGATTTATTAATCCATTTGAAATTCTCGATCGAATAGGAATCATGGCCTATAGACTCGTTTTACTGCCGCCAAGTATGGCGTGTTCATAACATTTTCACGTATCGATGTTACGTAAATATGTGGACGACCGAACCATGTCATTGAGTTAGAACCGGACGAGATAGCGAAGACTTAACGTGTGAGGAGGTACACAGCAAGATCTTGTAGAGGAAAAACATGTCCTATGTATTAGAAGTTATACCACAAGTTAAGGTTTTGTGGAGAAACTATCTTATTGAGGAAATGACCCGGGAGTTGGAAAGCGGAAATGAAAGCGAGGTATTCTAATCTTTTGAAACACCGAGTATCGTCACGTCAATTTAGAGGAATGAAATTTCATAAGGAGGGAGGTTGTAAGACCCCAAATTATTAATAAATGAAATTTATTTTCCTCTATTTATTATTTTGAAATAGTAAGGGTTGATTTGATTAATGTGGATAGTTATGGGTAAAATCACGCAAATATTTTGAATCGCAAGTGGTTATAAAATATTCATTATTGTCGAGGAATATTAGTTTGGTCGTGGAATATTAAATGCTTGTATGGGAATATTAAATGCATGACGTAGCTTGATCTTTTATGGGCCCCATAACGGAAAGTGATTGGATGAAGAAAACGAAAAATATAAGTTGTTTATAAATAATCTGGTAGTAGTTATTACCAATTAATCTTTGTTGGAATACCGGTGGTTAAAACACACTAATACGCGTTGTTGAGCGAGTAGCACGGTATTGCACCAATTATTTATTCTTACGTGAAAGGCACTACTCAATAATTATTACGGTAATTATTGTTCGATATTTTATTTTATTGATTCAATAATTCTTTGCGTTGATATTTTATATTCTTTGTTGTTTCATAAATTATCATTACGACGATTTTCCATTATCGAACAATAATTCATATTATCTGAATAATATTATTGGATAACGTTATTGGCAATGTCTAGAAAGTTACATCTAAAGAGAGGTTTGGTCACCTAATTACGGCGCCAATGGGAGAGATCCTTATTGGAAAGACCCTCTTTCACAGGAGCGGCACAGTTGCCGATCTTGTGATTCGTTAATATTATTTGTGAATAATTAATTATTGATTTATATGATGAGGAAAATATTGATTTTATGTGGATATAGATGGAGAAAATTTTAAAATGACAATTGTTGAAAATTAATATTTTATCGTATTACGATAAAATAATTCATTTAAATATATTATTTTAATAATATATTAACGGTGATATTTTTATAATGAATGTTGGATATATGAGTATATGAGGAGGAAGAGTATTTTTGTGGCATTAAATGTTTAACACATATTTTGTGTGTTGGTGGACACAATTATTGATAGAAATTTGATTATAGCACAGTAAAATCGCCTGGTTTATGGATTTGATCAATTTACATTTGGAATTTGGAAAAACTTTCTTCTGCAAAGTTGTAGAGAATTGAAGTTCCTATAACAAGTCGTGAGATTCGAATTTTCTGATAAAGGGCTATTTATTATGAATTATTGAAGTTCCGAAGTTCCGAAATAATTGATTTTTGAAAGTTTTAATTATTTTTATTTACAAAAACGTGTTTTTCATTTTGTTTCCCTCATTTAACATGTGATAGGGGCTGAGTTCAGATGGTAAAAGCATGCATATGAAGTTTTCGAAAAAATATAATAATATTTAATAAATTTTTACTTTGGTGTTCTAAGCATTTTCCTATAAATAGGGTGCTTAGGTTAGAATTGAAAATCACATCAGAAACTGAAGTTTTCTCTCTCTATATTATCGAGCGTATTCTTGTGAGTATTTTGAGTATATTTTGAGTATTGCTATACGGTGAAAGTTCAAGTCATAGCCTATATCCGATGTTTCAGCTAGAAGTACTGATCTTTTGAGGTAAGGGATGTTATTTTATTCGAAAATGATATTATTTCTTCAATATCATTATGCCGAAATATTGGTTGAAAATTTTTATCAATTTTGGAATTTTTTCATGTCGGAGTTACTATTCATGAGTTACTATTCATGAGTTACTATTTATGAGTTACTATTCACGAGTTACTATTCACGAGTACTATTCAAGAAGCGTGAAGATGTTTTTTTGTGAAATTTCTATCTTTTGGTGTCGGAGTTACTATTCACGTATACGACACTATTCACGAATACGGCACTATTCACCGAAAAATAAAATTTCTTCTTTTTGTCCAAAATATCTATTCTGGATACTAGCTTTGATTGTATCCATGTTTTGATCATTCTTGAATTTTACTCCACTCACGATTACTTATGAAGTATTTTTGAACTTGGATTGTTTAAAATCTGAATCCTTAATATTGTTCTTTTGTTTCACCGGATTCGTTTCCTTTAAAATATTTTTCATCATCCTCATTTTCTAAATGATGATATTCTTGAATATCTTTGGCACAGTGGTGCAAAGATAAATGATTTCTTGATGAATATCTTTGGCCCGTAGTGCAAAAATTTGAACAAGTGTTGAGATGAACATGACCAATCGATTAATATCTTTGGCCCGTAGTGCAAAGATGAGCAGTGTTTAGATGAACACCAATCGATGAATATCTTTGGCTTTAGTGCAAAGATGAATATTTGATCCCAGATATATATTGATTGATGTTACAGGGATAAAATATCGATGATGAACTTTTAAATTCATATATAGAAGATAGTAGTTTGCATTCTCTACTTAACTCTTCTAATGAATTATTATTTCCACTTCGCGAAGATTGATTTAAAAGCGGTTGTATGCATTGTATTCTATTAGATTTTTCCACTGTTGGACACTAACGATAATTTATAGTATATTATCTTAGTCATAATATTCTTTCTTTGGCTAGTTGAGCTCACCTTTTCCTTTTTGTTCCATTTTTCTTCTCGGGGCGGAATGTGGCGAGTGCAGTCGGGGTATGGAATGATGGTTATAGAGAGAGTTGTTTAGTAGTTCTCACCATTTTTGTAAAATAATGTATAAATAATTGTGATGAGGATTTATTTGGGTATGTATATTGTCTAGAAGGCAATAATTGTATTTAAACTCACAGTATATATGTTGTCGTATCTTGCACGACAAATATATTAATCAAGTTGTAGTTATTTCAGTACCATGTATTTGGCGACTCAGAATGGGTTGGATGGAATTGACCTATTTTGGGGGCGTCACATTGTATGACCCCAAATTATTAATAAATGAAATTTATTTTCCTCTATTTATTATTTTGAAATAGTAAGGGTTGATTTGATTAATGTGGATAGTTATGGGTAAAATACGCAAATATTTCGAATAAGCAAGTGGTTATAAAATATTCATTATTGTCGGAATATTCGTTTGGTGCGTGGAATATTAAATCTTTGTCGGAATATTAAATGCGCATTTACCTACAGCCTTTTTGTGGGCCCCATAATGGAAAGCGATTGGATGAAGAAAGCGACAAATATAAGTTGTTTATAAATAACGGCGTAGTTTTTTTACCGATTATCTTTGTTGGAATACCGGTGGTTAAAACACACTAATCTGGCGTTGTTGAGCGATGGCACATGGTATTGCACTAATTATTGATTCTTACGTGAAGGCACTACTCAATAATTGTTACGGTAATTCTTTATTCGATGGTTTATTTTATTGATTCAATAATTCTTTGCATTGATATTTTATATTCTTGTTGTTTCAATAAATTGTCATTACACGGTATTTTCCATTATCGTAGCAATAATTCATATTATCTGAATAATATTATTAGATAACGTTATTGGCAATGTCTAGAAAGTTACATCTAAGGAGAGGTTTGGTCACCTAATTGCGGCCAAGATGAGAGAGATCCTTATTGAAAGCCCTCTTTCACGCGAATCTACGGCACAGTTGCCCGATCTTGTGATTCTGTAATATTATTTTGAATAATTAATTATTGATTTATTTGATGAGAAAATATTGATTTTATGTGGATATAGATGGAAAAATTTTAATGTGACAATTGTTGAAAATTAATATTTTATCGTTTTCTGATAAAATAATTCATTTAAATATATTATTTTAATAATATATTAACGGTGACATTTTTATAATGAATGTGCGATATGTGAGTATATGAGGAGGAAGAGTATTTTGTGGCATTAAATGATTAACACATGTTTTGTGTGTCAGTGGACCCCATTTCTTGACTGAAATTTTATTATAGCTTGTAAAATCGTCCGTTTATGTATTTCGGTCAATTTCTGTTTGGAATTTGGAAAAACTTTCTTCTGCAAAGTTGTAGAGAATTGAATTTCCTAAAAAAAACGCGAGATTCAAATTTTCTGATAAAAGGGCTATTTATTATGAATTATTGAAGTTCCGAAGTTCCGAAATAATTGATTTTTGGAAGTTTAAAATATTTAAAATAAGAAAAACTTTTTTGTGTTTGGTGGGCATCTTTAACACATGCTAAGTTGCTGAATTCAGATGATTCTAAGTGGGCGTAGACAAATTAATATATATATTAATATTATATTAAATTTTCTACTTTGGTGTTCTAAGCATTTTCCTATAAAATAGGGTGCTTAGGTTAGAATTGAAAATCACACCAGAAACTGAAGTTTTCTCTCTCTATATTATCGAGTGTATTCTTGTGAGTATTTTGAGTATACTTTGAGTATTGCTATACGGTGCAAGTTCAAGTGATAGCCTATATCCGGTGTTTCAACTAGAAGTACTGTCTTTCGAGGTAAGGGATGTTATTTTATTCGAAAATGATATTATTTCTTCAATATCATTATGCCTAAATATTGGTTGTAAATTTTTATCAAATTTGGAACTTTTTCATGTCGGGGTTACTATTCATGAGTTACTATTCACGAGTTACTATTCATGAGTTACTATTCACGAGTTACTATTCATGAGTTACTATTCACGAGTTACTATTCACGAGTACTCTTCACGAAGCGTGAAGATGTTTTTTGTTAAATTTTTATCTTTTGGTGTCAGAGTTACTATTCACGTATACGACACTATTCACGTATACGGCACTATTCACGAATACGGCACTATTCACCGAAAAATAAAATTTCTTCTTTTTGTCCAAAATATCTATTATGGATACTAGCTTTGATTGTATCCATGTTTTGATCATTCTTGAATTTTACTCCACTCTGATTACTTATGAAGTATTTTTGAACTTGGATTGTTTAAAATACGAATCCTTAATAATTGTTCTTTTGTTTCACTTTGGATTCGTTTCCTTTAAAATATTTTTCATCATCCTTAGTCCTAAATGATGATATTCTTGAATATCTTTGGCTTTTGAGTGCAAAGATGAGCAGTGTAGAGATGAATATAATGATGATTAATATCTTTGGCGTGTGGTGCAAAGATGAGCAGTGTTTAGATGAACATAATCAATCGATGAATATCTTTGGCACAGAGTGCAAAGATGAATATTTGATTCGGATATATATTGATTGATGTTACGAGGATAAAATATCGACGATGAACTTTTAAATTCATATATAGAAGATAGTAGTTTGCATTCTCTACTTAACTCTTCTAATGAATTATTATTTTCATTGCGAAGATTGATTTAAAACTAGTTGTCTATTGTATTCTATTAGATTTTTCCTGTTGAAGACTAACGATAATTTGTTATATATTATACGTAGTCATAATATTCTTTATTAGGCTAGTTGAGCTCACCTTTTCCTTTTTGTTTCATTTTTCTTCTCGTGGCGAGAATGTAGCGAGTACTAGTCGGGGTATGGAATGAAGGTTCTAGAGAGAGTTGTTTAGTAGTCCTCACCATTTTTGTAAAATAATGTATCAATAATTATGATGGGGATTTATTTTTGTGTGGATATTGTCTAGATGGCAATATCTGTATTTAAACTCACAGTTTATATGTTGTAATAATAAAGTTGTAGTTATTTCTGTACCATGTATTTGGCGACTCGGAATGGGTACGCTTCACAGATTCTAAAATCACATCAGAATGGCGACTCAATTTCGGCATGATGAGTAGTTAACCTTAAAATCACATCAAAAGCAAATATCTCAATAGAAATAAGGTTAACAGGTAATGTGATAGTGCCAACCTGAATCAAGCAAGATTTCTAAACAACGGATGTAATGAAAGTTTCTCCTAACGGAGTCTCCATAAATAGGTCAAAGTCTCATTTCTCCGTAGTTAAGTTCAAACGTTGAGTGCAAGCAAGAGAGATAAAAGAATGGGTAGAACCGATATCTAGTAAGGTATAAACTTCGCAAGAATTTATAATTAACTAACCCGTGCTAACTTCGTTCGGGTTCCTCACATTTTGACCGGTCACGACAAACGCTCTTCGAGGAACCGTTGACTTTGACTTTTCTGGAACATCCTTTTGAGTCACCATTCCCGCTGGACTAGGTTTCGATACCGTACAATCTAGAGAGAGGTTGGAACTATCACATTCTGATGTGATTTTAGAATCTGTGAAGCGTACCCATTCCGAGTCGCCAAATACATGGTACAGAAATAACTACAACTTTATTATTACAACATATAAACTGTGAGTTTAAATACAGATATTGCCATCTAGACAATATCCACACGCAAATAAATCCCCATTATAATTATTGATACATTATTTTACAAAAATGGTGAGGACTACTAAACAACTCTCTCTAGAATCTTCATTCCATACCCCGACTAGTACTCGCTACATTCTCGCCTCCTGAGAAGAAAAATGGAACAAAAAGGAAAAGGGTGACCTCAACTAGCCCAGTAAAGAATATTATGACTAAGATAATATACAACAAATTATCATTAGTCTTCAACAGGGAAAAATCTAATAGAATACAATAGACAACCAGTTTTAAATCAATCTTCACAGCAAAAATAATAATTCATTAGAAGAGTTAAGTAGAGAATGCAAACTACTATCTTCTATATATGAATTTAAAAGTTCATCGTCGATATTTTATCCTCTCAGAACATCAATCAATATATATCTGAATCAAATATTCATCTTTGCACTATAGGCCAAAGATATTCATCACCGATCATGTTCATCTAAACACCTATTCATCTTTGCACTACTAGCCAAAAAATATTCATCAAGAAATCATTCATCTTCACTACAAAGCCAAAGATATTCAAAGAATATCATCATTTAGGACCGAGGATGATGAAAAATATTTCAAAGAAAAACGAATCCAAAGGAAACAAAAGAATAATATTAAGGATTCAGATTTTAAAATAATCCAAGTTCAAAATACTTCATAAGTAATCGAGTGGAGTAAAATTCAAGAATGATCAAAACATGGATACAATCAAAGATAGTATCCATAATAGATATTTTGGACAAAAAGAAGAAATTTCATTTTTCGAAATAAATGTCGTATTCGTGAATAATGTCAGATCGTGAATAGTAACTCGACACCAAAAGATAAAATTTCACAAAAACATCTTCACGCTTTGTGAATAGTACTCGTGAATAAGAACTCATTAATAGTAACTAATGAATAGTAACTCGTGAATAGTAACTCATGAATAGTAACCCCGACATGAAAAAAATTCCAAATTTGATAAAATTTCCAACCAATATTTCGGCATAATGATATTGAAGAAATAATATCATTTTCGAATAAAATAACATCCCTTACCTCGAAAACGATATTTCGGTCAAAACACCTGATATAGGCTATGACTTGAACTTGCACCTCAGATAGCAATACTCAAAGTATACTCAAAATACTCACAAGAATACGCTTGATAATATAGAGAGAGAAACTTCAGCTCGTGTGATTTTCAATTCTAACCTAAGCACCCTATTTATAGGAAAATGCTTAGAACACCAAAGTAGAAAATTTAATAAATTAATATTATTTATTTTTTCTACATCTTCCTACGCATCAAGCATCTGAATTCAGCAACTTGACATGTGTTAAAGATGCCCACCAAACACAAAAAAACGTTTTCCTATTTTAAATATTTTAAACTTCCAAAATCAATTATTTTGAGCTTGAATTTCAATAATTCATAATAATTAGCTCTTTATCAAAAAAATTGAAACACGCAATTTCCATAGGAAATTCAATTCTCTACAACTTTGCGTAAAGAAAGGTTTTCAAATTCCAAATGTAAATTGATCAAATCCACAAACCAGGCGATTTTACATTTATAATCAAATTTCGATCAAGAAATGGGGTCCACCGACACACAAAACATGTGTTAATCATTTAATGCCACAAAATACTATTCCTCCTCATATACTCACATATCGCACATTCATTATAAAAATATCACCGTTAATATATTATTAAAATAATATATTTAAATGAATTATTTTATCGTAAAAAGATAAAATATTAATTTTCAACAATTGTCACATTAAAAATTTCTCTATCTATATCCACATAAAATCAATATTTTCCTCATCATATAAATTAATAATTAATTATTCACAAATAATATTATAGAATCATAGTACTAGAAACCAGTAGCTCCTGTGAAAGAGGGGGCTTTCGAATAAAGATTTCTCTCATCAAGGCGCAATTAGGTGACCAAACCTCCTTGTAGATGTAACTTTCTAGACATTGCCAATAATGTTTTCTAATAATATTATTCAGATAATATGAATTATTATCTGATAATGGAAAATAATTTGTAATGACAATTTATTGAAACAACAAGAATATAAAATATCAATGCAAAGAATTATTGAATCAATAAAATAAAATATCGATCCGTAATTATCGTAATAATTATCGAGTAGTGCCTTCTTACGTAATAATCAATAATTGGTGCAATACTGCAAAGCTACTTTGTTCAACAACGCGTATTAGTGTGTTTTAACCACCGTGTATTCCAACAAAAGATAATTCAGAAATAACTACGCCGTTATTTATAAACAACTTATATTTGTCGCTTTCTTCATCCAATCGCTTTCAAGTATGAGGCCCACAAAAGATCTTGGCAACCAATGCATTTAATATACCCCGATAAATACGAATATTCCACGACCAAACGAATATTCCTCGACAATAATGAATATTTTATAACCACTTGCTTATTCAAATATTTATGATTTTACCCATAATTATCCACATTAATCAAATCAACCCTTACTATTTCAAAATAATAAGTAGAGGAAAATAAATTTCATTTATTAATAATTTGGGGTCTTACAACTGTGACGCCTCCAAAATAGGTCCATTCCATCCAACCCATTCTGAGTCGCCAATACATGGTACAGAAATAACTACAACTTTATTATTAAAACATATAAACTGTGAGTTTAGATACAGATATTGCCATCTAGACAATATCCACACGCAAATAAATCCGCATCATAATTATTGATACATTATTTTACAAAATGGTGAGGACTACTAAACAACTCTCTCTAGAACCTTCATTCCATACCTTCACTACTAGTACTGCTAAATTCTCGCCTCCCGAGAAGAAAAATGGAACAAAAGGAAAAGGGTGAGCTCAACTAGCCTAGTAAAGAATATTACGACTAAGATAATATACAACAAATTATCGTTAGTCTTCAACAGGAAAAATCTAATAGAATACAATGTATAAATAGGTTTTAAATCAATCTTCGCAGCGGAAATAATAATTCATTAGAAAAGTTAAATAGAGAATGCAAACTTCTATCTTCTATATATGAATTTAAAAGTTCATTGTCCATATTTTATCACTGTAACATCAATCAATATATATCTGGAATCAAATATTCATCTTTGCAATATAGGCCAAAGATATTCATCAGTTGATCATGTTCATCTAAACACCTGTTCATCTTTGCACTACGGGCCAAAGATATTAATAATTAGGCCATGTTCATCTCAACATCTGTTCATCTTTGCACTACGGGCCAAAGATATTCATCAAGAAATCATTCATCTTTGCACTACAAGCCAAAGATATTCAGTAATATCATCATTTACGACTGAGGATGATGAAAAATATTTCAAAGAAAACGAATCCAGTGAAACAAAAGAACAAATATTAAGGATTCGTATTTTAAACAATCCAAGTTCAAAAATACTTCAAAAGTAATCAGAGTGGTGTAAAATTCAAGAATGATCAAAACATGGATACAATCAAAGCTAGTATACATATAGATATTTTGGACAAAAAGAAGAAATTTCATTTTTCGGTGAATAGTGCCGTATTCGTGAATAGTTCCAGATATATGAATAATAGTGCCAGATATCGTGAATAAGTAACTCGACACCAAAAAGATAGAAATTTCACAAAAAAACATCTTCACGCTTACATGAATAGTACTCGTGAATAGTAACTCGTGAATAGTAACTCGTGAATAGTAACTCGTGAATAGTAACCCCGACATGAAAAAGTTCCAAATTTGATTAAAATTTCCAACCAATATTTTGCCATAATGATATTGAAGAAATAATATCATTTTCGAATAAAATAACATCCCTTACCTCGAAAGACAGTACTTCTAGTTGAAACACCGGATATAGGATATGACTTGAACTTGCACCGTATAGCAATACTCAAAGTATACTCAAAATACTCACAAGAATATGCTCGATAATATAGAGAGAAAAACTTCATTTACGGTGTGATTTTCAATTCTAACCTAAGCACCCTATTTATAGGAAAATGCTTAGAACACCAAAGCAGAAAATTTAATATAATATTAATATTTACAAAACACATTCCTACTCCCACTTTGAAATCTGATTTCAGCCACCAAGCACATGTTAAAGATGTCCACCAACATTTGAAAAACGTTTTTCTTAAAAAACATAATTAAAACTTCCAAAAATCAATTATTTCGGAACTTCGGAACTTAAATAATTCATAATAAATAGCTCTTTTATCAGAAAAATTCGAAACTCGTGCCTTTCCATAGGAAATTCCATTACCTACAACTTTTCAGAAGGAAGTGTTTCCAAATTCCAAACAGAAATTAACCGAAATCCACAAACGGACGATTTTACAGGCTATAATCAAATTTCGGTTAATAATTGTGTCCACCAACACATAAAATATGTGTTAAACATTTAATACCACAAAAATACTCTTCATCCTCATATACTCATATATCCCACATTCATTATAAAAATATCACCGTTAATATATTATTAAAATAATATATTTAAATGAATTATTTTATCGTAAAAGATAAAATATTAATTTTAACAATTGTCATTTTAAAAATTTTCTCCATCTATATCCACATAAAATCAATATTTTCCTCATCATATAAATCAATAATTAATTATTCACAAATAATATTACGTAATCACAAGATCGACAACCAAAGTTGCCCTCAGGAAAGAGGGGCTTTCAATCGGATCTCTCATCTTGGCGTGCAAATAGGTGACCAAACCTCTCCTTAGATGTAACTTACTAGACATTGCCAATAACGTTATCCAATAATATTATTCAGATAATATGAATTATTGTCTCGATAATGGAAAATACTATGTAATGACAATTTATTAAAACAACGATAATATAAAATATCAATGCAAAGAATTATTGAATCAATAAAATAAAATATCGAATAAAGAATAATCTGTAATAATTATTGAGTAGTGCCTTCTTCACGTAAGAATCAATAATTGGTGCAACAATGGTAATAGCTACTATTCAACAACGCGTATTAGTGTGTTTTAACCAACGGTATTCCAATAGTATTAATAAGAATAACTACGCCAATTATTTATAAATAACTTATATTTGTCGCTTTTCATCCAATCGCTTTCCAGTTATGGGGCCCACAAAGATCGGCATTGCATATTAATATTCCCCGACAATATTTAATATTCCACGACCAAACAAATATTCCCCGACAATAATGAATATTTTATAACCACTTGCTTATTCTAAATATTTGCGTATTTTACCCATAATTATCCACATTAATCAAATCAACCCTTACTATTTTAAAATAATAAATAGAGGAAAATAAATTTCATTTATTAATAATTTGGGGTCTTACAACCTCCCCTCTTTATAAAATTTCGTCCTCGAAATTGACGTACGTACCTGGTGTTTCGAAAAGATTAGAATACCTCTCTTTCATTTCCGTTTCCAACTCCCAGGTCATTTCCTCAATAGCATGGTTTCTCCACAAAACCTTAACTTGTGGTATAACCTCGGTACATAGGACATGTTCTTTCCTCTACAAGATCTTGCCAAGTACCTCCTCGTATGTTAAGTCTTCGGCTATCTCGTCCGGTTCTAACTCAATGACGTGGTTCGGGTCGTCCACATATTTACGTAACATCGATACGTGAAAAACATTATGAACACGCGTAATACTTGGCGGTAAAACGAGTCTATAGGCCACAGTTCCTATTCGATCGAGAATTTCAAATGGATTAATAAATCGAAGGTTTGAGCTTTCTTCACCTCACCGATTCTCGCTTTTGAAATAATAACTTCTTGCACCTCCTTCTTCAAATTCATCAGCTCCGGTGTGTAGCTTGAACAGCTTTAACTTTATCGATTAAAGTCGATTATACTTGTATATCATCACGTGGGTACCTAGAGTTTTCATCTCCATCTCTATTATTTGTAAATTATACAAAATGTGTCTTTGACAATATCGTACTCGTGATTTGTATACGATCTTCTACTCAACACGCCACCTACCACGCTCGCTTTTCCGAGATGGCATGGTCGTAACATGTCTTTGAAATGGGTCTCCTCTTGAGTTCTTCAAGCTCTTCCCACATTCCTTGCTCCATTCAATTTCAGATCTCTACGAGTCAAATTGCGTTAATGGAATAGCGATTCGAGAATATCCTTCAACGAATCTCCAATAATAACCAACTAAGCCTAGAAAGCTAAGTATTTCGATTACCAACTTAGGTTGTTCTCAACTGTGACTCATATCCCAACCTTGGATAGCACGTTACAATGACACCTATCAGTTTACTATCGCACGAATATGGTGTCCCCTACGGAGAGTCTCGGCTTTGCAGCATTCCACAAAGGAAGTCACCAGATAAAGGCTCAGTACCAAATTCTATAGTTGAATTTTTAACTCTCAAGTTCAATAGAGCCATTAGATATGAGATTTTAGAAATGAGTTTTGTCTTAGAGTTCAAAGTCGATACAAAATTTAATATCGAAGCTTTGGAAGGAAGCCAAAAATTCTTCAGAAATACGTCGGAAAAATTAATAACAACAGAATATTATTCAAATCGACGTGTCTTTATTCAAATCCATAACATGGACTAAGAAAACTTGACATCCGTAATAAATGAATGACTTCATGGCTTGATATGAAAATGTTTGACTACAATGGTTTGATTGCTTGAATTTGAATAACAGTTGCTTAGGAATATGAAAACTAACAACCTTACGAAAAGTAATCAATTTCGGCATGATGAGTAGTTAACCTTAAAATAACATCAAAAGCGATATCTCTATAGAAATAAGGTTAACGTGTAATGTGATAGTGCCAACTCAATCAATCAAGATTTCTAAACAACGGATGTAATGAAAGTTTCTCCTAACTGAGTCTCCATAAATAGGTCAAAGTCTAATTTCTCCGTAGTCAAGTTCAAATGTTGAGCGCAAGCAAAGAGAGATAAAAGAATGGGTAGAACCCAGATCTAGTAAGGTATAAACTTCGCAAGAATTTATAATTAACTAACTCCGCTAACTTCGTTCGGTTCCTCGCATTTTTGGAATTACGACAAACGCTCTTCCAGAACCGCCGACTTTGACTTTTCCGGACATTCTTTTGAGTCACCATTCCCAATCGGATCGGTTTTGATACCGTCATAATCTCGAAAGCGATATGTCCTTCTTTTCCACAATTATAGCATACCTTAAACTGCTTGTGGGCGGTTTGGGCGATATGTCCCTCTTCCCCATTTGTAACATACGATCGATGGTCTTTCTCCTCCTTGGAACCGATTCTTTGCCAAAGACTGCGTCTTCACATGGTCGTTGTTTAATCTCCTCTTTTAAAATCTCCTTCGACTCGCTTCTTCTATTTTCATGACCATGATTACCACCGAGTAGTTCTTACCGCTTTGTCCGTATTCTTCTTTTCTCCGCTAGTTATCATTATTCTGATGACTGCTATCTTCGGTATGATCCTGGTTATGGTCCCTCGGTTGAACGTACTCATTATCTCACTCTAAAAACTGAGCCTTGTTGACAACATCTGAATAGAGAGAAAATTTATGAGAAATGAGATACTGACGTATGTCGGGTTTCAAACCTCTTAGAAACATCCGCGTCATACGTTCCTCATTCTCCACCAAATGAGGTGCAAACCTGGATAACTCCGCTGAACTTCGCCTCGCTCGGGACACCGCCATGTTATTCTCGCTCCACCTAATAAACTCCAATTCCTTCATACGACGAATACTTTTCGTGGAGTACTTGTCATTGAACTGCTTTCTAAACGCCTCCCATGACATGCTTTGAGTCAATTGGATGGGTACGCTTCTACGTGATTCCCACCAAGATGTCTGCCTCGTTCACGGAACATAAAAGTAGCGAATAGAACTTTCTTTCCTCCGTGCATCCCAAGACATCGAATATCTTGGTAATTTGTTTGACCCACGCCTCCGCTTTAATCGAATCCGACTTTCCCCGCACTCGGTGGTCCCAACTCTTTGAATCGCTTGCATGACCACCCGTGAATTGCTATCATTTCCTCCTCGTATTTTAAACACGAGTCTCCTCGTCCGATTTTGCATGAACTGCAAAAAAGCTTCTAAACATACCTCGCTCATCATCTCCTTTCGGGTGGTGTTGTTCACAGGAGGTACATTGCCACTGTTGCACATTTTCCTCCTCGTAAGTATAGCATCTCCACGGTCTCATTTACTCCACTATTAATATTCTCAACACATTCTCAAACACCGTCATAAAAAGAAGTGTTAATTAAGGAAATCAATATATCACATAATATCCCTATATACTAACCAACTACCAAATAAGCTTAGGTAGGACACACTAGCGAAGGATTTACTCGCCTCTCCCTCCTAGTTCTATTCCCGATCTCCGCCAAAGATCATATCCTAAGCTCGATACCAACCGTGACGCCCCAAAATAGGTCCATTCCATCCAACCCATTCTCGAAATCGCCAAATACATGGTACGTAAATAACTACAACTTTATTATTACAACATATAAACTGTGAGTTTAAATACGAGATATTGCCATCTGTATAATATCCACACGCAAATAAATCCCCATCATAATTATTGATACATTATTTTACAAAATGGCGAGGGACTACTAACAACTCTCTCTAGAACCTTCATTCCATACCCCGACTAGTACTCGCTACATTCTCGCCTCATAAGAAGAAAAATGGAACAAAAAGGAAAAGGGTGAGCTCAACTAGCCTAGTAAAGAATATTATGACTAAGATAATATACAACAAATTATCGTTAGTCTTCAACAGGGAAAAATCTAATAGAATACAACAGATGACCAGCTTTTAAATCAATCTTCGCAATGAAATAATAATTCATTAGAAGAGTTAAGTAGAGAATGCAAACTACTATCTTCTATATATGAATTTAAAAGTTCATCGTCGATATTTTATCCTCGTAACATCAATCAATATATATCTAGAATCAAATATTCATCTTTGCACTACAGCCAAAGATATTCATCGATTGATCATGTTCATCTAAACACTGCTCATCTTTTACTACGGGCCAAAGATATTAATCGATGAAGTCATATTCATCTCAACACTGCTCATCTTTGCTACTACGGGCCAAAGATATTCATCAAGAAATCATTCATCTTTGCACTACGTGCCAAAGATATTCAAGAATATCATCATTTAGGACCGAGGATGATGAAAAATATTTCAAAGAAAACGAATCCAAAGAAACAAAAGAACAATATTAAGGATTCGTATTTTAAACAATCCAAGTTCAAAATACTTCATAAGTAATCGTGGTGGAGTAAAATTCAAGAATGATCAAAACATGGATACAATCAAAGCTAGTATCCATAATAGATATTTTGGACAAAAGAAGAAATTTCATTTTTTCTATGAATAGTCTTTAGTATTCGTGAATAGTCAGATATCGTGAATAGTCTTGATATCGTGAATATTAACTCCGACACCAAACGATAGAAATTTCACAAAAATACATCTTCACGCTTCATAAATAGTACTCGTGAATAGTAACTCGTGAATAGTAACTCATGAATAGTAACTCGTGAATAGTAACCCCGACATGAAAAAGTTCCAAATTTGATAAAAATTTCCAACCAATATTTTGGCATAATGATATTGAAGAAATAATATCATTTTCGAATAAAATAATATCCCTTACCTCGAAAGATAATTCTTCTAGTTGAAACACCGGATATAGGCTATGACTTGAACTTGCACCGTATAGCAATACTCAAAGTATACTCAAAATACTCACAAGAATACGCTCGATAATATAGATAGAGAAAACTTGGGTTTACGTGTGATTTTCAATTCTAACCAAGCACACCTATTTATAGGAAAATGCTTAGAACACCAAAGCAGAAAATTTAATATAATATTAATAATTACGAAACACATTCCTACGCCCACTTTGAAATCTGATTTCAGCCACCAAGCACATGTTAAAGATGGCCTCCAACATTTGAAAAACGTTTTTCTTCAAAAACATAATTAAAACTTCCAAAAATTAATTATTTCGGAACTTCAGAACTTAAATAATTCATAATAAATAGCTCGTTTATCAGAAAAATTTGAAACTAGCGACTTTCCGTAGGAAATTCCATTATCTACAACTTTGCAGAAGGAAGTTTTTCCAAATTCCAAACAGAAATTAACCGAAATCCACAAACGGTCGATTTTACAAGCTATAATCAAATTTCGGTCAATAATTGTGTCCACCAACACACAAAATATGTGTTAAACATTTAATGCCACAAAAATACTCTTTATCTTCATATACTCATATATGCCACATTCATTATAAAAATATCACCGTTAATATATTATTAAAATAATATATTTAAATGAATTATTTTATTAGAAAAAGATAAAATATTAATTTTCAACAATTGTCATTTTTAAAATTTTCTCCATCTATATCCACATAAAATCAATATTTTCCTCATCATATAAATCAATAATTAATTATTCACAAATAATATTACGTAATCACAAGATCGGCAACTGTGCCGCTCCAGGAAAGAGGGACTTTCCAATAAGGATCTCTCCTTACTGACGCACAATTAGGTGACCAAACCTCTCCTTGACAGAACTTTCTAGACATTGCCAATAATGTTATCCAATAATATTATTCAGATAATATGAATTATTACTTTGCGATAATGGAAAATACTATGTAATGACAATTTATTGAAACAACAAGAATATAAAATATCAACGCAAAGAATTATTGAATCAATAAAATAAAATATTTGAATAAAGAATTATCGTAACAATTATTGAGTAGTGCCTTCTTACGTAAGAATCAATAATTGGTGCAATACCGTGCTCTTCTTGCTCAACAACGCGTATTAGTGTGTTTTAACCACCGGGTATTCCAACAGTATTAACGGTAACAACTACGTTGTTATTTATAAATAACTTATATTTGTCATTTTCTTCATCCAATCGCTTTCCGTTATGGGGCCCACAAAAGATCATACTTGTTGTACAAATATTCCCCAAAACAATCCGAATATTCCACGACCAAACGAATATTCCCCGATAATAATGAATATTTTATAACCACTTGCTTATTCGAAATATTTGCGTATTTTACCCATAACTATCCACATTAATCAAATCAACCCTTACTATTTCAAAATAATAAATAGAGGAAAATAAATTTCATTTATTAATAATTTGGGGTCTTACAGTTCAATAACCCCAGCACTACCATCTCCATAGCCAATGGTTTCTTGCTTGGAAGTTACGTATTTTAGAGTGTAGGTTACTGTTCATGTACCTTTGTGCCACTCAATTTGGGACAAGAGAAAAATCTCAGCAACTTACTTAGTTCAATCTAATTTAGTCACTTTGTTATCTAAAATGGGTTTTACTGTCCAAGTGTTACTATATTAGGAGAAATTAGGGTTATTTATATACTCACATCATATACTCCATATACATTAGATACATGCAATAAAATAACACAGTTAGGTATTATAGTCCGGGTAGTTCAATAATTATCTCTACTACTCACCTAACTATATTATAACCTTATTAATGTTTATTTAAACATTTAATTCCATTTTTAGTTTCTAGAATACACAGATATTTAATCATTTATGCATTAAATTACATATGATTTCACTGTACTACTTGGTACCTTATATCATTAGTCCCAATTAAATGTCGCACTTCATGTATTTTTAGGCCATAGGTATTATATATTACTACTGCCCACTTTTCTATATTACACATAGTAATACTATTAGTATTTTAATTGGGCTAAATATCACTCAGTTGGGTACTTTTAACCCATTATCACCTTTTAATATCACAATGATTAATTAATATTAATCATTTATTTTCTTTTCAATAATTATTATACACTCCACTAATTAATAGAATATAATATTCTATAATATCACTTAATTAACCATATTTTATTCGGGTTAATTAATTAAATCTTTATTCAAGTCATGTTTTGCTAACTAAATTTCGTCGTGAACACTTAGTCACCATTCATGACCTTACAAGAGTTATTAGTATGCATGGCTTGCAATCAAATTTTTCATAAACTGACTCAGAGTTTTCTACAGATCGGCGCAGTTGCGCTGGTCATAGGCTTGGAAATGGCGCAGCTGTGCCATACCAAAATCAGAGGAAGACAAGTTCTGCCTTAGCAGAAATGAAACCTACGCTTCTAAATACTTTACACATCCTTCTTAAGGGTTAACTCGTCTAACATCAACCCCCTCTTTGATTTCACACCATCGGTTACGATTTTCCTTAACAATTTAAGGATCACACTTCGAGTTTTAAAACTCTATTTCTCTTATTAGTTTAACCAACTATACATCTCCTTTATGGTTTTATACCACCAATAACACAAAATTTGAATATAACACATACATACATTCCTATAATCTTCACTTCTCGTCGTGTATCAATTTACTCATTAATTCTCTAACCACTTTAAAGGTATATCAATTTTCTCCTCTCGTCGACAACGTACACACATACAAGTCTAAACCTAGCATGCGTCGAGTCTTTAATAGTATTCAATATAGTACACTGAGTGGTTTCCCACAAACAACCAACAAATTTATTTCCGCCTCGTCTACATTATTTTCACAGTGAGTTAGATCGGTTATTAATTCGTATATACCTCAGCTCTCTGAAGGAATTGTTTAGCCCAGCTCTTATACATCCACTATTAAAGAGTACGATTGCACTACCTTAGACTTGATACTCACTCGTAAATATACTCAAGAAATTGGTGATTATAAGAGATATTCAATGTCACCAACTATGATAAAATAATTCAATAAACTATTTAATGCCGACAGATAAATCTTATCCATCTTATTTACTAATTCATCTCTACAATTTATAACAAATATATAATAATGATATATATATTTATTAAACACAACATCACTTATTACATAGCTCATATTACCCTATGTAACACAATACCATATACCTCGTAACACATATATATTCTTGTTTGAACCCATCTCATGCTTTAAGAATTTTATTTACTAAATTCTTATTTTAATATATTCTAAAAATTTTGGTTCTTACTGTTAGGTTTGTAATATTCAAGAACGCAATCAAATTGCATAAAATTGCGGAAACGTGTAAAATCAGAGTTTAAAAAATTTACAAACCATATACCCGGATCACCCTTTATGCACAATTATTAATTAAACGAAAAAGATAACGAATAAGAATCATACCCTTGAAGATCGAGCTTCCTCAGGTACAAGTTCACCTCCATTCCTTTTCGCGTTCAACTTGAATCCACCGGGTTTTGTTCCTTCCTTTGATCAACGTTAGCCACCCAAATGTTTGGCCTCTAGAGGTGATCCACCAAGGAAAAAGAATTTTCAAGAAGGGGTATTGGCTCAAACCCTAGTTTTCTATCTCTATAGAAAGGAACGTACTCTCCCACAAATTGGAATTATTACGTATATTCCTGATATCTGATATAAGACTACTCTTATAAAGATATCAGGTAACCTTATTTAATAAAATAAGGTATTATTTAATTAAACTCTTTTAATTAAATGGGCTCCCTAATCTTATTAGGGATAATTAATTAAACTCATTTAACTAATTTTCCCTCATAATCCTATTAGGAATAAATGAGAGTATTTATATTAAATTAATTTCTAAACTCTTTTAGAAATTAAAATAATAATAATTGTAATAATATTAATAAGACTCCTCTAATTAATTTATATTTAATATTTCTAAAATATTAAATAATAAATATTAAGCTATTTAATTTATTCTATCACCATAGATTAAATTAAATATACTTAACATATATTATTACGATTATGCCATTAACTTCTTAAATAATTGTTCTTCCTTTTATGGTGTGACCCTTTAGGTTCTCCATATTAAACCCGGTTTGTGAATAAATCAATTAGAACAATTCTAATCTTATTTAAATAAATAAATTAAATAATTAATTTATTTAAATAAATAATATTTATTCTACAATAGGATAAGCCTCCCTAGCTATCAACGACTTTCCGTATAATATAGATTTCAACATTAATCATAAAAGAACCTTTGAGTAAATAGTTACCGTGACAATTCAATCCTTCCACCATACAATGTCCCAATTAAATATAAGACATGTCATTCTTTATCACAAGTCTTATTTTATTTAATTATATGTATTTTCGATCCTTAAATGCACAACTCAAATAATGCAAATTAGAAACTCCTTTCTAATTTCATTACGCCTTAACCAAGGACTATTGGGTTGTCATTTATCGAATCACATAAGACATTTCTCTTCTTTATTAGAAGTGGTAGATTCTTTATTGATCATACATTATCTCCATGTACAACTTATTTTACCCAAGCATACCCTTTGATATACCCTAAGGGTCTTAAGGAATAAGTTAAAGTATAACTCATCATACACAAGATACTATGATGATCTCAAGTCCAAGGATTACTTGTACTACTATCACTACAGGAATTCCTATTGACAAGCAAGTAAAACTCCATTAGGTATTCCTTAGCGAGCCACCACGTTCAAAGAACTTATTCTCTAATAAGCACCTACATACTTGCTTTAGTGTCTCCACACAAATGATCATGAGATCAATCATCCTCATCCAATGAGCAAGCAATGTATGTACCAATCTATCTGGATTCACTAATCTCCAATTTAGTAATCCAGTGATTGGGAACTATTTTAGTTTTAAGCTTTCTAAGAATTTAGATCTCATTAGAATGATCATCATCATTATTCTAAAAGCATTGCTTAAAACTATGGGTTTATCACATATTATAAAACAGCATCATGTAGATAATTAAAAGCCTTTAATAAATTAATACTTTTTATTAATAAATGAATAAGATTGTTACAAAGTATATGCTTTATTATCAAACATGATTGGCTTGTGTGCATACTACTTTCACTTAAACTTAGCCTATGTCATGGATTTAAACAAAAATACGTTATATTTGAAAGGTATTTCTGTTGTTAATGAATTTTCTGACGTATTTTCTGAAGAACTTCTTGGCGTACCTCCAGAGCGTAAAATTGAATTTTGTATTGACCTTGAACCCAGTACAAAACCCATTTCCAAAATGCCATATCGAATGGCTCCTATTGAACTTCAGGAGTTAAAAACCCAACTACATGAGTTATTAGAAATTGCTTTTATTCGTCCTAGTACATCTCCTTGGGGTTCTCTTGTTTTATTCGTAAAGAAGAAAGATGGGAGTATGCGACTTTGCATTGACTATCGGAAGTTGAACCATGTCACCATCAAAAATAGGTACCCGTTGCCTCGCATTGATGACCTGTTTAACCAGTTGTAAGGTGCTAAATAATTCTCAAAGATCGATCTTCGTTCCGAATATCATCAGTTAAAGATTATAACTGATAACATTCCAAAGACAGCTTTCAGAACTCGGTACATGCATTACGAACATGTCTTTTGGATTGACTAATGCTCTTGCTGTTTTCATGGATATGATGAACCGAGTATGCAAAGAATATTTCGATAATTTGTGGTTATCTTTATTGATGACATCCTCATCTACTCTAAAAGCTATGAAGATCATAAGCAACACTTTAAATTGATACTCCAAAAGCTTCATGAAAACAAGTTATACGCCAAGTTAAAGAAATACGAGTTCTGGCTTGAGGAAGTATCATTCCTTGGGCACGCGATATTGAAGTATGGAATATCAGTTGACTTGGCAAAAATTGAAGCAATACAAAGTTGGGAGCAACCTAAGTCAGTAACCGAAGTACATAGCTTTCTGGGCTAAGCTGGTTATTATCGGAGATTCGTTGAAGGATTTTCTCGAATCGCTACTCCATTAACTCAGCTGACTCGAAAAGATACAAAATTAGGATGGAGCAAGGAATGTGAGAAGAGCTTTCAAGAACTCAAGAGGAGACTCATTTCAGCACCTGTTCTGACAGTACCATCAGGTTTGGAGGGATTTGTCATCTACAGCGATGCTTCAGGCAGAGGTTTAGGATGTGTTCTCATGTAACATGGGAAAGTTATAGCCTATACCTCACGACAACTCAAAGAATATGAGAGGAATTATCCTACTCATGATCTAGAGTTGGCAGCAGTCATTTTCGCGTTAAAGATCATAAAAGCCTCAAATATTTCTTCACCCAAAAGGTACCCAACAAGCGACAATGATGTTGGCTCGAGTTGTTGACAGATTACGACCATACCATTCAATACCATCCTGAAAAAGTGAACGTGGTGGTTGGCGCGTTGAGTAGAAGATCTTATGCGGGTACGAGTGCGATGTTGTAAACACAAAGACCCATTTTGTTAAAGACTCATGGCCCACGTGATGATGTCAAATATACGAGTGGAACGCCTTTAATCGATAAAGTTAAAGTTGCTCAAGCTACAGACCCAAAACTGATGAGTATGAAGAAGAAATTACAAGAAGGTGTTATTCCAGAAGCAAGAATCGACGAAGGAGGAATACTTTGAGTCAACTCCAGACTTTGTGTTCCTAACGACTCTGAATTAAAGTACAAAATCATGATGGAGGTACACAATGCACCGTTTACAATTGTAACAACCTGAATTTTTATAAGTTATTAAAATAAAAATTTAATAATTAAAATTATTATTATAAAATGTATATATTTTGAATTATGTAAGTATATATATTTGCAATTTATCTTGAAATATGTGATTTGGTGTGAAGAGATTAAGTGTGAATATAAAAGAGATGTATATGTTTGTAAAATAAGGTTTAATAGTTAATTTAACTATTAAAGAAATTAAATGAGATTATTACGGAAGGTAATTAACTAAATAATATTAGTTAATTTAATTAAGTTAAAAAATTATATTATGAAAAAATATAATTCGATTATTATGCTTTATGGCAATGAAATTGGTATGCATTAAAATTTCATAAATAATGAGAGTAATTCACTTAATTAAAATGGTGAACTAATATAAATATATTTGATGGTAATTATTATGGGATAATTTATGTAAGTGTGATACTATTGATTAAATTAAATAATTTAAAAATTGGTGCGTATTTTTTTTTACTTGAAGGATATTGATAACATTCAAATTTAATTAAATAATTAAATTAGAAGATTATTGATTTATTAAATAAGATTATAATTGTCTAATTAGAGATTATAATTTTGGTTAGAAAGATTTAATTAGATTTATTAATAAAATAAGTTTAATTAAATTTAAAGTGTGACACTTAGAGAAGAAAAGGATATACTATATAGTATGAAATAAAGTGGAAAATGGATTAAGGAAGCTTATTTGGGGGTTTGCCAAACAAGGCATAGTGGCCCTTGATATTTTAAACTGATGACACGTTTTTAATTGAAGACCCACGTAAAAACATGTTATGTTCTCTTTAGTTTATTTGGCTTACATCTATTATTCCTAAGTCTAAGAAAATAAAGAAGAAGAGAGGAAGAAAGAATTTGAGAGAGACATATTCTCTGAGAAATTGAAAAAGAGGTGATTGTGAGAATCAAAGAAGGGAGAGGAAGGATAATCAAGTCATTCTCATCATCTAATTAAGCTTAAGGAGAAATTAAAAGGTAATAATATAGCCCTAGTTCTTTGTTATGTTTTATCAAAACTTCTTCTTTTTAATTGGTTGTGGTGCATGATTTGAGTAAGGAATTGGTTTATAAAGATTATTGGGTATGTATAATCTATTAATTATCATTTAAAAATAATTTTTGGTAAACAAGTCCATGGAAACATGTTTTAGAATGAAGAAATTGAGTTTTATTGATATATATACATTAGGGCTTGTTTTGGAATCAAAATTTATGATGAAGTCATGATATAATCTGAAATTGATGATATATGTTGTTAGTATATTGAATGAATTACGAAAACAACGAAAGTTGAATAAATCGAAATGGTTAAGAACCAAATTTGTGGTGTTCGATTTCGCTACAGATCTTAAAACATGAAAATAGAGTATAAACATATGTTTTGGGTCAAATTTTAGGTTGGTTAATGTTTTTATAAATTGTTATAATTCTAGTATGTTGTAGTTCTATGAATTACGAATCCATAGAAGCGAAAACGGACTAATTTGGATGTGTATAACTCAAGTTATGAAGATTAGTAGGAGAAAAGGGTCAGAAATCGCATGAATAATAACTTCAGAGTCCCGTTTCTGCTAACTGGCGCAGCTGCGCTGGGCCCTAAGTCATTTGGGGTCATTACAACAATTCATCCTGGAAGTTAGAAAATGTATCGTGATCTTCGACATACATTTTGGTGGAGCAATATGAAGAGAGAGATTGCAGAGTTTATCTCAAGGTGTTTAACCTGTCAATATGTCAAGGCGGAGCATCAAGTACCAAAAGGTCCATTGCAACCACTTGAAATTCAAGAATGGAAGTGGGAGCACATCACCATGGATTTTGTTACTGGTCTTCCCAAGGTTTCTCAAGGCATATATACAATTTGGGTAATTGTCGATAGATTAACCAAGCCTGCTCATTTCTTGCTTATATGAGAAACTTATTCACTTGAACGCCTTGCTCGTATGTACATAAATGAGATTGTGAGATTGCATGGTATGCCAATATCCATAGTTTCTGATCGAGACCCAAGATTCATGATTTTGGGTTAGCTTGCAGAAAGTTATGGGCACTGATTTACGATTCAGTTCTACATATCATCCTCAAACGGGCGGGCAATCGGAGAGGACTATTCAAAATCTTGAAGATCTATTAAGACTTTGTGTCTTACGCTTGAAAGGAAGATGGGACAAGTACTTTCCATTGGTGGAATTATCCTACAAAAATAGTTATCAAGAAAGTATAGGCATGGCTCCATTCGAGGCGTTGTATGGACGAAAGTGTCATTCTCCAGTATGTTGGGATGAGGTTGGTGAAGCAACGTTGGTGGGACCAGAAATAGTATGCATGACTACGAAAAAGATTCAAATGATTCGGCAACATATACAAACCTCACAAGATCGATAAAAGAGTTTATGCTGATCTTCATCGAAGGGACGTGGAATTCAATGTTGGAGATCATGTATTATTACGTGTTGCTCTAGGGAAAGGAGTTACGAGATTTGGAAAGAGAGAAAAGCTCAACCCTCGATTCATTGGTCCATTTGAAATCCTCGACCGAGTAGGAACTGTGGCTTATAGACTCGTTTTACCGCTAGGTATGTCTCGTGTTCATAACGTTTTCCACATATCCATGCTACGTAAATATGTGGAAGACCCAAACCAAATTATTGAATTAGAACTAGATGAGATAGCGAAAGATTTAACGTACGAGGAGGTACCTATTAAAATCTTGGATAAAAATAATCATATTCTACGCTCAAAGGTTATACCTCAAGTCAAAGTTTTATGGAGAAACCAAGGTATTGGGGAAATAACTTGGGAGTTAGAATCTGAAATGAAAACAAGGTATCCTCACCTTTTTGACATACCAGGTACGTACATCCATTTCGAGGACGAAATTTCATAAGGAGGTATGGTTGTAAGACCCCAACTTTTTATGAATAAAGATTTAATTTCTCTAATTATTATTTTGAATAATAAGGTGTTGATTTGATATAAAGCTTTAGTTATGGGTAAAATGTGCAAATTATGCAAAGTAAGCAAGTGGTCATAAAATATTCGTTTGGTCGGGAAATATTCTTTTTATCGGGGAATATTAGTACGACGACGCAATCATTGGTGGACCAGATAACATAATAACTGTCGGATATAAAAAGCAAAAGAAATAACCTTTTTATAAAAAATAACGGCAAGACTTTTACTGTTAACTATTGAAATACCCTGTGATAAAAGTACGATGTCTGGCGTAAAGGTAGCAAATGGCTAATTTGGTGGTGGTAGGGCCAAAATAAGCTCTAAGTTTTGGTCACATAATGTGAGGCAAGTGAATGACCAAGTCAAGGCGAGGCAATCCCAGCAGCTTCTTCTTCTTCTTCTTTTTTTTCCAAAATATTGCTACACCAAAAATAGTAATAATAATAAATATTAAAAATAATAAAATAATTTATAATAAACAATAATTCTAATTATCTACATTAACTACATATCTCAATCAATTAAAATTTTAATAGTATTATAAATTACTTTAAAAGTATATAATCAAATTTGATTTTTTAAATTATACTTTAAAATTAATAAAATTTATTTTACTTTTAAAAATAAAAAATATCGTAATTAATACTAATATATAGATAATTTTAAATTTTTATAATTATATTATCTAACTTAAACTAATAATTATTAGTTTTATACTTTGAAATTGAAGAACTATTTCAAAATTCATGCAATTGTAATTGTTTATGAGCATGAGTAAAAATATATAGAGGATATATTGTAATTGTAATTGTAATTCATGCAATTAACATTTCCACTAATAAAATTAAAATCGATATCAATTCCTTATACTAAATTAATTCCGCTTCTCTTATTACATAAATTGATATTAAAATTATTTTTAAAACCCACAATTGATATTAATATTTAGAAAATATAACTATAAAATAGAAAATTATCTAAAAATATTATTTCTTAAAATAAATTATTATTTTAAAAAATTAAATGAATATTTTAAAATTTTAAAATATCTCAAATTAATTTTAAAAGATCAATATTAATCCTTTTATTTTTAAATAGGAGAGTATTATTTTTTATTTATTTTTAATGTAAAAGTTGTTCGGCTTGTTCCTATGTTGTTTTATTTCGTTCACGATTATTTAGGAGTATTTTGTAAAAGGTTCTATTTGTGGTCATTAGGGGTGAGCATTCGGTTATAACCGAACCGAAATGCCTATTCGGTTATAATTGAAAACCGAAATATCGACAAAACAACTATCCGAAATGCTAACCGAATTTTAGAACTAACCGAATTATCGAATGCACAATTCGGTAATTCGGATAATAACCGAACCTGTGCACTTGATTAAAATTAAGCACGAAGTAACATCCAACATAAACATTAAACATTAAACAGTTATCACAAGTTAATAGATAATAATATAATTAATAATTATTTTTTTTAAATATTACAATTCGGTTATTCTTGATACCAATAATAGTGCATTTTTTAAAAACCTAACCAAAACCGAATCTCGAATATTAATTCGGATATAACCGAAATTCTAAAAAAAAACGGCCAAAATAATTGATTAAAATGGTTCGGTTTGGTTCGGTAGTTCGGTTTTATCCGTTTTTTGCTCACTCCTAGTGGTCATGATTAATTGATTATACAACATAACAACACATGTACTACAACAATTAATTACTTGTATACAAACGTTTAAAAATTAATTATTTCAAAATAATAATTATGTTATTAAAATAAATATACACCTAACGATATTTTTATATTTATTTTAATAATATTTAAAATGTGTTCTGTCATTAATTACTACTCTAGCCTAAAAATAAACAAGGCTAAAAATGAATAAAAATATATTTTTATATTAAAGCTTGTTAACTTTTTACTTTTATATGGTATTAGCATATGATATTTTTGTATAAAAATATACTTTTATATTGAAGATTGCATTAAAAATAAACAGTTGTTGTAGCTCAGTTGGTTTGAACTCTTATTTATTTACTAATAAGTCTTGTGTTCAAGCCTAATAACCCACAAGTAGCAACATTTTGTTTTTTAAAAAAAATAAAATAAGTCATGAATAGCCATGGTAGTCTTAAGAACCACTATGGCGGGCCCAAAATGGGTCAGCCAAAAGACCAAATTTTAGTGGGCAAAAAATGCATTAAAGCCCGGCCCAAGTGGCGAGCAGTAACCCGACCATTCGCACAGGCCATGTTTGCACGGGTTTAATATCGCTGGCGTGGGTGCCTGATGCACCACCAGATCGCATAATATTTCTTATTATTGATTCTTACATAAGAAGTCACTTAGTTGTCGACGTCGGGATTTTTTGAGTGTCCCTTTTCGTTACTTGTTCTTTGGTGTTCTCATGTTAATGTGAGATTTGTTTGAAAAAATAAGTGAAAAAGGTCCGAAATGTATAATGTCGACGATTTGACTTGAAGAGTCGCCAACAGTGTATTTATCGGTTGCACCAATGTGAATCAAAAGGTTTGCACATTGACCCAGTGATGTGACACTGCTAAATGGGTCTGTGAAACCGAGATTCATTTGGGTCCGGGGGCTTTATTATGCGGAGGGAAGGTGTTAGGCCCTCCCTGACATCTGTGTTGCCACGGTGACTGCCACTTTTCAAAGAAACTGTTATATGAATGTGTGTGTGTGTGTGTGGATCAATGTTCAATTATTTGAAAGTAGTGTGTGGCCTTGTTCGCACTTATATACACCATGTTTGAATTTATAGAAAAATTCAGTTTTAACCAAGATTTAGCAATGAAGTTTTGTAAAAGTGATTTTTCAAACCCTATGCTCAATAGGAATTGAGATTTTTGAGATGCGAGGCATCTTCGAGAAAATAATATCTGTGATCTTAGAACTCCTTATGGCATATGACACCATCCAAGGAAATTACATTACACTGTAAATAATGTACAAGTTGCTTACAGCTAAAAAAGTACATCACGGGAACCGAATCTAGATTCAGTAGATGATGAATTTGTGATCACATGATTTCTAGGCTCACATGATACTTTGTAGTTTATATGGAAAGCGATGGCGATTATATATATATATATATATATATATATATATATATATATATATACATGATCGATACCACCACGAAGCAACTCCATGGGGGACCGAAAAAGTAAATAAAGTCATAAGCGATCAACCGCCACAAGTAAACTCGAGCGCGGATTTAAATGTAAATAAAAGTTTAAAAGGCCACGAAGTAAACTTCAGGCCTGACAGAAATGTAAATATATATATATATATATATATATATATAAGTAGTAAACGCACCGGATACAAAATCTAGGCTCATCGAATATGTCCGATAACAATTATATATATAAGTATATATATATATATATATATATATATATATAAGCAAGTAAACGCTCCGGATGTAAAATCCAGGCTCATCAGACAAAGTCTGACAATAGTTCATATATATAAGTATATATATATAGAAAAGCAAGTAAACGCTCTAGACATAAGTCTAGGCTCAATCGAGGCATAACTCGATAATGTTAGTCCATATAAAAATATATACATATATATAAGTATATATATACAGATAGAAATAAAAGCCATGGACTGAAGTTCGGGAATACGCTCACAACACGACTCTCAATGTGTAGAATAGTGTGTGCCAATATGAGGAGAGAGGCTTTATAGAGTGTAAGAAGGCTTACTGTGAGCTGCCAATGCAGACTTCTATGACTCTTAATGGATAAACACTCAGCTCCCGCCGATAAATATATGACTGTATATGGGATAACAGGTGTTTAAAATGAGCAAGCACTCAATATAGGGTGTGTATAAAGCCAATTGGACAGGGCTTCCTCGCCTTTTTTTCTCTCTAAAATGGCTAGCCCAAGCCCCATATATATAGAACTGATGGCCGCAGGTGTACTTGTGGCGACCTCTCATACACTACTGCAATGGTCGTGGTGCATCCGACCTCATGGTCCGTCGTCTCAAGTCGTGCACTCATACAATGTAATGTCCGCTCAAACTTGCAGAACTTCAATCCGAGCATTTGAACGAGGTGTGCAAGACCATCTTCGGACTGCTTTTGTAAAGAGTTACGCAATGACATGGGATTTGCCCTTTTTGATTCCAAGAGGATGGGTCCATGACCGAAATAGCATTCCCGGGTTCCCGTCAGGCAATCCGGTGAGCTATTTCGCGTAGTTTTCGCTCCGAAGTTAAGATATGAGTCTTGTGGGACTAATTTTGAATCAATTTGAGTTGACATGGGTGTATTTGATTTGAAGTGAAGTTGTGTTACCATTTTACCCCTCCCGGGGTTATCTCCAATTTTCACACAGTTGTAGCAGGTTTTTCCCAGGGTTATCTCTGAGATGGTCATGATGTTGACTCTGAATGTACTCAGGGTTATCTCTGAGGTTGGAATTGATATTGTGGTTCTACAGGATTACCTCTGGAGTGTGAAAATGACGTTTTTGGCCTCCTGCACAGTTAGTAACAGTAAAAGAAAATTTCGAGTGTCTACAGATGCCCCTCTTTATCATGTTCATGCAATGCAATGGAATGGACATGATAAAGCCCCAAAATTCGGACACCCGTATCTCTTTAATTGATTGCATCACGTCACGCGAAACTACGAATATCTTACTAAAATCAACAACGCGAAATACTAGAATAATTTACATTGATATAATATATAAATATTTGCGTCCCAGATGCAAGTAACCATTACTTCTACGACAATTCGGTGATTAACTTAAACATAACTTAATCATTCTTGAATACATCATAACAAGCATAACAATAATAATAATACTTCTAGTCTTAAGGACTAAGTTATTACATAAGCCTTGCCCTTTCCTTTGTCACATCTTCTGAAATCACGCCTTTGCTCTGCCTTTAACGTAATGTTTTTAGGAAGCAAGAATGAGCAACGAGTTTGCCCGACAAGTAATATAGCCCGGAAGAACAAGCGGTTATAGCATTTAAACCTTTCAAGGGTATAATAATAATTGGTAGTTCAAGGATATCAAGAAATATCAAGAGTATTCAATAGGTGTATTATATATAAATGAAGGATATCAACAAAATTTGAGGATTCATTCATTTCGAGGTTCAACATGAATGAGTCTTGGCGATCACTAAGGACTAAGAACTCTTACTAGAATTAACGATATTACTGCGTAATCGATGTAAATGAGTACAATGGTGATCGACTAAAGTACCTACGTTATCGTAACATTTAATCATACTTTCGTGTGCATGCGTCGGTTCCCAAATAATATATAATTTCCCCTTGATGAGGGTTGTTCATCTCGGTAGATTTATGATAGTCCGCACCAAGTCGATTGGTTTGGATAGCATAATAATAATCTAGTCGAATCGAAAGGCTTAGACAATTTTTATCATGCATTTAAAAGCGATAAATCCAATGCTTTTAACAACGTCGAGGTATATAAATGATTTTCGAATAAAAGCGAGATATTTGCTTGAGGCAACAATTCGAATGTATCGATGTAAAAGTAAGGAACTTGCAACCTGATAATAATAATAGTGTTGGGATACTTGCTCGATGTAAATTTGAGTGAGGTTAGGAACTTGCCTTTAGCGTTGATTGCTACTTATAAGCGAAAATCACCTCGATGAACTATGTTTGTCCTATTTATGTAAGTATAGGTATTCATTAGCCAAACACACTTAATATACATATATAAACAACATGTACACATAACACATTTTTTTTTCTATGTATCTTTTTTTTCATCAAAACTTCATAGTTTTGTACACTAACATGCTCATACTTTTGACCACTTGCTAGTTTATTCATAATCTTTCTTCTTCGTAGTTCAAGAGGTTCATTGCTTTAAGTAGACCATAACATCTATTAATCCCACAGAGCCCTTTTCTACGCATGTTTGCGGGCATTAGATTTATTTTCCGAAGTTAGTAAAATTCTCTACTTAGAACTCATTAGTGTAATAATAGTTTATAGCGATATAGGAATATTTATTAATCCATCCTTATATCAAGTTATGATCTTTGTCTCAGGTCCCAGGACATCTCGCCATGTCCAAAAGCCAAGACATCTGGCGATCGGCCAAGCGATCCAGAAACTAAGGCGATACGGCCATGTCAGAAGATGAAGACATATGGCCGTGTCTGAAGAAGTCATTTAGCCATGTCCAAAGATATTACGACTTGTCCAGAAGAGACACACGCTTTGTCAAGAAGACATCTCAAAGTCGACTCTTTCGAGACTTGATCTACTACTTCTTCGACGAAAAGGTCTAAGTTTGTCGGGTTAATTTCATTAAGACTTTACTATATCATACAACCTAAGGGAATTTCTTAATACATGGTCTAACACGGCCGAACCCATCAATTTGGTTCCTAAATGCGGTCAATTTGCACCCATGGAGTTGAAAGCGGTGAACATGCTCTATTTTTGCGAGTATATAACAACTTGATTCGAGGCAATTATTAACGTATTCATGCAGTAAACTTTCTAAACACCTATATCATGCTAATTCATCATACTTGACCTATTAATTTAGGAAAACCGAGAATCAAACAAGACTTAAGTTAAGAGCAAGTAGAAATTATACCTTCTCGAGCTTTAACCTTGATATCTCACACTTTTGATTTGGTAATGCTTAGCAACTAAGAATTCTTTACTCGATTTCTCCAACACTCTTATCATTATAACGATTTGCCATGGTGGCTTGTATTTAAAGAAAAAAGCATGGACTAGACACTTGCTTTACCCAATGTTGGGATTAAGGTGCAATAGAAATGAACAATGGTTACTTAAGGAGTTGTTTAACCACTCCATACCGACCCACTTAGCTAGCCCTGCATGCTAGGATTAGCGACTTTGAAAGTTTGCGTAAAGAGAGTTTGAGCTCTTTGTTCCTTGTACTTGGTGACCCTTAATTTGGGACAAGAAATAGATCTCGAGACATAGACAAGGGGCTGGTCGGTTGGACCCATTGCCCCATACATTTTATTTAACCAACACCTTGTACCATCGATTAACTATTATGTTGGGTTCCGAATTGGATTTTAAATAACCCAAGTTTATTGGGCTAACTCAAAAGTCCATCAATTAATTTATTGGGCTAGACTCCCAATTTATTATTTGGATTATAAACATGTAAATACTTAATTATTATGGCAGCAAATTAATTAATTTAATTTACCCAATAACACTAAATTATACACCACCTTAATAATTATTAATAAGTTGGGTTATTTCACATAATTTAAGTTACTCACTTAATAATAATAAAAGATTTAGTCCATCGAGACAAGCTTTCAAACCAATTCAATGATTTATTATTACTCTTGGTATAATTAAATAAATTAATTATATACCACCTCTCTTATTGTCATCTTTTACTTAGTAATGCATTCCTTCTTAATTATTCCTCACTAATTCCATCATTTGTGTCACACAAGACATTTCATAAACCTATCATAATTCTCCACATCTTATCGATTATTAAAAGTTCAATTTTAATTCAATTGAGTTACTCACCTCATGCCATGTATAGCATTTATAAAATAAATAATCACGAGGCTCTATTTATAAATATTAATATTAAATCATAAAATTTACGGGTATTACATCCTCTCCCCTTATAAAAATTCCGTCCTCGGAATTGATCTGAGGTTACACAAAAGATGGGGATAGTCTCTCCTCATCCTATCTTCTAATTCCCATGTGGCCTCCTCGACATCGTGGTTTAGCGAACAACCTTTCTGAAAGATATAACTTTGTTTCTTAGCATTTGTTCTTTCTTATCTATTATCGATCGAGAATTTCTTCATATGCGATTCTTCTCTACTTGAATGGGCTCATAGGAAATCACGTGCTTATAGTCGGACTTATCACGGACGTAATGCGAAAATGTGAAACACGTTGTGGATGTGTTCGATTAAATTGGCAAAGCAACTTTGTATGCCACTTCACCCACTCGCTTCAATATCTCGAATGGCCTATGAACCTCGGACTCAATTTTCCTTTCTTTAGAAATCGATCTTTCCCTTCGAGGAGATACCTTCAAAACACAAAACTCTGAGCTTGAAGTCTCGGTTACGGCGATGCAAGTCGGCATACTTCTTTAGCGATCTTGAGGCTGCTACCAATTTGCCCTTATTGTTGCTACCACGTCGGTAGTTTCTTTGGACTAATTACGGTCCCAAAAGTCGTGGTTCTCGACTTCATCCCAACATAATGGTGTTACTACACTTTCTCCGTAAAGAGCTTCGTATGGCGGCATCTGGATACTCGCATGATAGCTATTATTGTAAGCGAATTCTACTAATGGTAAATGGTGGTCCCAATTTCCTTGAAGTCCATCACATGAAGCTCTAAGCATGTCCTCCAGCGTTTGTATGGTTCGTTCACTCTGCCGTCGGTTTGAGGGTGATAAGCGATACTTAATCTCAATTGAGTTCCCATTCGTTCCTGCAAACTTTTCCAAATTTTGGCGTGAAAGCGCGGATCTCGATCGGAGACAATCGACACCGACACTCCATGTCGCGTCGATTTCCTTTACATACAAATTTGCTAAGCGGGTTCAAATTGAATCGAATCTTGATGGGTAGAAAATGAAATTTCTTTGTTAGTCGGTCCTGATAACCCAAAATGGCATCATAACCCTTACGTATGTAGGAAGTCCAACCACGAAGTCCATCATAATAATGTGCTCCCATTTCCATTCTAGGAATTTCCGGTGGTTGAAGTAGTCCACTTGGTCTCGGTGTTACCTTTGACTCTTTGACAAGTAAGACATCTGCTAACACATTCTGCAACCTCTCTTTTCAAATTAGGCCACCAAAAATGGTGTCGAAGATCTGGTACATTTTGTGCCTCTGGATGTCTGAGAATCGTGTATATTGTGTGCTTCGTGTAAGATTTCCTCTCTCGGTTCGATTCTGGTGGCACCCATACTCGACCCTCAAACCTCGATATCTGAGTCCTTATCTACTTTGAACCTTTCTTCCTTATCTTCTACTATTCTCTTCTTTATCTTCTCACATTCTTCATCTTTCTCTTGTGCTTCCTTTATTTTATCCAATAACGTCGGGTGAGCTCTCATCATGAGTAATTTTCCTTCCGCTTCTTTTGGTTCCTCCACCTCTATTTCCAACTTTTCCATTTCTCTTATTAATTCCTCTTGAGTTGTCGATTTGAATAACTTCTCCTTCCTTTTCTTTCAAAGCGTCGGCTACAACGTTTGCCTTTCTCGGGTGATAAAGAATTTCCACGATCGTAATCCTTGATTAGTTCCAACCACCTTCTTTGTCGCATGTTCAACTCATACGTGTGAAGATATATTTGAGACTCTTGTGATCAGTATATATCTCACATTTTTCTCCATCTGAATAGTGCCTCCAAATCTTGATGCAAAGACTACTGGCTAACTCCAAGTCATGGGTAGGGTATCGTTTTTTGAAATCTTTCAAGCGTCGTGAGGCATATCTGATGACCTTGCCATGTTGCATTAGCACACAACCAAGTCCTCTGTGATGCATCACTATACACACACAAATCCTCCGTATCATCTGGTAATGATAATCTGAGCGCCTCACTCGACCTCCTCTTCAATTCTTGGAAACTCTCCTCGCATTTGTCCGTCCATCTGAACTTCTCTGTCTTCCTCGTTAGATTGGTCGGTGAGGTTGCTATCTTAGAAAAATCTTGGATAAATCTTGATAGTACCCGGCTAAACCTAAAAACTCTAACCACATTGGCGTCTTGGTTGTTCCCGATTACTTACCACTTCCACCTTTGCGGGATCCACGGAAATTCCATTTTGATCTATCACGTGTCCTAGAAATTGAACCCTTTCCATCCAAAATTCACATTTTGAAAATTTAGCGTACATCTTTTCCCTTCTCGATGCTTCGATACCATCTTGGTGTTAGTGCGTGCTCTTCCTTCCGTCTTTGAATAAATCAAAATGTCATCGATAAATACTACTACGAACTTATCTAAGTATGGCTGGCTTCTTCGGTTCATCAAGTCCATGAATCTTTGCTTGGAGCATTGGTTAACCCAAATGACATCACTAAAAATTAAGTAATGTCAGTAGCGAGTTGAAAGCAGCGTCTTTTGTATGTCCTCCTCTCGCACTTTCAAGCGATGATAACCCGTTCGCCGTCTATCTTGGAAAAACACTTTTTTGCTCCTTGAGTTGATCGAAAAGGTCGTTTATCCTTGGCAATGGATATCTATTCTTAATTGTCACTCGGTTCGACTCCAGATAATCGTCTGAGCCTCATCGATCCATCCTTTTCTTTACAAACAACAACTTGGTGCTCCCCGAGGAGACACACTTGGCGAATGTAACCCTTATCTAGTAACTCTTGCAATTGAATCATCAATTCCTTCATTTCTCTTGGCGCCATCGATATGGGGCTTTGAAATTGGTGCGGTTCCGGTTAAAAGTCTATTATGAATTCGATTTCTCTGTGCGGCGGAAGACCGGGCGGTTCGTCTGCAAAACACGTCTTGGAAATCTCTTACCAGCGATATATCTTTCATTTCTATTCCTTTTCTTTGAGTGTCCACTATATAGGCTAAATAACCTACACATCCTTTCCTTAACAATTTCTTAGCTTTGCATCATCGTAAAAGCAACCACGATTGCTTGAAGCGACGAGCTACCATAAAACACTACCTTAGAAGCCAGATTTGAGGTGCGAAGGTTCACACTCTTCTTTTGACAATCGATTATCGCGGCGTGGTAGGATAACCAATCCATTCCTAATATCACATCAAACTCTCCCGGTTTAATGAAATTAAGTCTACGTTTAGTTAAATGACCTCTAATGTTTGCTGTGATTTGATAAACAAACTACATAGGAATTACTTCCTTATTACATAATCTCTACGTTCGATGAATTTTCTAAATGTTAGGGAGGTATGTTTAGTCGATTAGCAAATTCTTGAACCTGAAAGGAATAGGTAGCACCGAATCAAATAATACATAGGCATTTATATTATTGATTGGGAGAATACGACACCACGTCCCTTGCGATCACTTTGCGTCTTGGATAGTCGTGTTAAAGGTTGAGGCGATCGATTGGTTGGATTGCGTTGGTCCACCGATCATCGACTTCTTGCCCCCCTCCTTGTTGGCCGCTTCCTCCGTTGCTCCCCTTCTTTGGGCGATCCTTGATTTGATGCTCGGTTGAGCCACCTTGAAACATCCTTGATCTTTTTGGCTTTGGGCGGTTGGGTGAAATGTTCCCTTCTTGGCATGATTGTAGCGAGACAGCTGCGCCCTTCGACATTCCCTTGATGGTTCTTCCCACATTTGAGCAAGACTTCACTTCTTTTTTCTTAAACCCTCCTTGATAACTTTACGGTGGGTTGATGTTTGATTGGTTGGTGTTGTTGTTGTTGTTGTTTGTTGTCGTTGTTGCGGTTATCCATTTCCTCTTTCCCGGATAACTTCCACCTTCTTTACTCCTCCACGAGTTTCTCCCCAACATTCTTGTTCTTCTTCTCCTTGTTGTATTGGCTCGATGCCTCGCTACCTCCCTCGGCAATTATCGCCTTCTCCAATAATGTGGCGAGCAGAGTCGATTTGAAGGGCCAGACACCTTGTTGAACAACCAAGGTTTTAGTCGAGTTTCGAGCGTCGAGATTTCCTTTCTTGATGTCTACTTGATGTGTTGCGAATCGTGCGAGTTCATTGAACTTGGCGCATCTTGTGCCCTTGTCATCTCCCCTTTGTTTTAGTTCTAGAAACTTTACCTCCATCCTATTCTTCATGCTCTTGAGAGAAGTAATTCTCGAAGAACAAAGTCTTAAACCTTTCGGGTTATAGTCCCTTCTCCGCCCTCTGTTGATTTGCTTCCCACCGGTGGTTTGCTTCACCCCTCATCATATATGTAGCGAACACGGTTTTACGGTCTTCACCCACCACGAGCGATGGCGAAGGCTTTCTCCATTTCCTTGATCCACGTTTGCTTTACTGATAGGATCGGTGGTACTATGAATTAGGAGGTCTACACTCTTAAAGTCCTTGAAGTTTGCGGCCAAGAGCTACTTGGGGATTGGGTGTTACTTGTTCATTTCTTCCCTAAGAGCCTCCCCTAACAAATCTACAAGCCTCTGAATGGGATCTACTTGTCCTCTCTCATCATTAACAAACTCTTAGGTGCGATTAATCTACGTCTGGCGGCATTTTTACGCATCATAAAACTTCCATTTTATTATCTAATTATATTACTTAAACAATTCTCCATAAAAGGAATAAGATTTGAGAATACATTTGAAACAAGATCATTTATATTCATATGCCAAATTGTTACATTACATGATTATCTCTAGCATACTTCTATAAATGACCTGACTTATCCCCAATATCACAAAAGATGGGGACAACCATTAACATACTACCCCTCTAATATAACTTTCAAAAGTTTGGGGCTTCTGACTATCTCACATTCTACATAAAAACTGAAATTACAACAACGATAATACACTTTCATAACGAACTACTGACTAATAACTTTTAACGCCTAGACTTAATCTATCATTCGCGCGCTCCTAGCGCTCTCTGGTACTCCCTACGAGTAATGTGCACCACCAAATCTCGGCTTATGGTGTGCTTAGGTTACATCCTGCTTTCTGTAGGGTAGTGATTTACCCCATCAATCGGTCTCTCCATGGTAAAATGCGCGTGCGCCTTTGCATAGCCCATCTATTCATCTTCCTCCTTTTGCACCTCACTTCATCTTCTAGATCGTTAGCCTATCATTGGCCCTTCCCACTTCTCTTGAAATGGATCCTATCCATTACCTCCATCCCTAGCGAGTACGGATAGCTTCCTTCTCATCCTCTCGCTCAACTCCCTCTGCTCCATCTCTTCCAACTTCCTGCCGGTTCTACATTCCTAGCCATACATACAGTGAAACAAAGCCCCCATCTGGATTCTGCCTCCTTACGGTGAGCAATCTCTACCTCCATCTCTGCATCACTAACTTTCTCTGGTGGTCTTCGTCCCTCGGCTTTTGGAATTGGACTCCTGTCCCTAGCCTCGACCTCTAACTCCTCAACTCTGCACCCCCAACTCTAAAATCTGCTCCTCATACTCCCCCACATCCCCATCCTCAAAAAGTAGCCTCGTCGGAGTCCCCATGGGCTCAAATCCACCATCTGACTCCTCCATGGCTCCTCCTGCAGATCGAGACTCCTCGGGTATTGGCTCCATCTCCTCTTCCTCATCATCATCATCGATAGGGACTACAGATTGATATAGGCTCATTATCAGTGGTGCCTCATATACCACGTGTATGTCACGCGGCTCCTCTTCTACTACTCGGCTAGGTCCTCCCATATCGGTCGTCCTACAATCACCAACCTGAAGACAAAACAAACAACAACTCCATTAGAATGTTAAATAACATAAGTTCATTGTATAGAATGAAGTTATATTACATAACTGCGCTAAGTCCATCTCTATGAAAACTACTATATGAGTTTCATCCCTTTCTATCTTCTAAGTTCTCTAAGTTATAATCTAAGGGCTCTCGCTCCTAAGGTTTATAACTATGGCTTTGATACCAACACATGGCGCCCCCAAAATTGGACACCCGTATCTCGAATTGATTGCATCACGTCTGACTCTGAATATCTTACTAAAATCAACAACGAAAATACTAGAATAATTTACATTGATATAATATAAATATTTGCGTCCCAGTGCAAGTAACCATTACTACGACAATTCGGTGATTAACTTAAACATAACAATCATTCTTGAATACATCATAACAAAGCAACAATAATAATAATACTTCTAGTCTTAAGGACTAAGTTATTACATAAGCCTTGCCCTTTCCCTTGTCACATCACTGAAGTCTTTTTGCTCTTGCCTTAAGCTATAATGTTTTAGGAAGCAAGAATGAAGCAACAACGAGTTTGCCCGACAAAGTAATATAGCCGGAAGAACAAGCGGTTATAGCATTTAAACCTTTCAAGGGTATAATAATAATTGGTAGTTCAAGGATATCAAGAAATATCAAGAGTATTCAATAGGTGTCGCTATAGTGAAGGATATCAACAAAATTTTAGGATTCATTCATTTGAGGTTCAACATGAATGAGTCTTGAAAGCGATCACTAAGGACTAAGAACTCTTACTAGAATTAACGATATTACATTGTAATCCATATAAGCAGTACAACGGTGATCGACTAAAAGTACCCTACGTTATGCGTAACATTTAATCATACTTTCGTATGCGCGCGTCGGTTCCCAGATAATATATAATTTCCCCTTGATGAGGGTTGTTCATCTCGATAGATTCACGATAGTCCTTTTAAGTCGATTGGTTTGGATAGCATAATAATAGTCTAGTCGAATCGAAAGGCTTAGACAATTTTTATCATGCATTTAAGAACGATAAATCGATGTTTTTAAACAACGTCGAGGTATATAAATGATTTTCGAATAAAAGCAGATATTTGCTTGAGGCGACAATTTGAATGTATACGATTGTAAGAAGTAAGGAACTTGCAACACAATAATAATAGTGTTTGGATACTTGCTCGATGTAAATTTGAGTGAGGTTAGGGAACTTGCCTTTAGCGTTGATTGCTACTTATAGCGAAAATCACCTCGATGAACTATGTTTGTCCTATTTATGTAAGTATAGGTATTCATTAGCCAAACACACTTAATATACATATATAAACAACATGTACACATAACACATTTTTTTTATATATATCTTTCTTTGCACCCATCAAAACTTCATGGTTGTACCTTAAACATGCTCATACTTTTGACCCTTTGCTAGTTTATTCATAATCTTTCTTCTTAAGTAGTTCGAGGGTTCATTGCTTTAAGTAGACCATAACATCTATTAATCCCACAGGCCCTTTTCTCACGCATGTTTGCGGGCATTAGATTTATTTTCGAAGTTAGTAAAATTCTCTACTTAGAACTCATTAGTGTAATAATAGTTTATAGCGGTATAGGAATATTTATTAATCCATCCTTATATCAAGTTATGATCTTTGTCTCAGGGTCCCGGGACATCTCGCCGCCATGTCAAAGCCAAAGACATCGGCCATGTCAAAAGCGTGGGCGATAAGGCCATGTCCAGAAGATGAAGACATATGGCCGTGTCTGAAGCCAAAGTCATTTAGCCGTGTCAGAAGATATTACGACTTGTCCAAAAGACAACACGCTTTGTCAGAAGACATCTCAAAGTCGACTCTTTTCGAGACTTGATTACACTATATTTCGACAAGGTCTAAGTTTGTCGGGTTAATTTCATTAAGACTTTACTATATCATACAACTAAGGAATTTCTTAATACATGGTCTAACTGCAATAGAACCCATCAATTTGGTTCTAAATGCGGTGCGGTTGCACCCATGGAGTTGAAGCGATGAACATGCTCTGTTTTGCGAGTAGCCACAACTTGATTCGAGGCAATTATTAACGTATTCATGCACAGTAAACTTTCTAAACACCTATATCATGCTAATTCATCATACTTGACCTATTAATTTAGGAAAAGCGAGAATCAAACAAGACTTAAGTTAAGAATGAAGTAGAAATTATACCTTCTCGAGCTTTAACCTTGATATCTCACACCTTGATTTGGTAATGCTTAGCAACTAAAATTCTTTACTCAGATTTCTCCAACACTCTTATCATTTATAACATGATTTGCCGGTGGCTTGTATTTAAAGAAAAAGCATGGACTAGACACTTGCTTTACCCGATGTTGGGATTAATGGTGCAATAGAAATGAACAATGGTTACTTAAGGGTTGTTTAACCACTCCATACCGACCCACTTAGCTAGCCACTGCATGCTAGGATTAGCGACTTGAAAGTTTAACGTAAAGAGAGTTTAGAGCTCTTGTTCCTTGTACTTGGTGACCCTTAATTTGGGACAAGAGAATAGATCTCGAGACATAGACAAGGGGCTGAGTCGGTCGGACCCCATTGCCCCATACATTTTATTTAACCAACACCTTGTACCATCGATTAACTATTATGTTGGGTTAGAATTGGATTTTAAATAACCCAGTTTTATTGGGCTAACTCAAAAGTCCATCAATTAATTTATTGGGCTAGACTCCCAATTTATTATTTGGATTATAAACATGTAAATACTTAATTATTATGGCGACAAATTAATTAATTTAATTTACCCAATAACACTAAATTATACACCACCTTAATAATTATTAATAAGTTGGGTTATTTCACATAATTTAAGTTACTCACTTAATAATAATAAAAGATTTAGTCCATCGAACAAGCTTTCAAACCAATTCAATGATTTATTATTACTACGGTATAATTAAATAAATTAATTATATACCACCTCTCTTATTGTCATCTTTTACTTAATAATGCATTCCTTCTTAATTATTCCTCACTAATTCCATCATTGTGTCACACAAGACATTTCATAAACCTATCATAATTCTCCACATCTTATCAATTATTAAAAGTTTACATTTTTTAATTGAATTTGAGACACTCACCTCATGCCATATAGCATTTATAAAATAAATAATCACGAGGCTCTATTTATAAATATTAATATTAAATCATAAAATTTACGGGTTGGTGTAGTTCTTTGAGCATAACATTGACTCTATTATTTGATAGCTTAATTTTTCGAACTCTTCGCGAGAGACAGAAGTTGGATCAAGTTGGGCACTTTTATCTATGTCTGACTGTGGGCTTAATGCCCTTTTGGATTTTAAACGGGAAACGAGATCAATTGCTTCCGTATAAAAAGACTAACGTAGTTTAGCTTTAGTGAATGTATAAGTGTTACATGCTATGTGATGTATCCATTTTAGGAACATTATCTTGTAAAATGGATGCAAGCAGTTTATAGCATATCAGATTTTAATATGCATGTACACATATTCCTTCATATTTTCCATTACATTGAGATTGACAAGTAATTGAAATTACAATTAATTTAAATGGGAAAGTATGAAGAGACTTCCCTTCGCGTTTGGTTTATCAGAGGCTGACCTATCCTAGGTTTACTCTCGCGGCTTTTTGGCATGAAGGTTCCCATATCATCGCAATCTACTTGACGGGAAGTTAATCCGGTCTTTCAACTGGAGTGAATCTGGGTGGTGCCTTTCCTGAGCCTCGTTGGAATTAGTCTCCCTACGAGTCCAGTAATCAAACACCGATAGGATAGCCTCCTAGTGGAGGAACCACACAACATACATTCACATACAACGTGTCTCACCGTTTATGAAAATGTTGACATGTGCGAAGCACTAATATCACAGATATAGTACGGTGCAGTAAGTAAAATGCATTCGTACACATTTATCAAAAATGCAAATGCAACATTCACATACAAGCATATAATAGTTTTGAAAATCTTGTAGTAGCGGCTTAAGTCCTCTTACTGGAGTCCCCAGCAGAGTCGCCACTTGTCGACGTCGGGATTTTTTGAGTGTCCTTTTTCGTTACTTGTTCTTTGGTGTTCTCATGTTAATGTAATATTTGTTTGAAAAAACAAGTGAAAAAGGTCCGACATGTATAATGTCAAAGATTTGACTAGAAGAGTCGCCAGTTGGTGTATTTAATCGGTTAGTTGCGCTTGATCTGGCCGAAAAAGGTTTGCACATTGACCCGATGATGTGACAACGCTAAACGGTCTGTGGCCCGAGATTTATTTGCGTCAAAGCTTGATTATGCGGAGGGAAGGTGTTAGGCACCCCTAACATCTCGTGTTTGCCACAGTGACTCCACTTTTCAAAAAGCTGTTATATGAATGTGTGTGTGTGTGTGTGTCGATCAATATGCAATTATTTGAAAGTAGTGTGAGGCCTCGTTACGCACCTATATACACCAGGTTTGAATTTATAGAAAATTTAGTTTTAACCAAGATATAGTAATGAAGTTTTGTAAAAGAGGTTTTTCAAACCCTGTGCTCAATAGGAATTGAGACCTTTTAAGTACTTCCATTTTATTATTAAATGTTCAATTTGGTTTGCTTTTATTTTCGAGATGTGAGGCATCTTGAGAAAATAATATCTGAATGATGTAAACTCCTCATGGGCATAATGACCATCCAAGGAAATTAAATTGCTTTGTAAATAATGTACAAGTTACTTACAATGAAAAAAAGTTCATTCGAGAATCGAATCTAGATTCATGAGATGAATCTCAGTGATCATATGATTCCTAGGCTCACATGATCTGCGGTTTATATGGAAAGCGATGGCGATTATATATATATATATATATATATATATATATATATATATATATATATATATATATATATATATATATATAAACGTATAAATATATATATATGTGCATGATCACCACCCACGAAAGCAACTCCATGTAGAAAAAAGTAAATAAATCAGTAAGCGATCAAGCGCCACGGAGTAAATTCCGAGGCGAGACTGAAATGTAAATAAAAAGTTGTAAAAGGCCACGAAGCAAACTTGGGCTTGTGAAATGTAAATATATATATATATATATATATAGCGATAAAACGTCTGGGATACAAAATCCGGGCTCATTGGATATGTCCGACAACAATTATATATATATAAGTATATATATATATATATATATATATATATATATATATATATATATATATATATATATATATAAAAAGCAATAAACGCTCAGGATGTAAAATCCGGGCTCATCGAGATATGTTTGACAACAATTATATATATATATATATATATATATATATATATATATATATATATATATATTGAGGCTCATCGAGAATGAAAGTCGACAACAGTTCATATATATAAGTGTATATATATAGAAAAACAAGTAAATGCTCCAGACATAAGTCTAGGCTCAATCGAGGCATAACTCGATAATGTTAGTCCGTATAAAAATATATACATATATATAAGTATATATATATACAGGCAGAAATAAAAGCAACGGACCGAAGTCCGGGAATACGCATACAACACGACTCTCAATGTGTAGAATAGTGTGTGCCAATATGAAGAGAGAGGCTTTATAGAGTGTAAGAAGGCTTACTGTGGGCTGACAATGCAGACTTCTATGACTCTAAATGGATAAACACTCAGCTCCCGCCAGTAAATATATGGCTGTATATGGGCTAACAGGTGTTTAAAAAGAGCAAGCACTCAATATAGGGTGTGTATAAAGCCAATTGGACAGGGTTTCCTCGCCTTTTTTCCTCTCTAAAATGGCTAGCCCAAGCCCCATATATATATAGAACCCGATGGCCACAGTGTACTCACACAGCGACCTCGATACACCTGCGGTGGGTCATGGTGCATTCGCCTCATGGTCCTATCGTCTCGAAGTACGTGCACTTGTGCAATGAAATGTCCGCTCGAACTTGCAGAACTTCAATCCGAGCATTCGAACGAGGTGTACAAGACCATCTTCGGACTGCTTTTGTCAAGAGTTATGCAATGACATGGGATTTGCCCTTTTTGATTCCAAGAAGATGGGTCCATGACCGAAATAGAATTCCCGGGTTCCCGTCATGCAATCTGGTGAGCTATTTCGCGTAGTTTTCGCTCCGAAGTTAAGATATGAGTCTCGTGGGACTAATTTTGAATCAATTTGAGTTGACATGAGTGTATTTGATTTGAAGTGAAGTTGAGTTGGCAAAATGACCATTTTTCCTCTCCCGGGGTTATCTCCGATTTTCGTACAGTTGTAGCAGGTTTTTCCCAGGGTTATCTCTGAGATGGTCATGATGTTGACTCTGAATGTACTCAGGGTTATCTCTGAGGTTGGAATTGCTATTTTGGTTCTCCAGGATTACCTCTGGAGTGTGAAAAAGATGTTTTTGCCCTCTTGTACAGTTAGTAACAAGAAAAGAAAATTTCGAGTGTCTACATCAGTTTCATTCAATAATTGCCACAGTAATTGTTGCACAATATCTCATATTATTGATTCAATTAATGTCACAGTATCATCTACATAATACTTTATATTATTAAATCAATAATTGACACGACACAATTATTTATATTATTAGTTAGCATTATTGGCAATGTCTAGAAAGTTCTGTCGAGGAAAGGGGTTGGTTATATAATTGCACGCCAATAAGGATAAATCCTTATCGCAAAGCCCCCTTTTTTCCTGGGGATGATCTGGTTGTTAATATTGTGAGCTTATAATATTACTTATGAATAATTTTTATGTGATGTATATTGGTTCAATTTTGATATCAATGAAGGAATTTTGCATGAAATATTTGTTGAAAGTTTGGCAATTATCTTCTCCAATAAAATATTCATTTAAATATATTATTATAATATTACATTATAATAATGTGATAATATAATAATATAATTTTTTTAATGGTAATAATATTATTATAATATAAGCACGTGAAATTGTTAAAGGTAAAGTGGAGGTGAGAAGCTTGGTGTATTCCTTTGTTTTTCAAACTCGGTGTACAACATTTTTCAAAATCATGTGCTGGAATGTGATTTATTTCTTCCATGGGACCACTTGATTGGTGAAGAAATCCTTATTGTAATTCATTTTCCAAATGTGTGGGCCCTCTTCCATGAGAAAATAAGAGTTAGGCATATGTCAAGCAGAGAAGAAAAAGGAGAAAGATTAGGCACGCTGTTTGTTTTTCTCCCTCCGTTGCACTATAAAAGGATGGTTACCCCTCTTTCCTCAACACACCACTTCAATATGAGAAATTCTTATTCTATAGTATTGTGAGTATTTCTTTTGAGTATAATGATACTTTGTGTAAGAACCCAAATTTTATGAAATGAAAGTATTCAGTTTTCTTATAATTATTATTTTATTTAGTAAATGGTTAAATTGATAAAAGGTTAAAGTTAATGGTGATATTTGAAAATTTTGCAAAGTAAGCAAGTTGATATAAAATATTAGTTAAGGCTTCTGGAATATTCGATTGGTTAGGAGAATATTACGTTTTAACGAGGAATATTAAATGCGACAGTACAATCATTGGTGGACCCCATGGCGGAAGTATTATCAGTAGTTAGAAAACGACGAAATATCTTTTATAAAAATAACGGTGAAAGTTTTATTTGTTAAACTGTTGAACTACCCTATGGTAAAAGTAAAAATGTCTGGCGTGGTTGCATAGTAGCACAGCGGTATTGATTATTGATGCTTACGTAAAAGCCACTCGGTTTACTCAATTATTGCCACGAAGAATTCTTTGCATAGTATCTCACGTTATTTGATTCAATTATTGTCATAGTATCATCTGCATAATATTTTATTTTATTAAATCAATAATTGAGACAACAAAGTTATTCATATTATTATTTGCAATAGTGACGATGTCTAGAAAGTTCTGTCGAGGAGAGGTTTGGTCACCTAATAATTATGGCGGCATGATAGGAGAAATCCTTATCGGAAAGCCCCCTCTTTCCTGGGAATGACCTGGTTGTTAAATATTGTGAGTTATAATATTAATGATGAATAATTATTAAAGTATTAAGAATGTGTTTATTTAAAATAAGTGAATTACAAAAGTTAGAAGGGAATAATGCAAACTTGGAAAACTTTAGGGGTACTAAAGTGTAATAAGTTAAATCAATCTGGACCGTCGGTGGCGGTTTTAAAAGTAAATCAATCTGGACCGTTGGTTGTGGTTTTAATAGTAATCAATATGAACCGTCTGTTCTAATAGTAAATCAATCTGGACCGTTCTTAAATTAGTTACTATTAGTCCATTCTCCTATAAATAGAAGATTAATTCTTCTTTCATTCTCACCAATTCACTGAGACTCACAAGAGAAACTATAGAGAGAGAAACTATAGAGAGCAAAAAGAAGAGTATTCTGCTACTTCGCTATTGCAGTATCCAGCCTTTTACTAAGGTAAGGGATATTATTTGTTGTATTCGTAAGGGATATTATTTATTGTATTCGTAAGGGATGTTATTTTCGTTTGGTAAGGGGTATTATTTCTTTTGTAACCATAAGGAATACTATTTTTCGTATTCATCCTTTAATATGTCAGAATAACCTGTCTACGTGGATTACGTACCGTATGACAGGTGAAAATCCATTTGCAATTTCGTATGTTATTTCTTTTCATATTCTTAAATCTAAACTTACTATGGTAAGTATTGCTTCTATAATTCTTAAAATTAGTGGAATATCCTTGAGTTTTACGCTTCATCCAATATCGTTTTATTGGAATATTGATCTGAACTTTCTTATTAAATATTAATATTTTCACCCGGGGTACTATTCACAGGTTATTATTCACCTGATTACTATTCACTCTACTATTATTCACTCGGGTATTTGGGGCACTTTTAGTGCCGAAGTACTATTCACGAGTTACTATTCATGAGCTACTATTCACCCAGTTACTATTCACTCTAGTATTATTCATTCGGGTATTCGGGGTACTTTCCATGCCGGGGTTACTATTCACGAGGTACTATTCCCGAAGTACTATTCACGGGGTACTATTTACCCAAAAAATTTATTTCTTTTCTGTCAAAATTATTTTGATACGTGGATATTATTCTTTAATTTTACTCCACAAAGCAGTATTATGTTGACAATTTGGATATTTTTTAAACTCTGGATAAATTTAAAGTCTTTATTAATTATCCGTGATTTTGTTTGATTAATTCTTATATCATTGTCATCATCCTCATGCTTATATTGTGATGAAAGTCATCTTTGGCTTATGTGCATAGATGGACTGTTGATTGGTATGATTATGATCAGGTATCATTCGGTATAATCATGACCTGTAATATTACAAATGATGTGGTAAAAATCCTCATTGGCCTGTAGTGCATTGATGGATAGTTGTTGGTATGATTATGACCAGAGATTATTCGGTATAATCATGACCATTGATGATTACATGAATATCCTTGGCCCGTAGTGCAGGGATGATGTAACGACCATGAATTTTAAACTCCTTATTAATTAAATATGTGATTTAATTTTAACGAATTAGTTTTGTGAGTCTATTTAAACCTTATGTGGTTATGTGAATTTATGAAATGATTTAAAGGGAGTCACTAATAGGTTATTTAAATTAGTGGACTAACCCTAAGATTTTGATATCAAGGGATTGATAAGATTATTAATAATTAAATATTCAATTTATTTGAATATGGTGGCAAGATTCACTAGAAGAAAAAGGTTTATCAGTGACCACTTATCAGCGACCGCTTCCGGTCACAGATATACATCAGCAACCACCTGCGGTCGCTGATAGTCATCGCACAAAATCTGGTCACTGGGATGCACATCAGCGACCACTAGTAGCGACCGAATTGACAAATTCGGTCGCTAAGCTGAGTCAGCATGGTCCAGTGCCAAAGCTGACGTGGTTCACGTGTCAGCGACCGGTAATAAGTGTATTTTATATACGTGATTTCATATCTAAATCATGTTTATTCGTTGCTATATTCTTGTAAACATGTGCATTTTTACTTGTTTTATGTTGTTTTATGTGTAGATTGGTGGTTGTGGCATTTAACGTATAATTGGTGATAGTCGGTGCATTTGGAACTTAAATGGAGCATATTTGGAATTAACTCAGTAATGCAGCTAAGTTAGATAACATGACATACCCCGTAAAAAATGTATGCTTAGTTCACAAACCCACGCGTGGCGGGTCTTCAAGTCGATTAACGGAGGCAAGCCCATTTGGCAAGGCGTTTATCTTTCACACCCGTAAAGGCGAGGGGTGTCTGCATTCAATCAAATCAGGAGGTAAGCCCATAAAATGGCGTCTATTATATATACACCCACAGAAGCGGAGGTGGAAAATCATAAGTGTCCTACATTGGTTAAAACTCTTCTTGGCCACGAACTTTAGCTAGTTGCATGGCATTATAACTCTATTGGATAGAGAATGCGATCAGAGGGTTATGCTAGATATATACTACTCTATCAAACATAATTTGGGGAGGAGTAAGGGAGATTACGAAGATCAAAGTTCAGTTTTTGATAGCAAGTGTGGAGGAGTACTTCGAGGAGTTTTTCAAGACGATTGTAACTTTAGTCTACGTGAAGGGTGTTTTCTAATATTCTTTGTGTTAGATTATTATTTGTAATTGGAAGAATGATTTCTATGATTTATTCAACGTTTATTTCATTTATTATGAACTAATTCATTTTTTTAAGCTTGTGATGGATCCTTAAGTGAATCGATGATTTTGTAAGCCTTGATTCCCAATTTAATAAGCTATCTTCAGTTTATCTATATTAATTTGTTCTTGAATTTATGAATTGCCTGATCAACAATTCTTGGTGGAGTTGGATGGAATCGAGAGAGGATATTCAAATCTAGACCTAGTTAATATAACATGTGTTCAAGATTTTGTTAGTAGCTTAAACTTGATGTGTGTTAAGGTAGAGATATGCTTGACACCGCATGTAATCGGATAGAGAACTTATTCTTCAACCTTCTTCAATTGTAATTCACATAGAGATATAGTGGGTTAGTTGATTAAGGTGTTTAACAGATTTCTATCTTAATTGTGGATTGAAGTTAATATGGTATTAGTACATCGAGAGGTGGTTAATACTGCATTCATGTTCTTGATTAATAAACTGGGGTAGTGCGTTAAATTGGGATAAAGGTGTTGAAATCAAAGTGAAGCTTAGGGTGAAATCATAAGTTTAATTCTCCATTAATTGTTTGAAAATTCAGATTTTGGTATTTGTGATTGTTTTATGTTAATTTAATTAGTCTTAATTTTAGTTTTGTTATTTTAAATTATTGATTTGGTTTGTTTAAAAAAATTAGGGTTAATAGAAGATTGGTAATTGTAAGTTAAGATATTTGCTAATTTATCTCTGTGGGAACGATACTTGACTTATCACTTTATTACTTGTTGACCACGTATACTTGCGTGTTGTGCGTAACTAGATTTTACCCAACAAGTTTTTGGCGTCGTTGCCAGGGATATTTTTAGTATAATTCGTAATATTTTTACAATATCAGTTTAATTAATCCAGTTTTACTTAGACATTTTTATTTTTGCATTGTGCTTCTTATTTCAGGTGTTGGACGTAGTTTATGCGAACTCGGTCTCAAAATCTAGACTTGCTGCCTTTTGAGGACAACCTTGAGAAAAGGTTTCAGAGGTTGAGTAAGTGGATCAAGGAAACGAGGCAAAAATTCGAATTACCTGAAAAGGAAGAGGAAATAGTAATGGCGATCGAAGATCGGAAAGCGTTGAGGGACTTCGCAACACCCAAGGTAACGGAACTGCACTCAAGCATCACCAGGCCAGCAATAGCAGCAAATACATTCGAGATTAAGCCTAGGATGATACAAATGATTCATAATTCAGTTCAGTTTGGGGGATTTGCAAACGATGATCCGAACGAGCATCCAGTCAGCTTTTTGGAAATGTGCGACACTTTTAGGTTTAATGGAGTTTCGGATGAGGCGGCGAGACTTCAATTGTTCCCATTCTCTCTACGTGACAAGGCGAAGAGTTGGTTGCATTCCATACGATCCGGTTCGATAACAACTTGGGAGGATTTAGCTCAGAAATTCCTTGCAAAATTCTTCCCACTGGCGAAAACTGCTAAGATAAGGAATGAGATCCCAATGTTTGAACAACAACATGGGGAGTCGTTATATGAGGCATGGGAGAGATACAAAGAACTGCTCAAAAAATGCCCACGTCATGGATTGCCCTAGTGGCTACAAATGAACACCTTTTACAATGGACTACATGGGAATCTTAGGACAAGTATCGATGCAGCATCGGACGGAGCATTCATGGCTAAGAGTTACGGGGAAGCATATGAGTTGATTGAAACCATAGCTGCTAATAACTATCAGTGGCCCACAATGAGAGTGACACAAGCAAAGGCAGCTGGGGTATTAGAAGTAGATAACATGACAGCGGTGGAAGCACAGATAGCTACGATTTCAAAGAAGTTGGAGCAAGTGGTAGCAGCACAGAAACAACAAACACAGCAAGCACCACAAGTGGCAATAGTATGTGAGTTGTGCGTAGGAGAACACCCAACGGAGCAATGTGCAATTAATCCAGCAGCGGTGCAGTTCATCGGTAATTACAACAGAATTCCTTAAAACACATATCAAAACACGTACAACCAAGGAAATAGGAATCATCCAAATTTCTCATGGAGCAACAGCCAACAAAATCAAGCTTCACGTCAAACATACCCTCCAGGTTTCTAGAATCAGCAACAACCAGTTCAATATCAAGAAAGGAAACACAATTTGGAGGAAAAGTTTGATAAATTCATAGCTACCACCGAGTTGGCTATAAAAAATCACAACTTGATGTTTAAAGCACAAGAGATGGCGATCAAACATCTAGAAAATCAGATGGGTCAGTTAGCATTGGCAGTGAATAGTAGACCACAAGGAACACTACTGAGTGACACCGAGAAAAATCTTAAGGGTAATCATGAGCAGTGTCAAGCTATTATGTTGAGAAGTGGAAAGCAGCTTGTTGGTCAAGAGCCAGAAATTTCGGTTACAAAGGAGGATGAACTAGAGATAGAAAATACAGTGGTGAGGTAAAGGAAGGGAACGAAGAACAGATGGAAAAGAACAAACCAGCTAACAAATCAGCTGTTTATCCTCCCCCACTATTCCCGCAAAGAGTTAAAAAAAAGTTAGATAAGCAATTTTCAAAATTTTTGGAAGTTTTCAAAAAACTTCAAATTAACATACCATTTGCAAAAGCCCTAGAACAAATGCCTAGTTACGCAAAATTTATGAAAGGGATTCTATCAAGGAAAAAGAAATGGGATGATTTTGAGATGGTGGCATTAACAGAGGAGTGTAGTGCGGTATTACTGTAGAAATTACCACCAAAACTCAAGGATCCGGGGAGCTTTACAATTCCATGTACAATCGGGGAGAGGCATTTCAGCAAGTGTTTATATGATTTAGGGGCGAGTGTAAACCTTATGCCATTGTCAGTGTACTTAGAATTAGGTTTGCTCGATCCAAGGCCTACTAACATCTCCCTACAGTTGGCGGATAGGTCAGTTATGTATCCGAGAGGCATAGTAGAGGACATCTTAGTGGAAGTGGAAAAATTCATATTCCCCGCAGACTTCATCATTCTGGATTTTGAGGAGGACAAGAACATCCCAATTATCCGAGGGAGACCAATTTTGGCTACAGGGAGAACACTCATTGATGTACAAAAGGGAGAACTCACTATGAGGGTCCAAAATCAAGAAGTGAAATTTAGTGTGTTTAAGGCCATGAAATTCCCTACGGATGAGGAAGAATGTTTTTGAATGGATCTAATTGAGCAAATCATTAGTGATGACATGAGCAATAGTTTGGTGAACGATCCATTAGAAACAACATTATTGGGAGATGAAGAGATCGATGATCCAGAATTGGTGGATTACCTTCAATTGCTAGACTCATTACGACGAGTACCGAAATTTAGAACCCCATTTGAACCACTGCACGCGGAGGAGGTAAATGCAGAAAAATTGAAACCATCATTGGAAGAGCCATCAAAGCTGGAACTTAAGCCACTTCCTAAGCACCTCAGGTATGTGTATTTAGGCAATTTAAATTCTTTACCTGTTATTATTTCAGCTGCACTTAACGAATTGCATGAAGAAAAGTTGTTGAGGGTGCTTCGGGAACACAAATCAGCTATTGGATGGACAATTGCCGACATAAAGGGAATCAGCCCTTCATTTTGTATGCACAAACTTTTGATGGAAGATGAGGCAAAACCAATAGTAGAACAATAGCGGAGGCTCAATCCAATTATGAAGGAAGTAGTAAAGAAGGAAGTGTTGAAATGGTTAGATGCCGATATCATCTACCCAATTTTCGACAGCAAATGGGTTAGTCCAGCCCAGTGCGTACCGAAGAAAGCAGGAATGACGGTGGTGCAAAATGAAGATAACGAGTTGATCCCATCTAGAACAGTGACGGGTTGGCAGGTTTGCATGAATTACAGAAAATTAAATTCAGGAGGATGTCATTCGGGTTATGCAATGTAACGGCAACTTTCCAAAGGTGTATGATGGCCATTTTTTCGAACATGGTGGAGAAAAATATTGAGGTCTTCATGGATGACTTTTCAGTTTATGGGGACAGCTTTGATAATTGCTTGAAGAATCTGGTCATGGTGCTGCAAAGATGCAAGGATACGAATCTTGTTCTAAAGATGCCACTTCATGGTTGAAGAGGGCATATATTTGGGCCATAAGGTCGGCTCAAGGGCTGGAAGTAGATAAAGCAAAGTTGGAAACAATTGAAAAATTGCCTCCACCAACATCAGTGAAGGGTATTAGGAGTTTCTTGGAACATGCCGGATTCTACATGAGGTTTATAAAGGATTTCTCTAAAATTGTGAAGCCCTTATGAAGTCTTTTAGAGAAAGATGCGACATTCAACTTTTATGAAGAATGTAAGACAGCGTTTGATTTATTAAAAAAGAAATTGACTACAGCCCCCATTATAGTTGTACCGAATTGGAGCATGTCATTCGAGCTTATGTGTGATGCAAGCGACTTCGTGGTTGGGGTTGTTTTGGGTCAGCGGAGAGACAAGTTGTTTCACGCTATATACTACACAAGCGAAACACTTATAGAAACTCAATTGAACTACACAACCACAGAAAAGGAGTTACTTGCCGTGGTATATGCGTTTGACAAATTTTGAGCTTACTTGATCGGGACTAAGGTGATAGTCTATATAGACCATGCAGTGATTCGGTACTTGATAGTGAAAAAGGATGCTAAGCCACGCCTTATCAGGTGGATTCTCCTAATGCAAGAATTTGATTTAGAAATAAAGGATAGGAAGGGGACGGAGAACCAAGTAGTTGATCACTTGTCGAGGTTGGAGAACCACGGGATAGAAAAAGATGACAAATGTGAAATCAATGAATCGTTCCCGGATGAGCAACTGTTTAAGATTTCAGCAGAGATTTTGTGGTATGGCGACTATGCAAATTTTGTTGGGAGCAACATTCTACCACCTGACCTTACAAGGCAACAGAAAGAGAAATTTCTGCACGATGTGAAATGGTACATGTGGGATGATCCATATCTGTTCAAGCAGCGCGGCGATAAGGTGATTCGATGGTGCGTCCCCTATAGCGAAGTGAAGAATATTCTGCATGAGTCACTCATCGGTATATGGCAGGCATTATAGAAGTGAGAGAACGGCAGTGAAGGTGCTACAATGTGGGTTCTATTGGCCCACATTATTCAAAGATGCCCACCAATTTGTCAAATAATGCGATAGGTGTCAAAGGGTGGGAAATATTTTGAAATTCAATGAGATGCCTTTACAAACGATTCTGGAAGTGGAAATTTTTGACGTTTGGGGTATCGATTTCATGGGACCATTTCCCTCATCCTTGAACAATCAATACAGTCTACTCGCAGTGGACTACTTGTCAAAATGGGTCGAAGCTGCAGCTCTACAAACAAACGATGCCAAGGTGGTCCTCAAATTCCTTCAAAAGAACATCTTCACGAGGTTTGGCACACCAAAAGCAATTATAAGTGACGAAGGTAGTCACTTTTGCAACAAACCATTTACTGCTCTTTTGGCCAAGTATGGGGTGAACCAAAAGATAGCTACATCGTATCACCCTCAAACCAGTGGACAATCGGAGGTATCGAACAGAGAAGTCAAAAAGATATTGGAAAAAGTGGTGAATCCAAGTCAAAAAGATTGGTCACTTAGATTGGATGATGCTCTATGGACCTACCGAACTGCATACAAGATGCCAATCGGAATGTCACCATATCAACTATTGTACGGGAAAGCATGCCATTTACCGGTGGAACTACAGCATAAGGCATATTGGGTAATGAAAAAGCTAAATTTTGATCAAAAAGCTGTAGGAGAAAAGTGGCTACTTCAGTTGAATGAACTAGACGAGTTTCGCCTTCATGCCTATGAGAATGCCAAGATATACAAAGAAAAAGTCAAAAGATGGCACGACCAGAAAATTTTGCGCCGAACATTCGAGCCAGGCCAATCAGTACTTTTATTCAACTTCATGGCTATGTTTGTTCCCCAGAAAGCTTAAATCAAGATGGTCGGGATCATTCACAGTCAAGCATGTATTCCCACACGGGGCCATTAAAATTTACAGTCGCAACCCTCTCGAAACATTCAAAGTCAACGGACACCGGTTGAAGCATTACTGGGGTGGAGAAGCCCGACCAAAGCGTGATCGCCATCACGTTGTTTGGTACACAACTTAAACAGGAAGTAGTCAGGCTGAACGACTTAAAATCAAGCGCTCATTGGGAGGTAACCCAATTTTTAGTTCTTTTATCGTATTTATAATTCATTTTTGCTTAACCATAAGTTTTAATAAGTTATTAGGTAGAAGAATAGAATAAAATCTCGTTAATTCTCCACAACATAACATGACATCCACGACTTACTAATTTTCATGTTTCATATCATGCAGGTTGGGAAAAGAAGCATCAATCGAGTATTCAAATCGGAATAACAGAACCTAGCCAAAATATGCATTTCAAAATCATTACCCCCACCCCAAGTGGGGTCTGGAAGGTGGATAGACATGGCAGCTTGTTGGTCCTCTCTCCTTCCCAATAACCTCTCACTTTTACACTTCCCCACTACTCCATAACCACCACCCACTTTCCCCACATTCCCAACATTCAAGTAGTATGCACACAAACCCGATCATGTTTGATGATAAAGCATATACTTTGTAACAATCTTATTCATTTATTAATAAAAGTATTAATTTATTAAAGGCTTTTAATTATCTACATGATCTTTGTTTTATAATATGTGATAAACCCATAGTAGTTTTAAGCAATGCTTTTAGAATAATGATGATGATCATTCTAATGAGATCTAAATTCTTAGAAAGCTTAAAACTAAAATAGTTCCCAATCGTTGGATTACTAAATTGGGGATTAGTGAATCCGGATAGATTGGTACATCGTTGCTTGCTTTCATTGGATGAGGATGATTGATCTCATGATCATTTGTGTGGAACACTAAAGCAAGTATGTAGGTGCTTATTAGAGAATAAGTTCAACTTTGAGCATTGGCTCGCTAAGGAATACCTAATGGAGTTTTACTTTGCTGTCGATAGGAATTCTGTAGTGATAGTAGTCTGAGTGATCCTTGGACTTGAGATCATCATAGTATCTTGTGTATGATGAGTTATACTTTGACTTATTCCTTAAGACCCTTAGGGTATATCAAAGGGTATGCTTGGGTATAATAAGTTGTACATGGAGATAATGTATGATCGATAAAGAATCTACCACTTCTAATAAAGAAGAAAATGTCTATGTGATTAGATAAATGACAACCCGATGTCCTTGGCGGCGAGAATGAAATTAGAAAGGAGTTTCTAATTTGCATTATTTGGAGTTGTGCATTTAAGGATCGAAAATACATATAATTAAATAAAATAAGACTTGTGATAATTCCATGTCTTATATTTAATTGGGACATTGTATGGTGGAAGGATTGAATTGTCTGCGGTAACTATTTACTCAAAAGGTTCTTTTATGATTAATGTTGAAATCTATATTATCTGGAAAGTGCGTGATCATTGGGGAGGCTTATCCTATTGTAGAATAAATATTATTTATTTAAATAAATTAATTATTTAATTTATTTATTTAAATAAGATTAAATTATTCTAATTGATTTATTCTGTAGGTTTAATATGGAGAACCTAAAGGTCACACCATAAAAGGAAGAATAATTATTTAAGAAGTTAATGGCATAATCGTAATAATATGTTAAGTATATTTAATTTAATCTATGGTGATAGAATAAATTAAATAGCTTAATATTATTATTTAATATTTTAGAAATATTAAATATAAATTAATAAGAGAGTCTTATTAATATTATTACAATTATTATTATTTTAATTTCTAAAGAGTTTAGGAATTAATTTAATATAAGTACTCTCATTTATTCTAATTGGATTAGGAAGGAAAATTAGTTAAAGGAGTTTAATTAATTATCCTAATAAGATTAGGGAGCTTAATTAATTAAAAGAATTTAATTAATTAAATACCTTATTTTAATTGTTAAGGTGGGTTGCCCATCATCTATAAATAAGAGGAGTCTTATTATGGGTGGTATGGGTTGTTGACTTTTTGAACTACGTAATAATTCGATTTGTTGGAGATGCGCTCTTTTTTATAGAGATAGAAAAAACTAGGGTTTAGCCAATACCCCCTCTTCTTGAATTTTTCTTCTTCCTTGGTGGATCACCTCTGAGGCCAAACACTTGGGTGGCTAACGTTGATCGAAGGAAGGAACCAAACCCGGTGGATTCAAGTTGAGCGAAAAAAGGATTGGAGGTGAACTTGTACACGAGGAAGCTCGATCTTGAGGGTATGATTTTATTCTTTATCTTTTCGTTTAATTAATAATTGTGCATAAAGGGTGATCAAGGTTATATGGTTTGTAAAATTTTTAAACTCGATTTTTTACGTTTAGCTTATTTTTTGCAATTTTGATTGCGTTCTGAATATTACAAACCTAACGATGGCATCGAGCCAAACCTTTATCACGAATTATTAATTGTTTTAATTTGATATGTATATTGATATGTGTTTAGAACAATTTAATTGGGCATAATTTTATTGTATAAAATTTAAAAAAAAAAAAAAAAAAAAAAAAAAAAAAAAAAAAAAATTATTTTTAAATAATAATTTCGCTTGTTTTTTTGTATGTTTAACATAAAAAAAAAAAAATTGATATTGAAATTAGCGATTTTTTTCATTATACATTTTTTTTTATGATATTAAATCGAAAATATAAGTTAATTATATTATTATATATATATTATATATAATAATGATTATATATATGATTATATAATAATTATATAATATTATATAATGATTATATATATATATATATATATATATATATATATATATATATATATATATATTTATATATTATATATATATATATATATATATATATATATATATATATATATATATATATATATATATATATATATATATATATATATATATATATATATTTTATATTTTATAATTAAAATAAAATATTTATTTTAATTTTAAAATAAAAAGTTTATTTTAATATTAAAATAAAAGTTTATTTTAATTTTAAAATTAAATTTTCATGCTAACTAATTAGAGTTGGAATTGGATTCCATGATAACTAATTGGAGTTGAAATTGGATTTTTTTTTTTTCTAAAATAAAGGAGTTTATTTGTGAATAGGAAGTAAATCCATCTTTCCTTAAATAAAGGAGTTTATTTAGATATGAAATAAGATTTCATATTATTCAAAATAAAAGAGTTTATTTGTGAATAGGAAAGAAAATCCTATTTTTCTTAAATAAAGGAGTTTATTTAGATATGAAATAAGATTTCATATTATTCAAAATAAAGGAGTTTATTTGTGAATAGGAAAAGAAATCAAGTGTTTCCTTTAATAAAAGATTTTTTTTATATGTTGGATTCCTTAATTAAAATAAAGGAGTTTATTTTTTAAAGATTTTTTTATTTTTTGGAATTGGATTCCATAATTAATTAAAATAAAGGAGTTTATTTTGATTAAAGATTTTGATTAAAATAAAATAGTTTATTTTATTCAAAATTGGATAAATTAAAATAAAATAGTTTTATTTTGATTTAAATTTGGATTAAAATAAAGGAGTTTATTTTGATTCAAAAATAGATTTTATACTAACTAAATTTGCCCATTAAATGATATCAATATATATATTAAATGTTTATTATTCATGAGATGAATGTTATTTATTGATCGTATGGTGATGTGTATGATAATAAATGGGATTGATTATGGACTATTGACGATGTGATTGGATTTTATTTTAGTTGGATGCATGAATGTATGGGTTTTTATTAAATGGATTCTGCGTACCTCGTCTTCTCTAATTTTTCTTAATGTAAATTCTATCTCCCTCTATGTACTTCCCTTTTTAGCGATCAAGGTTTCTATTTATTTTAAATAGTTTTGTAATAGGAATAGTTAGAATTAATTTTGAAAAATTGAGATCGAGGAACAAGGCGCTTGAAGACCCGTTTGTAATGGAGCAGGGTTTAAATGTAATAGTTATATTTAAATATTATTTCTTGCACCCCTAGGGTTTGACCTTTTGGTTCACTTGGTGGCTCTAGTGAACGAACTAGAATAAAAAGTCCATAAATCAATCCGGGTAGAATATAGTATTCTATATGTGCATGCTTATACTATATATATATATATATTATATATTATGCAAACATGCTTAGCATGTTCATTAATATAATATATATTATTTTATATATATATAAATGCGCGCTAAACAAGATGAGAGAAAATAATAACAAACCCCTCAATTTTTTTATATTAAGTCCTAAGCGTTCAAAGATATTTGGAATATCGAGCGTCGCCCTTCTAGCATGATAAAATTAATAGAGTATTAAATATTTAATATGAGTTTGTTGTGTCACCACAAAAGCAAGTATTAAAGTATTTAAGATGTTAATTTATCACATTTGATGCTTATAAAGAAAATTGAACAATATTGTTTTGTTGTGTCACCACAAGGATGATATTTTCTTTTTTGAATATATGGAGTGCTAGGTCGGACTTAACTTGGATAATTTTGATTGGATGTGCCACCACTTGATCAAAATAATCTAAGAGGCAAAAAGAAAGGAGTTTGCATAGTTGATGTAATTGACAAAAGTTGTCTACCTATTTATTTATATATAGTTTGTTGTGTCACCACAAGGCTATATACATTTGAAATGGGATCCTTATTCTCACTAGCAAATCTTTAATTAGATTTTGCGAACTATATATAGTGAGGTAATATAGTTTGAAGAAAATAGTGGGAGATACCAATTTAAAACAAGACCTAATTTATTTTGGTAATTAATAAAAGAATGTATGTTAAAATGTTGTTAATTACAAATTCATTTACAAATTTTACAATGTCTAAAATTACTATCAACTGCGAAGCATATTAGATGCTAAATTAATGGGCCAAATTAAGCGGATTGGTTAAGGAATTTGAGAATAGTTCTCATGGTGAAAAAGCTATCTTATGTCATGTCGCCTATCCTGCAATGGTTGCGAGACAATGCCTCTGAGGAAGAGATTGCTACTTTTAGAAAGTGGCAAGATGATGCACTGATTGGCTCGATGCATCATGCTCGCATCCATGAATAACTTGAGCTTGACGTCGACGTGAAACTATGGATGCTCTCTATATTCACGCACATCAGTAGTTGATGGTGAGGAAAGTGGGGCCCGATAGATATCGAGATATCTAAGGAGCTCTTAGATCTAGAATGGCCAATGGCACTATAAATGCAGAGACAAAAGTTCTTAACATAATCAATTTGATTGATCGATTAGGACAACTGGTTTTTCATGGATGGAGAGTTGAGCGAAGATTTGATCTTGCACTCACTCCGGACTCCTTTCACAATTGTTGTGAATTTTTCATATGAACAAGCTAGATATCGACCTCATTGATTTGCTTAACATGTTGAAAAATGTTGAGAGTCACTTTCAACCAAGAAAGATCAAGTCTTCTTGGTAGGGGCCAAAGGATCTTACGAAAGAAGAGCGATTCAAAGAAGGTAAATAGAAAGGCATAAACAAAGGATAATAAGAACAAAAGCGTCACGGATAGCAAAGGGTTTGCTTCCCTTTGCTGATAAGCTTTGACCTTTGGAAAGAAGCTGCGAGAAGCATCTTGCGAGAGGCTAACGAAAAGAAGCTTAGTGAAGTTTGATTACAAATACAAATTTGTTCATGATTTAAAATAAATTTTTCTTTAAGTCGAGGTTCTACTTGGGTATTGGATCTGAGCTTTGGTTATCATAAATATAGATTTATGAAGGGACCAAGCGAGTAGAAAGCTAAACAAATATAAGTAATCTATGTGTGGAAAATGAAGCAAAGTTGCCATGCATTAGCCATAGAAACTTATAGTTTAGCAATGCTACGGAGCAAATCTATTAAGTCGATAAGTTGTTATTGTATTCGATTCTTGTTAAAAACATTATTTCCATTTTATTGTTGAACAATGAAATCTTTGGTATTATAATTAAGAACAATTGTTGTTACATTTATAATAATAATGTTTTGTATAGATGGAATATTACTTAATAAATTTTGTATACTTGACTTACGTGAAAAAAATAATTTTGCATATTGAACAAACAAATTAGTATAAGAAAAGGAGATGATCATTCAAAGAGTTGAATGTATGTATTTGTTGAAATACAAGTGTGAATTATTTGAAAGGTTCAAAGAATTGAAAAGTGAAACAAATTGGCAAAGTATTAAGATTCTTTGATTAGATCGAGGAATAAATACTTGTGCAATAAGTTTCTAGATCATCTCAAATGGTTTTCTCATAATGGACACATCGATCTGTAATAATTGATTGATGTATCTGAATGGAAAAATCGTACCTTGTTGGACATAGTGCGGTCCATAATGATTTTCTGAGCATTCGGTATCCTTCTAGGATCATGTCCTAGAAATGGTACATATCTCTGAAAATGGTAACCTCAAAATCCATTGAAGACTCCATAAAAGTTATGGACGGGGAGGATTCTAATCTTAAGTATGTTAAGATAAGGGTTTGTCGACTTATGTGAAAAGGTTTGAAAGGATAAGCTTGGGACAAGATTTGACAAATGTGATTTGTGGGACATCCTAAAAGTAAGTTTAGGGTATATGTTCTATAATTCTACTTAGCAAAAGGTGTTTGTTCGAAACACACGCCCTTCTAAGATAAAGGTGTTTATCATTGAAAGGGGCTAGTGGGAGGATAATAGATCTTGAAGAGTTCAAGAACCACAAAAACACTATAAGTCGAATAAGAGGAACACATAGATAGACCTATTGTACCTGGCCCAGATAAATAAATAAATAGTCACAAAAGATACCTAGGAGGTATGGATTCATCATGGATGATGATGATGAGTACATCATAGAAGATGATGATCCGATTACATCTGATGAGGTAAGTGTTGTAGACACTCGTAGAAATGATGAAGCAAGTTTCTCAAATTGGAACATTCGTTTTGATGAGAATCAAAAGGTTTGATTTATCAAAAAAAGAATGAACCTAGTGTGTACGTCGATTAGGGACATCGTGACATTTCTAGTATTATATGTTGATATATACTACGGATGAGGAATGACATACCAATGCTACTGATCGATGTAAAGATAAAGTTGTCTAAACATTCCTCCATGAATGATTTGGGAAGAGTATCTTAATTGGGGATAAAATCTATATAGATAGATTTAAAAGGATGCTCGACTTAACCCGAGGAGCGTATATTCATTTGATGCTAAAATCGTTTAGCATGGCAAACTCAAGAGATGTCTCATGTTGATGAGCTATGGAGTGTATCTCTCTTAATAGTCCCCACAGAGACTCACGAAAAAGAGAGATCGCATGAGTGATATCATGTATGCAATGAAATATCTGAGACACGATGTTGATCGGTCGTATTATGGAGAAGTTCACTATGAGTCGGTGAAAAACATCTTAAAGTGCTTAGCAAGCACTAAGGATGTGATCATATTCATGGTGGGTCTAAATTAAAACTAGAGGCTTATGAGACTCAAGTTTTTCGAGACGAGACCAAGATGACGAAAAAATCCACTTTAAGGTAAAGTGTTACCTTGAGCGATGGTGCGATGAATTGGAAAGGTTCCAAAATGAAAGAGTTCTTTGGTTTAGTGATAAAGACAAAGTATATAGCTATAAATGAAGGCTGCAAGTTGATTGTTTTTGGATTAAAAGTTCATTCTGAGAACTAGGAATAGTTCTAAGTCTCATCTTGGATCTAAACATGTGTTGTGGCACTTTCATTTGATTATTAGAATCATTGAAAGATGGGAAATCACTATAGAGATAGTGGACTCTCATGAACAACATTACATATCCATTAACTAAAGCTTATCCAACGGCGGGATAATCGTCACTTAGAAGAAGAGTATATGAGATACCATGACGATTGGCTTTAGTGCAGTGGGAGATTGAAAGTAGTATGCACACAAGCCCGATCATGTTTGATGATAAAGCATATACTTTGTAACAATCTTATTCATTTATTAATAAAAAGTATTAATTTATTAAAGGCTTTTAATTATCTACATGATCTTTGTTTTATAATATGTGATAAACCCGTAGTTTTAAGCAATGCTTTTAGAATAATGATGATGATCATTCTAATGAGATCTAAATTCTTAGAAAGCTTAAAACTAAAATAGTTCCCAATCGTTGGATTACTAAATTGGGGATTAGTGAATCCGGATAGATTGGTACATCGTTGCTTGCTTTCATTGGATGAGGATGATTGATCTCATGATCATTTGTGTGGAACACTAAAAAAGAAGTATGTAGGTGCTTATTAGAGAATAAGTTCATTTGAGCATTGGCTCGCTAAGGAATACCTAATGGAGTTTTACTTGCTGTCGATAGGAATTCTGTAGTGATAGTAGTCTGAGTGATCCTTGGACTTGAGATCATCATAGTATCTTGTGTATGATGAGTTATACTTTGACTTATTCCTTAAGACCCTTAGGGTATATCAAAGGGTATGCTTGGGTATAATAAGTTGTACATGGAGATAATGTATGATCGATAAAGAATCTACCACTTCTAATAAAAGAAGAAATGTCTATGTGATTCGATAAATGACAACCCGGTAGTCCTTGGCGGCGAAATGAAATTAGAAAGGAGTTTCTAATTTGCATTATTTGGAGTTGTGCATTTAAGGATCGAAATACATATAATTAAATAAAATAAGACTTGTGATAATTCCATGTCTTATATTTAATTGGGACATTGTATGGTGGAAGGATTGAATTATCTGGTAACTATTTACTCAAAGGTTCTTTTATGATTAATGTTGAAATCTATATTATCTGGAAAAAGTGCGTTGATCATTGGGGAGAACTTATCCTATTGTAGAATAAATATTATTTATTTAAATAAATTAATTATTTAATTTATTTATTTAAATAAGATTAAATTATTCTAATTGATTTATTCACAATAGGTTTAATATGGAGAACCTAAAGGGTCACACCATAAAAGGAAGAATAATTATTTAAGAAGTTAATGGCATAATCGTAATAATATGTTATGTATATTTAATTTAATCTATGGTGATAGAATAAATTAAATAGCTTAATATTATTATTTAATATTTTAGAAATATTAAATATAAATTAATAAGAGAGTCTTATTAATATTATTACAATTATTATTATTTTAATTCTAAAAGAGTTTAGGAATTAATTTAATATAAGTACTCTCATTTATTCCTAATTGGATTAGGAAGGAAAATTAGTTAAAGGAGTTTAATTAATTATCCCTAATAAGATTAGGGAGCTTAATTAATTAAAAGAATTTAATTAATTAAATAAACCTTATTCCTTAATTGTTAAGGTGGGTTGCTTGATATCTATAAATAAGAGGAGTCTTATTATGGGTGGTATGGGTTGTTGACTTTTTTAACTACGTAATAATTCCAATTTGTTGGAGTGCGTACTCTTTTTATAGAGATAGAAAAACTAGGGTTTAGCCAACCACCCATCTTCTTGAATTTTCTTCTTCCTTGGTGGATCACCTCTGAGGCCAAACATTTGGGTGGCTAACGTTGATCGAAGGAAGGAACCAAACCCGGTGGATTCAGTTGAGCGAAAAAGGATTGGAGGTGAACTTGTACGAGGAAGCTCGATCTTCAAGGGTGTGATTTTTTTTTTCTTTATTTTTTCGTTTAATTAATATTTTATTGTAAAAGGGTGATCCGGTATATGGTTTGTAAAATTTTTAAACTCTGACGATTTTACCGCGTTTAGCGTTGCTTTTTTTTTGATTTGATTGCGTTATGAATATTACAAACCTAAGATAGCCATCTGTGATCGTATCACGATCGTTGATGTCGGTCATTGATAAGCCTTTTTGTTGTAGTGACACCAAAGCCACTCATCGGGAAATGCGTCGCTTGGCGATGAGGCAAGAGCACATGTTTGAGGCTATGCACACCTCTTTTGCCTCATTAAACACAACTCTCCAAAGTTTCAACCCGGCGACACAATTTCCATATCAATAGCCCGGTCCAATGCCAAGGTTCCCACCGAGTGATTCTGATGAAGAAGAACAACAACCACCTCCACAGACTTAAGAACCAGCAGGGAAGTCCTCACGTACTTATTTTGATATATCATACAATGAGGACATTGTCTAACTTAAGTTTGGGGGATTTAAATACATGTTTTGCATGCATTTTAGTTTTTAGGATTCATTTTAAATTTAAGGCAAATAAATTTATGTATTTCATTTTATTTTCAGTATTGCATGATAACATAGGGCATTCATGGTAGCTTAGGTTTGCATAGTAGAGAATAGTGTAATGCATTTTGTTATCTGCATTTTGTTATCCATCCATATCTAAAAAAAATGTGTTAATTAGTAATTATTGTGTTGCTTTAGTTCTTCAATGTCGTGTTTCATGTTATTGTGGGCCTATGATTTGATTGTCAAATAAGTAGCAAAAACAGTATTAAGTATTAGAACTATGACACAATGATCGTTTATGAATCGAATCTTGAGTTTGTTTGAAACTGGTATTAAAGGATAGAACGCTTAACAAACATATGTGTTAATTGGTTAAGTTCAAACCGATACCTAGATGGTCTCTAAAGGATAATGCTAGAGTGAATGAAAAAATGACAAGGATGGCTGGTAAAGGCTAAAATTAGGCAAGAACCTAAGTTTGGGGGGATATTTGGAGTATATAAGCTATAGCTATATATATATATATATAAAGTATGAGTAAACATCGTAGCGTACTTGTCTAGTTTTGTGGCCTTTATTACTTGAGCAAGTAAGTCCGAGGGGATTGTCTTTACACCTAGCGCCCTAAGGTCTTAATGGTGTAGGAGTCGTTGGTCGAAAGCTCATTAAGGTAGCACTGAAAAGCCTAAGGGAATAAGACTTTGCACAGCTATGTGAATTTTTTTTCATAAAACGGGAAAAGAGCAAAAAGCCCCCGTAAATGAAAATAAAGCATAAGTACCCCGCATGAACCCTGGCAATTTGTGATTGCTTGATTTTTAGTTGGAACTAGCTATGTTTGAAGTTTTGAAGTTTGTGTTGAATGATTCCTTCTAAGAGACTGGTTATGTATTGAATTTGAGTCGGTATCAGTTGTCATGGATGTTACACACACTATACCAGCGATGATGGTTTGTGATTCGAGGATTGAAGTGACCGCATGCAGTCGTTGATATGGAAAAAATAAAAAACAGATTTTTGCTGTTTTGCAGAATACCCAAAAACCTGTACCTTTTTTGTACCTACTTTATCCCAACACACATACACAACAATATAAACATCCATCATCCACCAAACACATACACCAAACTAGTATATAAACCTTTAAAAACCAATATGATTTGAATAAATATATTAACATTTCAAAACTTGTTTAAGTAACACACAAACATCCAAAGAGAGGAAAGATAATATAAACAAAACTAATCTAAAGTAGGTACGTCAAGCATCATCACGCCCTTGATCACCCTGTAATTAACAAAATAATAAAACAAGTGAATTTTGAGCATTGAACGCTCATTAACGTTTACGAACGCTTAGAAATTGAACTCAATAGTGAATTTTGAGTTATTGGATTTGAAAGTGTCAGATTCTTATATAAATGTGTAGAGTATGTCATTTATGAAATGTAGGCTTTTGAACGGACCAAATCGGGCTTATAACGAAGAAGTTATGGACCCGGGAATTTCGCAAAATTTTCAAACTTTGGAAATTTTCTGGATATCGAGGTCCTGAAATGCTATTTCGCATATAGTGTAAAATGTCACACCAGTAGCACCGACTTGTGTATTTGGCCATTTCTAAATGGCGCAAAGAAGGTTACTATTAGTACTGAGTCTCATACCACACGTGCCAAGAGATCAAAGCCTTCACCCTTACTAACTGGCTATGCATGGCCACGCCAGCCTAGTCTTTATAGAGGTCGCTGTGCCAGCCTTGAGTCTAAAGCTTTGGATAGTGACTTAGGTTTCAAACTTCAAATGTTCAAAGACCTATAGGGGTAATGTTTGTACACTTCATAAGTGTATTAAAGCTATTCCTATACTACCTATACTAAGGTATATGGTATTGAACTTAGGAATTGAATGCATTTTAATAGGTTATGAAAGATGAACAACGTTGGTACTTCGCCGACAATGTTAGAGTTCGGTTAATAACGTTAGTTGAGTAATGAGCCGGGACGAGGGGTAATGAGTCGAGTTGACTTTATTATTAATATTAAGTTAACTAAGGCATAGAAGAGAAAGATGTTTGTAAAACAATGTGGACATTTGTTTGTTAGCTAATTACAGTGTGCTATGTGAATATATCATGTAGATTCTGTAAATGTTGTGGTTAGTCGATTAAGTTATTTGAAGATGCTGAAAGGCAAGTTTTCTTAACGCTTGTCTAACTTTCATGCTAGTCAACTTTTATGTGATTCATTGAACTGAATTGCATGACTGGTTTTAAAGAAAGGGTCAATGCTAGATTTAACTCGGCTAGACTACTCGTTGTATATAGATTGATTGATATTCATATCTTTTTATATTGAAATGTTAACGCTATCCTATGCCAAGTGATTGGTATAGATGTAAAGGTAAGGTTTGTCTATAAACAAACAAAAGTATTTTCATCGATTATTCGATGGGCACGCGAGTTTGCCAAAAATATTAAACGTAAATACGTTTAATGAATGAGTGTTAATCAACATAGAGTACAATAGGCTGATCACCTAAAAGTGCTCGTAAGTAATGCGGACGTAACAGCCTTAGTGCTGTGAAATCCATTTCATGTATGAAAACTGAAAGTTAATGTTCATGGTCTATCGACCGGTTCAGAATTCCTAATCTATTCTATACTTTGGGAATTGAGGTTATGAACTATTAAAGTATTATTGTTTTATGATACTTCATAACTATTGTTCAGTTATATAGGAATTGTTATATAATTCATGAATGTGGTATTACTGTTATCCTTTATTAAACTTGCTGAGCTGTCATACTCACTTCTGGCGTGAATTATATAACTGCATTTAAGGGTGAACATCCTGAGAATTCTAAGAGAGATAAGGGCAAAGCTAAGATGGATGCTTAGCCATTGTGTAATAGATTAGTAAGTTTTTATGTATTATACATTATGAACAACGAATGATGTAACTGGTTTATGAACCTGGGAAGGATTATACTTTGATGGTAATAAGAAGATAGTAATTAACTTCATTTTGTTGTTTTTCAATGGAATGATTGTATGGATATTAGTATAGTGGAGCACCATATGTCGGGTTGGAAGATACCTGAATTTGGGAGTGTCACATATTATATTCTATCAATTTAACATTGTTGAAGGCTAATGATAACTTATTTTTCATTATCTTAGTCATAATATTTCTTACTGGACTAGTTGAACTCACCCTTTTACTTCCATTGTTCTCTTCAGGAAATGAGAACGTAGCCGGAACTAGTCGGGGAACGGAGTGATGGCCCAAGATGGTGTTATAGTAGTCCTCACTATTCTATAAAATAGTGTGCCAATAAATGTAATGAAGACTCCATTTGAGTTTGGATATTGTCTAGAAGACAATATTCGTGTAAAAACTCTCAGCTCATGTTGTATAATTAAGTTTGTATTTGTATTATGTACCATGTATTTGGCAACCCAAGATGGTGATGTATACCTATTTTGGGGGCGTCACACTTTGAGTGTAGCTTTTTGTGCAAACTTTTCTCAGAATAATATCTGATATTGTGACACCCCCAAAATAGGTCCACACAACCCATTCTGAGTCGCCAGATATCAAACTACAGAAATCAATTATAAACTTCATTTATACATCTGTTGAACTATCGTGCAGAGTACGACAACAGATAAGCTATGAGTTCATTTATACATCTGTTGAGTTCAGACTACAGAAATCAATTATAATGAAGGAAGATTTTCCTCATTTGTTCATATAATTATAAGCTAAGATTTTGGGGACAGAATCCTTATAAGGGGGAGAGAATGTAACGCCCGAGAAAATCGGATTTTTATGACAATTAAATTTTTATTTGATTATGTGAATTAAATGAATTTAATTGATTTATTATGTGAGTAAGCTATGTGAAGGTCGTTCTATGACCTAGAATGTGTTTATATGGTTAGTAATTTGGCTACGTACTAGAATTAATTGTTTAGAATTTCCAAGAGGAAAATAAATGTTTTCCGAGAAATTTCTGTAAAAACACTATTCATCCGTTTCTTTTCAGGGAATTATGTTGAAATTTTGAGAAACATGTAATGATAGAATATCAAGATAAGATGAAATATATGATAATATTTCATTTATGACAAACGGAGTTTTCGCCTGCGGACATAAAACCTAAGGGTTGAGTATATTGATTTCCGAGAAGGAAATGAAATGTGTAGAAGAATTTCGTTATTGTTAGAGCTTGTGTTATAAAAGTATGATGCTATTTAGTATCTATGTATAATACGATGAGTAAATACGAAGTACAATATGATTATCATACGAGTATTAAACAGAGAGAATACGTGAATTATACGTATAGGATACGATTCGTATTATAGAATTAAGTTAAGACTTAATATTAATTCATTTGGGTTGGATTATAATTAGTCCAATTATTTGAAAGAGCACGCCCAAGGGGATTAATTGGTTAGGCCCAAGTCAAAGCCCAAGGTTAAATTAATTAAGCCCAATTCATGAAAACCGAACCGTGGGTCGAACCGGTGGGTCACCGAATGGGTAAAACCCATAGGGCAACCTATGGGGATGACCCATGGGCAAGGGTGGGCCAGCCCCCTTGGTGTACAAGCCAAGATTAATGCTTGGTCACCAAGCATTTTACTTGGTGACCAAGTGTGAATAGTAAGGAGGTGGGGAGTGTAATGTCCATATTGCCCTCAATTCTATTTTCTATAAATAGGAAGCTAGGTTTGGCCATTTGATGTTTGTCTAAGACTTATCCTAGATTATTTGAGAGAGAAAGAGAGCTAGACTTAAGCCATTCTTATACTTTGAAGCTTTTTCATTAGAAGTTTATCAAGAACACCAAGAGTTCTTAAGGTATATTCCTTATCTTTTATTTCCATCCCTTTTGATTTTCTTTTATCACGGAGAATTATAAAATGGGTGGTATGTGTCTTGTATAGTGGATTAAAGATGACTTATTATAGATTAAATCTCTATAAGTCATGAGATCATAAGAATTATAAGGTTTGATATAGTTTCAAACCATGAAAATATTGATTGTTGAGATCGATTGTTGATAAACGATTGAACTCCATCAATAAGTTAATATATGCATTTTGTTTGGTTAGGATGTATATATGAAATCCATGGAGTATTCCATGTGATTTAGCCTAGAGAACGTTAGTAACGAAGTTATGGCGAATTTCACGAAAATAGACGTTAAACGTCGAAAACGTTAAAATTCCGAATTGGAGGTCAAAAGTTGTCGTGAGACTTGAAAATGTTGTTTTTCAATATCAACATGTGAGATAGGGTAATTAAGAGTTGTGGGTTTGAGAATTGTCAGATTCCAACTTAAAAGGAAGAAAACAAGCATTGAACGCTCACTAACGTTTACGAACGCTTGGAAATTGAACTCTATAGTGAATTTTGAGTTATCGGATTCAAAAGTGTTGAATTCATATATGTAGGCATAGAGTATGTCATTTATGATGTGTAGGCTTTTGAACGGACCAAATCAGGCTTATAACGAAGAAGTTATGGCCCTGAGAATTTCACAAAAAATTTTAACTGTTGAAGTTTTTCGGTGTCGAGGTCTGCATGCCGCCACGCCGCCGCTGCATATAGTGTTAAATGTCATGCCGCAGATCTTGCAAATGTAAGTAATTTACTATCGCTAAATGGCGCCATGAATGGGCCATCGTTAGAGTAAAGTCTCGTGTCAAAGAACGAGACCGGACCTTGCCATCGCTAAATCGGTGGTGCATAAATGCTAGCCTTAAACTAGTTGGTCACGCCATGGCCGAAAATGGGGCATTAGATGATAATAACTTAGGTTTTGAACTTCGATTGTTCAAAGACCTAAAGGAGTAACATTTGTACACTTCATAAGTGTATTAAAACTATTCCTATACTACCTATACTAAGGTATATGGTATTGAACTTAGGAATTGAATGCATGTTAGTAAGTTATGAATGATGATCAAGAAATGTTATCAATGAACCCTAATTGGTAAACAATGTTGGTACTTTATCAACAATGTTCGAGTCCGATTAATAACATCAATTGGTTAATAAGCCGGGATGAAGGGTAGTAAGTCGAGTTAACTTTATTATTGATATTAAGTTAACTAAGACATAGAAGAGAAAGAAGTTGGTAAGAACAATGTGAACATTTGTTTGATAGCTAATTACAGTGTGTAATGTGAATATATCATGTAGATTCTGTAAAGGCTGTGGTCAGTCGATTAAATTATTTGAAGACGCTAAAAGGCAAGTTTTTCTTAACGCTTGTCTGACTTTCATGGTAGTCAAGTTTTATGTGATTCACTGTACTGAATTACACGATTGGTTTCAAAGAAAGGGTCAATGCCAGATTTAATTCTTCTAGACTACTCGTAGTATATAGATTGATTGATATTCATATCTTTCTATATAGAAATGTTAACGCTATCCTATGCCAAGTAATTGGTACGGATGTGAAGGTAAGCTTTGTCTATGAACAAACAAAAGTATTTTTCATCGATTATTCAATGGGCATGCAAGTTTGCCAAATATTAAATGTAAATACGTTTAATGAATGAGTGTTGATCAACATAGAGTACTATAGGCTGATCACCTAGAAGTGCTCGTAAGTAATGAGGATGTACATCCTTAGTGTTGTGATATCCTTTTCAAGTATGAAAACAGAAAGCTACTGTTCATGGTCTATCGAACGGTTCAAAATTCCTAATCTACTCTATACTTTGGGAATTGATGTTATGAAATGTTAAAGTATTATTGTTTCAGAATAATTCATAACTATTTGTTCAGTTATGAATTGTCATATAATTCACGAATGTGGTATTACTGTTATCCTTTGTTAAAACTTGCTGAGCTTGTTATGCTCACTTCTTGCGTGAATTATATGACTTCAGTTAAGGATAAATGTACTGAGAATTCTAAGAGAGATAAGGGCAAAGCTAAGATGGATGCCTAGCCATTGTGTAATAGATTAGTATATTTGTATGTATTATACATTATGAAAAACAAACGATGTAATCGGTTTATGAACCTGGGAAGGATTATACTTTGATTGTAATAAAAAGATAGTAATTACATTCATTTTATTGTATTTCAATGGAATGATTGTATAGTTATGAGTACAGTTTAGCACCATATGTCGGGTTGGAAGATACCTAAATTTGGGGGCGTCACAGGTTGGTATCAAAGCTTTAGGTTATAAAACTTAAGGGGGGAAGAACCTTAGGCTAATAACCTCGTAAGGAAGGTAAAGTCCGAAGAAAGAAATTCGCGTTGAATGAATTAATAAAGTATTGAGAAAACTCCATACTGAAAGATTTAAAAGATGAAAAGTAACCTTAAATAAATTAAATGTGACTTGTGTTTATACTATTGTGTATTATGTACTAATCAACTTGTTATGTGCTATTGTAGATGTCGATCGATAGCATGATGTATAGAGACATTCACATTGTGAGTGAAGAGTCAGTGAACCAAGTTGAAATTGTACCAATGCCAAGTAAGAGAAGGTACCAAATTAGTTGTACTAGAAAACTCAGACATTGAGGAGTACATCTCTGAAGAGGAATACTCTGAGGAGACGATGGGGTTAGCATCATATCTTAATGAGATGCTTGATGTGGAGGAGGAAATGGAAGTAACATCGATTAATAAGGTGGTACCTACTCTAGAGCCAACACCTCCGGATGGAATGAGATCATTGTATCTGGCTGTGTTGGATAGGAATGTGCATCTGCGCACCGTGGTGCAGACACAGAATGAGGAGATAACTGCCCTATATGAGGCGAAGGAATTTGAGGAGGCGAATTTTGAATCGGAGCATGATGAGAAAGTGCTTATGACAGATAAGGCACGTGACTATAAGGAAGAGGCCTTAGAGCTTCGAAAGAAACTGGTTGAGAAAGACCAAAAAATAGCTAGGATGTCATACATCCACGAATGTGCCCATGAGGATTTCAAGCTAAAAATTGCTTGTTATTCTATATAGTCAGGGCAGACACGACATACCATAAGTTGAGATATTTTGTCGATACTGGCAAACCAGAAATATGAGAATGTCGTTCGACAGTGTTAGTAGATCGTCAAATCTTTTTGTATAGAAGTAGTGACGTAAAGCCCTCTTTTGTATAAGTAAAGGGTAGTCATTTTGTAAATCCCAATTTTGTAGAAGGCAATCGTGCGATAGTATGTAATAGCTTTTGGCTAAAGAAACATGATGTAAATAGTTTTGACTATGAAAGCATATTGATATGTGCTTGTTGTGGTATGAGTGGTGGTTGTTGTTTGAGAATGATAACCAAGTAGTTAAATAGATAATAACAAAACTTTATTTATTTAATCAGAATTATGCCGCCAAGAAGGAGACAACGTAACCAAGAGGCCGAGTCTCATAATGAGAATCTGGGGGGTCCTAATAACCCTATTCAAGAGTTCGTTAATTTATTAACGTCTACATTTAACCAAGTGGAGGGAGGGATTCTTGTAGCTCCTAGGGAAGCAAGAATAACTACCTTCAATGAATTAACGAGTGTGGGTCCTCCTGAGTTTCGAGGAAGGACGGACCTACTAGAAGCCCAGACATGGGTAAAAGAAAATGAAAAGGCGTTTGTGATAACAAATGTAGGTGAGGCGCAGAAGACTTCTTTTGCGACTTACATGATGAAGGGGGAAGCCAACTACTGGTGGGAGGCTCACCAGTGGGGGCTAGGGCCAAGTCAAGCATTGCGGGGAACAGCTTTAAGAAGGTCTTCTTCGAGAACTACTTCCCTACTAGCATGCAAGGTAGGATGGAGATTAAGTTTTTAGAACTTAAGCAGGGGGATATGACAGTTCCCCAGTATGCTACTAAATTCAATGAATTGGCAAGATTTGATCCACACCAGGTGGATACGGAGGAGAGGAAGGCGCGCAGATTTGAGCAGGGCTTAAAACCTTGGCTCTACAGTAGGATATAAATTTTTCAGAGTGCTTCCTACGGGACCATTCTGGAAAAGGTGATAATAGCAGAAGGTTTTGGTGAGGCATTGTCTCAGTACCACAAAGAGCGAAAGAACAAGAGTAAGTTAGAGGGAGTGAGTAAGGCGAAAGTTGCAAGCGGAAGTGGCAACTTGCCAAAGAGAAAGAGCTTCAACCCTGGGAATACTGGGGTAAAGTAAGGAGATCCTAAGCATAGGACGGAAGGATGTAAGACATGCAAAAAGACTCACATGGGAGTCTGCTTAAAGGAGAAATCAGTCTGCTATAACTGTGGGCAGGAGGGGCATTTGTCACCCAACTGTCCTAACCCTAAGAAGAACCAGGGGTGTTTTGTCTATGGATCATTAGACCACATGGCAAGAAATTACGTAAATAAGGGTTTAGAGGGAAATAAGGGTTCTGGTAGTGGTAACTTAGCCATTATTGGACCAACACCATTAGTGGGTAGACCATCAGCTCGTACGTTTAATATGATTGTCCAAGATGCGGTTACATCAATGAATGTCGTAGCAGGTATCATTCCAGTCAATAAGATAAATGTTTATGTGTTATTTAACTCGGGTGCTACTTGTTCTTTTATAGCATGTGAATTTGCTAAGCGATTAGGTTTAATCCCTGAGAAGTTACCAATACCTTTAGACGTTAAGGTAGCTAACGAAGAGATAATTCCCATTGAACATATTCATAAGGATTGTTGCGTAGATATTAGAGGGAATAAGTTATCGGTAGATTTGGTACCAATAAGGTTAAAAGAATTTGATGTAATTCTTGGTATGGATTGGTTGGTTAACCATAAGGCGATAATAGATTGCCATAGAAAAAGTGCAAACCTTTGGCTTTCTAAGAAAACCAAGGTGGTGTTCTTCGGTAGTAAATCACCGAGACGCTCTTGTTGTCTGTCGATGACACAAGCTAGGAAGATGTTGAGAAAGGGTGTGTAGGTTATTTGTGCCATGTTGTGGATACCCAAAGAGTGGGAACATCCTTGGACCAGATACCTATAGTGCAAGTGTTGGTGGATGTATTTTCAGAGGAGTTACCAGGTATTCCACCGGACAGGGAGGTTGAGTTTGTAATTGATCTGTTACCGGGAACGGCACCAGTTTGAAGGGCACCATATCGGTTGGTGTCAGTTGAGATGAAGGAGTTAATGGTTCAGTTGCAAGAACTATTAGATAGAAAGTATATTCAACCGAGTGTGTCTCCTTGGGCAGCACCAGTGTTGTTTGTCAAGAAAAAGGATGGGTCATTAAGACTTTGTATCGATTATCGAGAGTTGAACAAGTTGACGATTAAGAATAAATACTCATTGCCCAGGATCGATGATTTATTTGATCAGTTGAAAGGGGAAAAGTATTTTGCTAAGATAGATTTGTGCACGGGGTATCATCAGTTAAAGGTGAGGAAGGAGGATGTACCTAAGACGGCGTTCAGAACTCGTTACGGTCATTACGAATTTTTGGTAATGTATTTTGGGTTGACTAATGCGCCAGCCGCATTTATGGATATGATGAACAGAGTGTTCAAACAGTACTTGGACAAGTTCGTCGTAGTGTTCATTAATGATATTCTAGTCTATTCTAAGACGTCAGAAGATTATGTTGAACATTTAAGGATAGTTTTGGAAACACTAAGAAAGGAAAGGTTGTATGCGAAATTCACAAAATGTGAATTTTGGCTTGAGAGAGTGCAGTTTCTAGGACATGTTATTGATAAAGATGGCATTTCCATAGATCCAGCAAAAGTAGAAGCAGTTAATGAGTGGGAGCAACTGAAAATACCAACTGAGGTTCGGAATTTTATTGGGTTAGTGGGATACTATAGAAGGTTTATCCCGGACTTTTCCAAAATAGCTACTCCGTTGACAAATCTGACAAGAAAGTCGGTGAAGTATGTGTGGACTAAAAAATGTGAGAACAGTTTTTAGGAGTTGAAAAAGAGGTTAAGTAAGGCACCTGTATTGTCGTTACCCGACGATACAGGGAATTTTGTAGTGTATAGCGATGCTTCACATAAAGGACTGGGTTGCGTGCTCATGCACCATGGCAAAGTCATTGCGTATGCGTCACGTTAATTAAAGGATTACGAGAAAGTATATCCTACTCATGATCTAGAATTGGCAGGTATAGTTTTTGCCTTGAAGATATGGAGGCATTATCTATATGGTGAGAAGTGTGAAATATACACGGACCACAAAAGTCTAAAATATATCTTCACACAGAAGGAGTTGAACATGAGACAGAGAAGATGGTTAGAGCTGATAAAAGATTATGACTGTGATATTTTATATCATCCGGGGAAAGCAAATGTAGTAGCCGATGCGCTAAGTAGGAAAGATAGAGAAAAAATATCAATGTTAACAACTCAGAATGAGTTAGTAACTGCAATGGAAAGAATGGAGCTAGAAGTTAAGTTACCGGAGGAAGCAATGGAAATATTATTTTCCATGGAAACTCAACCGACCATATCGGAACGAGTTAAGGGAGTAAAATTGAGTAACGAGGAATGCAAGCAGATAAAGGAGAGGATAGAAGATGAAGAAAAGACTAGGTATGACCTCGATAAGGAGGGAATACTTCATTTTGAAGGAAGAATTTGGGTTCCGAATGATTCTAAATTAAAGGAAGAAATAATGATGGAGGCTCATAGTTTGAGGTACTCGATACATCCCGGTAGTGCGAAGATGTATCAAGACCTTCGTCAGAACTTTTGGTGGCCGAATATGAAGAGGGAGATAGCAGAATATGTTAGTAGGTGCTTAACTTGTAAAAAAGTTAAGCTGAACACCAACGACCTAGCGGGTTGTTGCAACCGTTAGAAATTCCAGAGTGGAAATGGGAGCATATCACAACAGACTTTGTGGTGGGACTTCCAACAACAAGAAAAGGATACGATGCTATTTGGGTAATAGTGGATCGATTGACGAAATCGGCTTATTTTCTACCAATAGGAGTTAGGTATAACCTAGATCAGTTAGCTAAGCTGTATGTCAAGGAAATTATTTCCAGACATGGAGTACCTATTTCAATTGTTTTAGATCGTGATCCATAATTCACATCGAACTTTTGGAGGAGTTTGCAAGAGCAAATGGGAACACAGTTAAGATTGAGTACGGCGTATCATCCTCAGACAGATGGTCAGAGTGAACAGACAATTCAAACGCTTGAAGATATGTTAAGATCTTGCATTATGGATTTCAAAGGGAGTTCAGACGAATATCAACCGTTGGTGGAATTTACGTACAATAATAGTTTTCACACTAGTATAGGCATGCCGCCTTACGAAGCGTTTTATGGAAGGAAGTGTCGAACTCCATTGTGTTGGGATGAGGTGGGTGAATGTCGGATGTAGGGACCTGAGATGGTACAGCAAACGACGGACATGGTGAAGTTAATACGTGTTCGATTAGTTGCTTCTCAAGATAGGCAGAAGAAGTATGCGGATCCTCACAGAGAAATGAGAGAATTCGATGTAGGATCTTTTGTTTTTCTAAAAGTATTGCCTTGGAAGGGGAAGATATGTTTTTGGAAAGAAAGGGAAGTTAAGTCCAAGGTTTGTAGGACCTTTTGAGATTTTAATAAGGGTAGGAGAGGTGGCTTATGAAGTAGCCTTACTTCCAGAAATGGAACACATTTTGCATCCTTATAAACCAGACTATAAACACGTAATAGAGTATGAATCTATCCAGATAGAGAAAGATTTGTCCTATGAGGAACTTCCAATTCAAATTATTGATAGGAAGGAACAAGTATTAGGAAATAAGGTCATACCTTCAGTGAGGGTGTTATGGAGAAACCATAATGCTGAAGAAGCAACGTGGGAACTCGAGAGTAAAATGAAGGAAGATTTTCCTCATTTGTTCATATAATTATAAGCTAAGATTTTGGGGACAGAATCCTTATAAGGGGGAGAGAATGTAACGCCCGAGAAAATCGGATTTTTATGACAATTAAATTTTTATTTGATTATGTGAATTAAATGAATTTAATTGATTTATTATGTCAGTAAGCTATGTGAAGGTCGTTCTATGACCTAGAATGTGCTTATATGGTTAATAATCTGGCTACGTTCTAGAATTAATTGTTTAGAATTTCAAAGACAAAAATAAATATTTTCTGAGAAATTTCCATAAAAACACTATTCATCCGTTTCTGTTCGGGGAATTATGTTGAAATTTTGAAAAACGCGTAATGATAGAATATTGAGATAAGATGAATTATCTGATAATATTTCATTTATGGAAAATGGAGTTTTCACTTGCGGACTTAAAACCTAAGGGTTGAGTATATTGATTTCCGAGAGGAAAATGAAATGTTTAGAAGAATTTCGTTATTGTTAGAGCTTATGTTATACAAGTATGATGCTATTTAGTATCTATGTATAATACGATGAGTAAATATGAAGTACAATACAATTATCGTACGAGTATTAAACGGAGAGAATACGTGAATTTTACGTATAGGATACGATTCGTATTATAGAATTAAGTTAAGACTTAATGTTAATTCATTTGAGTAGGATTATAATTAGTCCAATTATTTGAATGAGCAAGCCCAAGGGCATTAATTGGTTAAGCCCAAGTCAAAGCCCAAGGTTAAATTAGTCCAATTCATGAAAACCGAACCGTGGGTCGAACCAGTGGCTCACCGAATGGGTAAAACCCATGGGGCAACCCATGGAGATGACCCATGGTCAAGGGTGGGCCCGCCCCCTTGGTGTGCAAGCCAAGATTAATGCTTGGTCACCAAGCATTTTACTTGGTGACCAAGTGTAAATAGTAAGGAGGTGGGGAGTGTAATGTCCATATTACCCTCCATTCTATTTTCTATAAATAGGAAGCTAGGTTTGGCCATTCGATGTTTTTCTAAGACTTAACCTAGATTATTTGACAGAGAAAGAGATCTAGACTTAAACCATTCTTCTACCTTGAAGCTTTTTCATTATAAGTTTATCAAGAACACCTAGAGTTCTTAAGGTATATTCCTTATCTTTCATTTCCATCTCTTTTGATTTTCTTTTATCATGGAGAATCATAAAATGGGTGGTATGTGCCTTGTATAGTGGATTAAAGATGACTTATTATAGATTCAATCTCTATAAGTCATGAGATCATAAGAATTATGAGGTTCGATATAGTTTCAAACCATGAAAAAAGTGATTGTTGAGATCGATTTTTGATAAACGATTGAACTTCATCAATACGTTAATATATGCATCTTGCTTGGTTAGGATGTAGATATGAAATTCATGGAGTATTCCATGTGATTTGGCCTAGAGAACGTTAGTAACGAAGTTATGGCGAATTTCACGAAAATAGATGTTAAACGTCGAAAATGTTGAAATTTCAGATTGGAGGTCGAAAGTTGTCGTGAGACTTGAAAACGTTGTTTTTCAATGTCAACACGTGAGATAGGGTAATTAAGAGTTGTGGGTTCAAGAATCGTAGGATTCTGACTTAAAACGAAGAAAACGAGCATTGAACTCTCATTAACGTTTACGAACGCTTGGAAATTGAACTCAATAGTGAATTTTGAGTTATCGGATTTGAAAGTGTTGAATTCATATATGTACGCATAGAGTATGTCATTTATGACGTGTAGGCTTTTGAACAGACCAAATCGGGCTTATAACGAAGAAGTTATGGCCCCGAGAATTTCACAAAATTTTTTAACTGTTGAAGTTTTACATGATCGAGGTCTGCAGCCGCCGCGGCTTTGACATATAGTGTTAAATGTCATGCCACAGCACGTTCTTGGTGCAATGTAATTTACTATCGCTAAATGAAATAAGCAATAGCCATCGTTAGAGTAAAGTCTCGTCACAAGACAACGAGATCGGGACCTTGCCATCGCTAATCGGTGCCAGCAGTCAACTAGCCTTTAAACTAGTTGGTCATGTCACGCGGCGAAAGCAGGGCATTAGACAGATAACTTAGGTTTTGAACTTCGATTGTTCAGAGACCTAAAGGAGTAACATTTGTACACTTCATAAGTGTATTAAAACTATTCCTATACTACCTATACTAAGGTATATGGTATTGAACTTAGGAATTGAATGCATGTTAGTAAGTTATGAATGATGATCAAGAAATGTTATCGATGAACCCTAATTGTTAAACAATGTTGGTACTTTATCAACAATGTTCGAGTCCTATTAATAACATCAATTGGTTAATAAGCCGGGATGAAGGGTAGTAAGTCGAGTTAACTTTATTATTGATATTAAGTTAACTAAGACATAGAAGAGAAAGAAGTTGGTAAGAACAATGTGAACATTTGTTTTATAGCTAATTATAGTGTGCTATGTGAATATATCATGTAGATTCTGTAAAGGCTGTGGTCAGTCGATTAAATTATTTGAAGACGCAGAAAGGCAAGTTTTTCTTAATGCTTGTCTAACTTTTATGTTAGTTAAGTTTTATGTGATTCATTGTACTTAATTGCACGACTGGTTTCAAAGAAAGGGTCAATGCCAAATTTAATTCGGCTACACTACTTGTAGTATATAGATTGATTGATAATCCTATCTTTCTATATAGAAATGTTAATGTTTTCCTATGCCAAGTAATTGGTACGGATGTGAAGGTGAGGTTTGTCTATGAACAAACAAAAGTATTTTTCATCGATTATTCGATGGGCACGCGAGTTTGCCAAATATTAAACGTAAATACGTTTAATGAATGAGTGTTGATCAACATAGAGTACTATAGGCTGATCACCTAGAAGTGCTCGTAAATAATGCGGATGTACAACCTTAGTGTTGTGATATCCTTTTCAAGTATGAAAACGTAAAGCTATCGCTCATGGTCTATCGACGGTGTTCGTAATTCCTAATCTACTCTATACTTTGGGAATTGATGTTATGAAATGTTAAAGTATTATTGTTTCATAATACTTCATAACTATTTGTTCAGTTATGTAGGAATTGTCATATAATTCACGAATGTGGTATTACTGTTATCCTTTGTTAAAACTTGCTGAGCTTGTTATGCTCACTTCTTGCGTGAATTATATGACTTCAGTTAAGGATGAACATATTGAGAATGCTAAGAGAGATAAGGACAAAGCTAAGATGGATGCCTAGCCATTGTGTAATAGATTAGTATGTTTGTATGTATTATACATTATGAACTATAACACCCCAAAAAATCGAACATTTTGTAATTACTTTTAATAATGAATAAAATAATATTATTTATTATTATTACGTGTTGAGAAGATGAAGGTCGTTCTATAACCTAGAAACGTCGGAACGTCGTAGTATTTTAACTACGTGGGAGAATTAAAGTGTTTGAATTTCTAAAACGAAAATAAAAGTTTTTTGAGAAATTTTCCGAAAAATACTATTCATCGATTTTTGCTCGGGAACTATTATACGTAACGTTATAATATCGAGGTGAGATCGATTATGTAATAATAACCTAAGTATGGAAAACATAATATTTCGCATGCGGACTTAATTTGGGAACGTTAGGTTATTAGGCGTTAAAGGAAGAGAGTTGTGATTTCCTAATGTGTATACATTATATGAAGTAAAGAATGTAAGTATAATACGACGTATTGTACTATTATATACGAAGAATGAGATAACGTATATTGCGAATTAATATACGAGATAGCATACGAGAATTATACGTGGGGTATATTTGTTAAGTTAAGTAATTTAAGGTAATGGACTTGTAGAATTGCTAGCTTATTGATAGAAGTCCAATAGGAAGGGATACGCAAGCCCAAGTGCTTGTTAATCATTAGTCCAATCTATTTGTAGCACAAGCCCAATAAGAAAGTAGTTAGATTAATTAACCAAGCCCAATGAGAAGCCTTGATCCATGGGTCAAACCAAGTAGGAAGTGGGTAAGCTTGATGGGCAAACAATTAGTGTGATGACCAAGTGTTGTGGTGAGTAAGTAAAAGAAGTGGCTAGCAAGAATACTTGAAGGTTAAGTTGTGAATAGTAAGGAGGTGGAATTAATGAAAGTAATTAAGGAGGTGGAATAAGGAGGTGGGATGTGTTAATGACCATTCTACCCTAGCTTTTGATAGCCTATAAATACCAAGCTCATTTCAATTTTGTTGGTTGTTATTTCATCCAACTTTCCTCTCAATATAAAGCTACTTATTGGTTAGGAAGAATAAGCCACTTAAGCACTTATAAGCCACTTCAACCTTTGCTAGTTTTCCAAAGTGAATTAAAGTCTTAGTCTTCAAGGGTAAGACTCATCTCTTTTATCTACATCTCTTCTATGATAGGATTGATAGAGAAGGGGGATGGTTTGATAATAACATGTAATAAGTTAATAAGGAATGAACTTAAGCCGAATAATTTGAATAAGCAACTTGAACATTAATAAGTTTCTAGAGTCATTAAGAACTTATTATAAGTTGTCATACGATGATTAGTATGTTGATTATAGCATGTGAACTTTGATTGAAGGACTTAAGTTATTAATAAGTCATGAGCATGAAGATTTTTAGTTCATAAGTTGTATAAGTTAATGACTTATGAGAATGAGTCAAAACCTATTTTGATTATAAGTTGGTGTAGTAAATAACTTGTAATGATCATATGTTGATTAAAATCCATTAAGAACGCTTAGTAATATAGCTTTGCCGGAATTCACAATATTGGAAGATTATCGTCGAATTCGTGAAATTCTCAGAATGGAAGTCGTATTTTGTGTTTGAAGTTGAAAATGTTGGTTTTTGATGGAGACAAGTCATGTTGGTCATTATAGAGTTGCGGACTCAAAAATGACTGAATTCCGACTTAGAACGAAGAAACGAGCGTTGAACGTTCATGAACGTTTATCGTTTTCGATAAAAATGAACTCATAGGTGAAATTTTAGCAAACAAAGTCAAATAGATAAAATTCTTGAATGAAAGCATAGATTATGAAATTTGTGAACCGTAGGCTTTTGAATAGACCAATTCGGACTTAAAACGAAGAAGTTATGCGTCCAGGAAGTTCATAAAAATTTTTAAAATTGCAAAATTTTCTAAGGCACAGAGTCCGCGCCGCGACGTGACTCTAAGCCTGGAATGGCCACGTCGTAGTGCGAGGCCGGAGGCTGGTGCACTGCTAACTCGTGTTGCAACGCGAGTCACAAGGCAATACTTGGCGCCACGGCGCCAGGTCAAGAAAAATGATGGTGAAGAATGACTTAAAGTGTAGAAGGAAAGGGAACTTATTAGTAATGAATTAAAAGGTAATCATAACATGGTTAAGACATTGTAAGGTACATGTAAGACACTAATGCATGTTGATTAAGAGTTAATAATCAATCGAAGATTAGCGGAATGTGAATGACGTAATGAAAGCCGGAAACCCTAAATAACGAATCTAAGTTAGGATTTACATTGAGATGAAGGGTAAGATATAATAGTATACATACTTGATTGTATAATACCTAATGTGGTACGTTATATGATTATGTATTGTAGGAATCATAGATACTTAAAGTGTACGTGTGTTAATCAGTAAGCAGACGCTAAAGGCAAGTATTCTAACCCTTGTTCCAGATTCGATGCGACAAGTCATGTAATCATGTATTCTTTCGCATGAAGTTTTTAACGATGAAGTCAAAGCCAATTCTTTCGGCAAGACTTATATTATGAATCTGTCAAGCATGATTAATGTTTATCGAGTTATATTGGTATGGTTTTCAATCAAAGACCAAGTATGCTAAAATGTTTTTGTCATTTAACGACAGGCACGTGAGGTTGCCACAACTTAAATGTATACACGTTTAATGAATGTAGTGTTGATCAACATAGAGTACAATGAGCTGATCACTCAGAAGTGCTCGTAAGCTATGATGGACTTACGGACTTAGTGTCGGGTTATCCTTTTCAAAAGAACTTATGATATGCTCATAGATTTGAGCCATAATTGTTATTCTACCGAGTATGGTTGTATAAAACGTTTTGAAGGAAAAGAAGTGCTATTTTGAATTATCGATAGTACTTCGTAACTATTGTTCAGTTATTGAAGCTATATAAGTTCATTGTTTCAAGCATGTTATTTATTAGAATTGTATTACTTGCTGATCTAGCTATGCTCACTCTTGCTTGAACCATATGAACACAACCAAGATCGAGCGGACCGAAGGCTCGGACAAGAATAAGGGCAAGGCGAAGACGAACCCTTAGATACTTCTATAATAGTATAGGTGTATGATTGTAATATATTTGATATTATGACATGAACAAACGAATGGGTTACAAAGAACCTGGGAAATGTAATATTATTTTGGATATATAGAAGTTATATTAGTCCTTTTGTGACTATTCAGGTGAATGAATGAATGAATGGTAGTACCGTGTAGCACCATTTGTCGGGTTGGAAGAGACTCGGATTTGGGGGCGTCACATGAACAACAAACGATGTAATCGGTTTATGAACCTGGGAAGGATTATACTTTGATTGTAATTAGAAGATAGTAATTACATTCATTTTGTTGTATTTCAATGCAATGATTGTATAGTTATGAGTACAGTGTAGCACCATATGTCGGGTTGGAAGATACCCGAATTTGGGGGCGTCACAAAAATGAGAAGATTATTGTCATGTTCTTTCCAATTGTAAGTCTTCTCTTAATATATAATTATCTCCATTGTTGTGACGCCTCCAAAATAGGTATACATCACCCATCTTGAGTCGCCAAATACATGGTACAAAATTCAAATACAACTTAATAATACAACTGTCGTGTAAAATACGACAAAACATAAACTGAGAGTTTTAATAAGAATATTATCATCTAGACAATATCCACACTCGATGGAGTTCTCATTACATTTATTGTCACACTATTTAATAGAATAGTGAGGACTACTAATGCTATCATTTGGACCGTCACTCCGTTCCCCGACTCATTCCAGCTATATTCTCATTTCCTGAAGAGAACAATGAAAGAAAGGGTGAGCTTAACTAGCTCAGTAAGAAATATTATGACTAAGATAATGCAGAATAAATTATCATTAGCCTTCAACAGTATAACTATTGATAGAATATACTAGAGAACAAGTTTTAAATCAACAACTGCAGCGGAATAAGCAATCCATTAGAAGAGTCAAGTAGAGCATAAAATCTACTATCTCTTATGATTTAAAAATATTTTCATCAACTTTATTGCTGAGACTCGGCTTAATAAATAAACCACATCATCCCTACACCACGGCCAAGGATATTCATGTAATCATCAATGGTCATGATTATACCGAATAATCCCTGGTCATAATCATACCAACAACTATCCATTAATGAACTACAGGCCAATGAGGACTTTTACCACATCATTCGTCACATTACGGTCATGATTATACCGAATAATCCTTGGTCATAATCATACCAAGTCCATCTATGCACGTAAGCCAAAGATGACTTTAATCACAATATAAGCATGAGGATGATAACAATGACATAATAATTCAATAAAACAAGTTCAAGGATAAATTTTAAAGATTTATAATTTAATTTATCCAGAAATCAATCACGTCCAAATTGTCAACATGATACTACTTTGTAGAGTAAAATTCAAGAATAATATTCATGTACCAAAAATAATTTGGACAGAAAAGAAATATATTTTTCAGGTGAATAGTACCCCGTGAATAGTACTTCGTGAATAGTACCCCAACACAAAAAGTGTCCCGAATACCCGAGTGAATGATACTAGAGTGAATAGTAATCAGGTGAATAGTAACCCGTGAATAGTAACTCGTGAATAGTACTCCGACACGAAAAGTTCCCTGAATACCCGAGTGAATAATACAAGAGTTTATAGTAACTGGGTGAATAGTAACCCGTGAATAGTAACTCGTAAAAAAATATCAAAGAAAATGATATTCCATGTCGAGTACAAAAGAAATGATATCTCAGACGAGTATAATGGAATATACAAAACTTCAAATGGATTTTCACCCTCCATGCGGTAATCCACGTAGACAGATCATTTCCACAATTTAATAAGGAATGAATATGCAGGATCTTTCACCATGCATACAGTAGTCCACATAGACAAGTTATTCCAACAGAATAATAAAGAATGGAATAACAAAAGAATTCACCAGGCATGCGATAGACCCTGCAGACGCATGTTTATTCCAACGAAATAATAAAGAATGGAACTAGGTCAAATACGTAATCCGCACGCACAAGATATATTCAACAGAATAATAAAGAATGGAACTGTGTCATGCGTAATCCGCATACGGATAGGATATTCCAATGTAATAATAAAGAATGTAAACCGTGTCATGCGTAATCCGCATGCATGACGGATATTCCAAATGTAATAATAAAGAATGGAATAACAACAGAATTCACCAGGCATGCGATAGACCACATAGACAGGTTATTCCAACAAAATAATAAAGAATGGAATAACAGAAGAATTTCACCATGTATGCGGTACTTCACATAGACAGGTTATTCCAATATAATAATAAAGAATGGAATAACAACCCTTACGAGTATCGAAAGAAAAAAACTCTCTTCATGAATACGAAAGAATAATACCCCTTACCTTAGAAGAAACTGGATACTGGAATAGTGAGGTAGCAGACTTCTCTTCTTCTTTCTCTCTATAATTTCTCTCTATAATAATTGCTCTATAGCTTTAGTGAATTGGTGAGAAATGAAGGAAGAATGAGCTTCTATTTATAGGAAAATATTGTTTCAATAATTGCACATTTTGGGGCTCGAAATATTAAAGTATAATACCTTCCTCTTTTTCTTCATTTTTAATTTAGTCCTGCAACTATTATCAAACTTGCACCACCTCCCCTAATAGTAAATCATGTGAATCAATAGTAAATCATATGACTCAATAATTCTAAACATGTGAAAAAATTAATTATAGTATAGAACCTTCAACTATACCTCCATTTTTAATTTAGTCATGCAAGTATTATCAATCTTGCACCAACTCCCCTAATAGTAAATCATGTGAATCAATAGTACACACATGAGAACACATAGTTATAAGCATGTGAATTAATAGCAATTAATTGCTCATTTATCTGGTTAATTACCCAATTGGTCAATATAACCTTCAGACATCAATTATTATCGAAATAAATGTCGATTTTCACTAACACTAATAATTTTAACACAATGGAACTATCAATTTCATCTTTAATCAACATGAACTTATTCATCATTAATATTAGAATTCACAATATTTAACAACCAGGTCGTTCCCAGGAAAGTGGGGGCTTTCCGATAAGGATTTCTCCTTATTAGCGTGCAATTAGGTGACGAAACCTCTCCTTGACAGAACTTCTAGACATTGTCAATATTTCAAATAATAATATGAATAACTTTGTCGTTTCAATTATTGATTTAATAATATAACATACTATACAGATGATACTGTGACAATAATTGAATCAATAATATGAGAGATATGATGCAGCAATTACTATAGCAATAATTGAGTATAACTGAATGACTTTTCACGTAAGCATCAATAATCAATAATGTGTGCTACTATGCAACCACGCCAGACATCAGACTTTTTACTACCGGGATAGTTTAACAGCTTTTAATGGTAACACTTTCGCCGTTATTTTTATAAAGATAATTACTCGCTGCTTTCTAACTAAGATAAAACTTCAAATGGGGTCCACCAATGATTGTGCCGTCGTACGGATATTCCCCGACAAAAATAATATTCCCCGACCAAACGAATATTTTATAACAACTTGCACACTTTGCAAAAAATTTCACATATTACCTTTAACTTTAACCTTTTATCAATTTAACCATTTACGAAATAAAATAATAATTATAAGAAAATTGAATACTTTCATTTCATAAAATTTGGGGTCTTACAATTGTCTCCAATTGAGAATTATAATTCAACCAAACTCCAAGATTATATAGGTAGTGCTCATAGATATAATCAACAAGTGCATGTGCACAACCCTCGCCTTTATGATAACACGAAGTCGCTCATTATTAGACATCTTGTATGATAGTGGCAAAACACCCTTCCAAAGTTGGGTTCACATCTCCCTATTCGGTTCACCAAAATCAACGGTTAAAATGACGTATAAGATACGACACACTTATCTGAAATTCTCAATAAAATTATTTTTATACTATTTTAGGGGAAACCTCAACAGCTATAGACCACCATTCTAATCCCTTGTTAACCCCGCTCGACCCAGCTACACTCTTATTACCTGAAAGGAATTGTGAAGCAAAAAGGGTGAGCACAACTAGCCCAGTAATGAATATCATGACTAATGATAATTAAATTATCAATAGCCTACATCAGTAATAAATCAGAGATTTAGAACATATGGTAGATGATAAAACTTTTCAACCATAGTTGCAGCGGAACGAGCAATCAATTAGAAGAGTCAAATAGACTATAAGGTCTATTATCTTCTCCATTTTAAAAGTCCACCAACAATGTTTTATCCCAGTAACATCAATCAAAAATTCTTGTCCACAATCATGTAAATAACTCATAATCATAATTGTGATTCTAAATTCCTCTTCGCACCCATGACGAAGATAATTATCATCACCTGTCTTTACCTGAAACATCAAAAATTATGGTTATACCAAATCACAATTCTTGTTCATAATCATACTAATAAATTCATCTTTGCACTACGGGCCAACGATATTCATTAACAACTCATCTTTGCACTACAGGCAAAAGATATACAACTATATTTTAGAAGAGTCAAGTAGAGCATGATATCTACTATCTTCTATGAATTAAAAGTGTATTATCAATATTTTATCACTGAGACTTAACTTAATAAATAATCCACATAATCGAATCATCACTGCACTACGGCCAAGGATATTCAATAGTATTATGACCACAAATTATCCATGCATTACGGGCCAAGGATATTCGTGTTTTCAATAATGGTTATGATTGTATCGAATAATCCCTGGTTGTAATCATACCAGAAACTGTCCATCAATGCACTACGGGCCAATGAGGACTTTTACCACATCATTTGTAATATTACGGGTCATGATTATACCGAATGATCCCTGGTCATAATCATATCAATCAACAGTTCATCTATGCACGTATGCCAATGATACTCATCAATCAATAGTTCATCTTTGCACATAAGCCAAAGATATACAACTGTAAAACCAATAATCAACAGTCCATCTTTGTACGTAAGCCAAAGATATACAACTATAAAACCAATAATCAACAGTCCATCTTTGCACGTAAGCCAAAGATGAATTTCATCATAATATAAGCATGAGGATGATGACAATGATATAAGCATTAATCAAACAAAATCAAATCAAACGAAATCAAAGATAAATATTAAAGACTTTAAATTTATCTAGAGTTTAAAAATATCCAAATTGTCAACATGATACTGCTTTTTGTGGAGTAAAATTCAAGAATAATATTCATGTACCAAAAATAATTTGGACATAACATAAATATATTTTTCGGGTAAATTGTACCCCGTGAATAATACCTTGTGAATAGTACCTCGTGAATAGTACCCCGATATGAAACGTACCCCAAATACCCGAGTGAGTAATATTCGAGTGAATAGTAATTGGGTGAATAGTAACCCGTGAATTGTAACTCGTGAATAGTACTCTGGCATGAAAAGTGCCCCGAATACCTGAGTGAATAATATTTGAGTGAATAGTAACCGGGTAAATAGTAACCCGTAAATAGTAACTCATGAATAGTATTCCATCATGAAAAGATCAATAATTATCAAGAAAGCTCATAATAATATTTCCATGAAAAGATACCAGATGAAGCTCAAATATCAAGGATATTCTACTAATTTCATGGAGTATAGAAGCCAAAACTTCAACAAAATGAACATAGAATTTAAAATCGGAAACGAAATAATATTCCTTACATACTACAGAGTATGGAAGAAAATATCATTTCAAGTGAATATTGAACAAAAATAACATCCCTTGAACGAAAATAATATTCCAACGAATATTGAACGAAGATAATATTCTTTATGAATATTGAACAAAAATAATATTCATACGAATACGAAAAATAATATCTCTTCAGGATATGAAATAAATAATACCCCTTACAACTGTGGAACAAAAATAGTATTGCTACGAATATTGAATGAAGAAGATATTCCTTACGAATATTGAACGAAGATAATATTCTTTATGAATATTGAACGAAAATAATATTCATACAAATATGAAAAATAATATCTCTTCAGAATATGAAATAAATAATACCCCTTACCTTAGAATAAAACTAGATACTGGAATAGTGAGGTAGCAGACTTCTCTTCTTCTTTCTCTTTATAATTTCTCTATAATATTTGCTCTTGTGAGACTTAGTGAATTGGTGAGAATGAAGGAAGAATGAGCTTCTATTTATAGGAAAATATAGTTTCGATAATTTCATGTTTTGGGGCTCGAAATATTACAGTATAATACCTTCATCTTTTCCTTCATTTTTAATTTAGTCCTACAAATATTATCAAACTTGCACCACCTCCCCTAATAGTATATCATGTGAATCAATAGTTCAATCATGTGAATCAATAGTTCTATACATGTGAAAATATGAATTACAGTATAGTACCTCCATCTATACCTCTATTTTTAACTTAGTCATGCAAGTATTATCAATCTTGCACCACTTCCCCTAATAATACATGAATGTGAATCAATAGTTACACATGTGAACAAATAATTATAAGCATGTGAATTAATAGCAATTAATTACTCATTTATCAAATTAATTACCTGATTGGTCAGTATAACATCCAGACATCAATTATTATCGAAATAAATGTTGATTTCCACTACAACTAATAATCCCAATACAATGGAACTATCAATTTCATCTTTAATCAACATGAACTTATTCATCATTAATATTATAACTCACAATATTTAACAACTAGATCGTTCCCAGGAAAGAGGGGGCTTTCCGATAAGGATTTCTCCTTATTAGCGAGCAATTAGGTGACTAAACCTCTCCTTGACAGAACTTCTAGACATTGTCAATATTGCAAATAATAATATGAATAACTTTGTCGTCTCAATTATTGATCTAATAATACAAAATATTATGCAGATGATACTATGACAATAATTGAATCAATAATATGATAGATATGATGCAGCAATTACTATAGCAATAATTGAGTATAACTGAGTGACTTCTCACGTAAGCATCAATAATCAATACCATGTGCTACTATGCGACGACGTGTATTACTGTACTTTTACTACCGGGTAGTTCAACAGTTTAACGGTAAAACTTTCACCATTATTTTTATAAAAAGATAATACTGTCATTTTTTAAATACGACAATACTTCCGTTATGGGGTTAACCAATGATTGTGCCATCGTACGAATATTCCTCGACACAACGAATATTTTATATCAACTTGCTTCCTTTACAAAATTTTCAAATAACACCCTTAACTTTAACCTTTATCAATTTAACCATTTACTAAATAACATAATAATTATAAGAAAATTGAGTACTTTCATTTCATAAAATTTGGGATCTCACAATCTCCCCTCCTTATGAAATTTCGCCCTCAAAATTTACGTACATGGTAGTTCAAAGAGATGAGAATAGCTTTCTTTCTTTTCGGATTGTACCTTCCCGGTTATTTCCTCTATATCATGATTTTCCCATTGCTCATCTCCTATATTTCAGATATCATTCTAGAATATATCTTCAAAATAAAGGTTAATTAACATATCACAATTTGTCAACTTATCAAGTAAACAATTTCATCTTAGGTAAGTCACACACTAGCGAAGTATATAACTCATCTTTCCCCTCCTAGTTCTAGACTCTTATCTCCACCAGCAACCATATGCCTAAGCTCTGATACCATTTGTGACACCCCTAAAATAGGTCCACACGACCCATTCTGAGTCGCCAGATATCACACTACAGAAATCAATTATAAACTTCATTTATACAACTGTTGAACTGTCGTGCAGATGTACGACAACAGATAAGATATGAGTTTTATACGAATATATGTAACTCTCATGGTGCCTCGACCACAACACCTTACAATGGCACTTTACATAAAAGTATAGTAAATAACTGTTTTAGAAACTAAAATCTTTGGAAAATGATCAAGGAAACCTTTGTACATAGGAGGCCATGCATCTAAGTTATGATCAATGTCATATGACTCGAGAATTATCCTTGGTTGACCCAATAGACCCCAAAGAAAAATGAGAAGATTACTGTCATGTTCTTTCCGATGGTGAGTCTTCTCTTGATATATAATTATCTCCATTGTCTCCAATTGAGAATTATAATTCAACCAAACTCCAAGATTATATAGGTAGTGCTCATAGATATAATCAGCAAGTGCATGTGCACAACCCTGTCTTATGATAACATGAAGTCGTCTGTCATTAGACATCTTGTATGATAGTGGCAAAACACCCTTCCAAAGTTGGGTTCACCTCTCCCTATTCGGTTCACCAAAATCAATCGGGTTAAAATGACGATAAAATACGACACACTTATCTGAAATTCTCAATAAAATTATTTCCATACTATTTTAGGGGGAACCTCAACAGCTATAGACCACCGTTCTAATCCCCTGTTACCCCCGCTCGACCCAGCTACACTCTTTTTACCTGAAAGGAATTGTGAAGCAAAAAGGATGAGCACAACTAGCCCAATAATGAATATCATGACTAAAGATAATTAAATTATCAATAGCCTTCATCAGTAATAAATCAGAGATTTAGAACATATGGTAGATGATAAAACTTTTCAACCATAGTTGCAGCGAAACGAGCAATCTATTAGAAGAGTCAAATAGACCATAAGGTCTATTATCTTCTCCATGTTAAAAGTCCACCAACAATGTTTTATCCCTGTAACATCAATCAACAATTCATGTTCACAATCATGTGAATAACTCATAATCATAATTGTGATTCTAAATTTTTCTTCGCACCTAAGATGAAGATAATTTTCATCACCTGTCTTTACTTGAAACATCAAAAATTATGGTTATACCAAATCATAATTCTTGTTCATAATCATACTAATAAATTCATCTTTTCACTGCGGGCTAAAGATATTCATTAATAATTCATCTTTGCACTACAGGCCAAAGACATACAATTATATTTTAGAAGAGTCAAGTAGAGCATGATATCTACTATCTTCTATGAATTAAAAGTGTATTATCAATATTTTATCGTTGAGACTCAGCTTAATAAATAACCCACATCATCGAATCATCCCTGCACTACGGCCAAGGATATTCATTAGTATTACGACCACGAATTATCCATGCACTACGGGCCAAGGATATTCGTGTTTTCAACAATGGTCATGATTATACCGAATAATCCCTGGTTATTATCATACCAGCAACTGTCCATCAATGCACTATAGGCCAATGAGGACTATTACCACATCATTTATAATATCAGGGGTCATGATTATACCGAATGGTCCCTGGTAATAATCATACCAATCAACAGTTCATCTATGCACATAAGCCAATGATACTCTTTAATCAACACGAACTTATTCATCATTAATATTATAACTCACAATATTTAACAACCAGGTCGTTCCCAGGAAAGAGGGGGCTTTCCGATAAGGATTTCTCCTTATTAGCAAGCAATTAGGTGACTAAAACTCTCCTTGACAGAACTTCTAGACATTGTCAATATTGCAAATAATAATATGAATAACTTTGTCATCTCAATTATTGATTTAATAATACAAAATATTATGCAGATGATACTATGACAATAATTGAATCATTAATATGATAGATATGATGCAGCAATTACTATAGCAATAATTGAGTATAACTGAGTGACTTCTCACGTAAGCATCAATAATCAATACCATGTATACTTATCTGACGACGTGTATTACATCGTACTTTTTACTACCGTAGTTCAACAGTTTAACGGTAAAAACTTTCACCATTATTTTTATAAAAAGATAATACTGTCATTTTTTAAATACGACAATACTTCCGTTATGGGGTTAACCAATGATTGTGCCATCGTACGAATATTCCCTGACCAATCGAATATTCCCCGACACAACGAATATTTTATATCAACTTGTTTACTTTGCAAAATTTTCAAATATCATCCTCAACTTTAACCTTTATCAATTTAATCATTTACTAAATAACATAATAATTATAAAAAAATTGAATATTTTTATTTCATAAAATTCGGGATCTCACAGATATTCCAGTCAAATTCAGTTTTTGCTAGGGTAAAGGATATTATTTTATTGCAATACTCGTAAGAAATATTATTTTCTTTCATACTCCAAATTATGTAAGAAATATTATTTCATTTCATATTCCTAAATTTAAACTTACTATGGTAAGTATTGCTTCTATAATTCCTAAAATGATTAGAAATTCCTTAAGTTTTGCGCTTCATCTAATATCATTTCACTGGAATATTGGTATGAACTTTATTAATAAATTTAAACTTTTCATGTCTGGGTACTATTCATATGATACTATTCATGGGCACTATTCATACGGTAATATTCATACATAGGGTACTAGTCATATGGTACTATTCATGAGTACTATTCATAATAGAATTTAATTTTCTTTTCTGTCCAAATTACTTTTGATACATGAATATCATTTTTCAATTTTACTCCACAAAGTTATCATGTTGACAATTTGGATATTTTTGAACTCTGGATAAATTAAATTATAAATATCCAATATTTATCCTTTATCTCACTTGATTGAATCTTTATATCATTGTCATCATCCTTATGCTTATATTGTGTTGAAAGTCATCTTTGGCCCTAGTGCAAAGATGGACTGTTGATTGGTATGATTATGACCACGAATTGTGTATTGGTATAATCATAACCTTTAATTTTACAGATAAGGTTTGTGGTGAAAGTCCACTTTGGCCCATAGTGCATAGATGGACAGGTGTTTGGCATGATCATGACCACTGGTGATACTAACGAATATCCTTGGCCCGTAGTGCATGGATAATTCGTTGATTTGAAATATTCATTTATTTGTGTTACAGGGATAAATTATTGATGATGGACTTTTAAATCATAGAAGATAGTAGATATCATGCTCTACTTGACTCTTCTAATGGATTGTTGTTTCCACTGCAGTTGTATTCTAAAACTTGTTGTCTTTTGTATTCTATCAAATTTTTCCCTATTGAGGACTAAGGATAATTTGTTCTATATTATCTTAGTCATAATATTCTTTACTAAGCTAGTTGAGCTCACCCTTTTCTTTCATTGTTCTCTTCAGGAAATGAGAATATAGCTAGGACTAGTCAGGGAATGGAGTGATGGTCCAAGGGAATGGAGTGATAGTCCAAGATGGTGGCTATAGGAGTCCTCACTATGTTATAAAATAGTGTGATAATAAATGTAATGAGGACTTCATTTGAGTTTGAATATTGTCTATGAGACAATATTCGTATTAAAACTTATAGTTTACATTTTGTCGTATTTTACAGGACAGTTAATAATTGTATAAATGAAGTTTGTATTTGATTTTTGTACCATGTATTTGGCGACTCAGAATGGGTTGTATGGACCTATTTTGGGGGCTTCATATTTAACTTATCAATTAATCAATTGAAATCATCATTAACATTTTACTAATCTATTTTAACATCCCATTACATGATTAACACATTTTCATGTTCATTAGATTAGGTTTGATTTACATTTCCTAGGTTGAACAAGAAAAATTTTAGGACTGGACCAAACTACCTACCGGCGAGGCAGCACCCTTTTTTATCTTTGCTCACGGCGCGGCAACGCTCCAACTATACCTTGGAGCGGCTGTGACGCCCCCAATTCTGAGTCTCTTCCAACCCGATAGATGGTGCTACATAGTACTACCATTCATTCATTCATTCAATTGAATAGTCTCAAAAGGACTAATATAACTTCTATATATCCAAAATAATATTACATTTCCCAGGTTCTTTGTAACCCATTTGTTTGTTCTTGTCATAATATTTAATATATTACAAACATTCAACTATTCTATTACATAAGTAATCTAAGGGTTCGTCTTTGCCTTACCCTTGTCCTTGCTTGAGCCTTCGGTCCGCTCGATCTTCGCTGTGTTCATATGGTTCAAGCAAGAGTGAGCATGACTAGCTCAGCAAGTACTACAATTCTAATAAACAACATGCTTGAAACATAGAACTCATATATCTTCAGTAACTGAACAATAGTTACGAAGTACTATCAATAATTCAAAATAGCACTTCTTTTCATTCAAAACATTTTCCAACAATAATATTCAGTTGAATATCAACTAAGGCTCAAGATTATGAGCAGTTCATAATTTCTTTAGAAAAGGATAACCCGGCACTAAGTCCGTAAGTCCGGCATAGCTTACGAGCACTTCTGGGTGATCAGCCCATAGTACTCTATGTTGATCAACACTATATTCATTAAACGTGTATACGTTTAAGTTGTGGCAACCTCATGTGCCTGTCGTTAAACGACAAAAACATTTTAGCATACTTGGTCTTCGATTGAAAACCATACCAATATAACTCGGTAAACATTAATCATGCTTGACAAAATCATAAAATAAGTCTAGCCGAAAGAATTGGCTTAAGACTTCATCGTTAAAAACTTCATGCGAAAGAATACATGAATTACGACTTGTCCGGTCGAATCGAAACAAGGGTTAGAATACTTGCCTTCATTACCTTCTGCCATCGATTATCACACGTACACATTGAAAGTAATATGCACACAAGCCAATCATGTTTGATGATAAAGCATATACTTTGTAACAATCTTATTCATTTATTAATAAAAAGTATTAATTTATTAAAGGCTTTTAATTATCTACATGATGTCTTTTTTTATAATATGTGATAAACCCATAGTTTTAAGCAATGCTTTTAGAATAGTGATGATGATCATTCTAATGAGATCTAAATTCTTAGAAAGCTTAAAACTAAAATAGTTCCCAATCATTGGATTACTAAATTGGGGATTAGTGAATCCGGATAGATTGGTACATACGTTATTGCTTGCTCATTGGATGAGGATGATTGATCTCATGATCATTTGTGTGGAGACACTAAAGCAAGTATGTAGGTGCTTATTAGAGAATAAGTTCACCGAACGTGGCTCGCTAAGAGGAGTACCTAATGGAGTTTTATTTGCTGTCAATAGGAATTCTCAGAGTGATAGTAGTACAAGTAATCCTTGGACTTGAGATCATCATAGTATCTTGTGTATGATGAGTTATACTTTGACTTATTCCTTAAGACCCTTAGGGTATATCAAAGGGTATGCTTGGGTATAATAAGTTGTATATGGAGATAATGTATGATCAATAAAGAATCTACCACTTCTAATAAAAGAAGAGAAATGTCCTATGATTCGATAAATGACAACCCAAAGTCCTTGGCCAAAGCGTAATGAAATTAGAAAGGAGTTTCTAATTTGCATTATTTGAGTTAGGCATTTAAGGATCGAAATACATATAATTAAATAAAATAAGACTTGACAAGAATTCCATGTCTTATATTTAATTGGGACATTGTATGGTGGAAGGATTGAATTGTATTTGGTAACTATTTACTCAAAGGTTCTTTTATGATTAATGTTGAAATCTATATTATCCGGAAAGTCGCTGATCGCTAGGAGGCTTATCCCTATCAGTAGAATAAATATTATTTATTTAAATAAATTAATTGTTTAATTTATTTATTTAAATAAGATTATAATTGTTCTAATTGATTTATTCACAATCGGTTTAATATGGAGAACCTAAAGGGTCACACCATAAAAAGGAAGAATAATTATTTAAGAAGTTAATGGCATAATCGTAATAATATGTTAAGTATATTTAATTTAATCTATGGTGATAGAATAAATTAAATAGCTTAATATTTATTATTTAATATTTTAGAAATATTAAATATAAATTAATAAGAGGAGTCTTATTAATATTATTACAATTATTATTATTTTAATTTCTAAAAGAGTTTAGGAATTAATTTAATATAAGTACTCTCATTTATTCCTAATTGGATTAGGAAGGAAAATTAGTTAAAGGAGTTTAATTAATTATCCCTAATTAGATTAGGGAGCTTAATTAATTAAAAAGAATTTAATTAATTAAATAAAACCCAATTTCTTAATTGTTAAGGAGGGTTGCCCACATCAATAAATAAGAGGAGTCTTATTATGGGTGAAGGGGTTGTTGACTTTTTCAACATACGACATAATTCCAATTTTTGGGAGAGTACACCCTTTCTATAGAGATAGAAAAACTAGGGTTTAGCCAACCACCCTTTTTCTTGAATTATTATTATTCCTTGGTGGATCACCTCTAGAGGCCAAACATATGGGTGGCTAACGTTGATCAAAGGAAGGAACCAAACCCGGTGGATTCAAGTTGAACGCGAAAGGATTTGGAGGTGAACTTGTACCGAGGAAGCTTCGGTCTTCAAGGTATGATTTTATTCTTTATCTTTTGTTTAATTAATAATTGTGCATAAAGGGTGATTCGGGTATATGGTTTGTAAATTTTTAAACTCTGATTTTTACACGCTTCCGCACTTTTTATGTAATTTGATTGCGCACATGAATATTACAAACCTAACACACTTTAGGTCTCTAAGTTTCTACAATACATGATCATATAACGTACCACATTAGGCCATATATAATCAAGTATGTATAATGTTATATCTTACCCTTCATCTCAATCTAAATCCTGACTTAGATCTGTTATTATGGGTTTCGGCTTTTCATTATGTTATTCACATTACGTTCACTTTTAATAGATTATTAACTCTTAATCATCATTTATAAGGTTTACAAGTACCTTATAATACCTTATTAAGATCCCCAATTAACTGCTACTGGTTTACTATTTATGTTATACAAGTAATCATTCTTTACTGACAAATTCCTAGGGTTGGCGTTGCGGCGCCACCCATTACTCTTCATCTCGCGCTGCGGCGCGAGTTAGCAGTGTCTAACATCCGGATCTGGCGTTGCGGCGCCACACTTTGTTCTTAATCTCGCGCTGCAGTGCGAGTTACGGCCCTGCAGTGCCACTCATTTGGCCTTGGGTTGGCGCCGCGGCGCTAACTCTGTGCCTCAGATAGTTTGCAAAGTTTGAAAATTTTACGAAACTCTCGGACTCATAACTTCTTCGTTATAAGTCCGAATTGGCTTGTTCAAAAGCCTACGGTTCACAAATTACATATTCTATGCGTTCATGCAAGAATTTTATCTATTTGACTTTATTTGCTAAAATTTCACCTATGAGTTCATTTTTAACAAAAATGATAAATATTTGTGAACGTTCAATGCTCGTTTCTTTGTTCTAAGTCAGAATTCGGTCATTTTCGAGTCTACAACTCTATAATGCCAAATATGACTTGTCTCCATCGAAAACCAATGTTTCTGTCTTCAAACACCAAATACGACTTCCATTCCGAGAATTTCACGAATTCGACGATAATCGTCCAATCGTGTGAATTTCGGCAAAACTTCATTACTAAACGTTCTAAATGGATTTTAAACAACACATGAACAATTGAAGTTACTTATTACACCAACTTATTGATAAAGTAGGTTTTGACTTATCCTCATAAGTCAATGACTTATTTAACTTATGAACTACTAATTCTCATGCTTATGACTTACCATGGACATAAGTCACTTAATCAATGTTCTCATACTATATTCAACATACTAACATCATATGAAAAACATATGACAAGTTCTTCATGATTTTATCAACTTATTAGAGTTCAAGTTGCTTATTCAACTTATTCGGCTTAAGTCCATTCATTAATAACTTATTATATGTTATTATCAAACAATCCCACTTCTCTATCAATCCTATCATAGAAGAGATAAAGATATAATAGACATGAGTCTTACCCTAGAAGCACTTGTGCTTTTCTTCCTTAAAGATTTATCAAAGGATGATTGACTTATTCTTGACTTATGTGTTTATTCTCTCTAACCAATAAGTTACTTAATCTTGAGAGAAGTTGGATGAAATTTATCAAACAACAAATGAATTGTGAAGCTTGGTATTTATAGGCTTGACTAAGTTAGGGTAGAATGGTCATTAAGACATCCCACCTCCTTAACTAACCTCCTTAACTCCACTTCCTTACTATTCATCACTTTACAACTAAGTAAACTTGACTAGCACAACACTTGATCACCACACAAAGTTCTTGCCCAGCAAGTCTACCCACATTAACATGGTTTGCTCCATGGATCATGGCTTATCATTGGGCTTGCTAATTAAATCTAACTACTTCCTTATTGGGCTTATGCTACCATAGATTGGACTTATGATTTATCAAACACTTGGGCTTTGAGTATCACATTCTATTGGACTTCTATCATTAACTAATATTCCTACAAGTCCATTATATTTAATTAACAACTTAACCTATATACACCACGTATAATTCTTGTATGCTAGCTCGTATATTAATTCGTAATATACGTTATTTCATTCTCCATTCTTTATAGTATAATGCGTCGTATTATACTTACGTTCATTACCTCGTACCATCATACACATCATACAATACAACTTTCTTTCCTTAACGTTTAATAAACCTAACGTTCCCAAATTAGTCCGCATGTGAAAAATTACGTTTTCCATACTTAGATTATTATTACATAATCCATCTCACTTTGATATTATAACGTTACGTATTTCTCGGAAGTTCAAAAATAATTCCCGAGCAAAAATCAATAAATAGTGTTTTTCGGAAAATTTCTCGAAAATCTTTTATTTTCGTCTTAGAAATTCAAACACTTTAATTCATTTATGTAGTTAAAATACTACGACTTTCTGATGTTTCTAGGTTATAGAATGACATTCATCTTATCCATACGTAATAATAATAAATAATATTATTTTATTCATTATTAAAAGTATTTACAAAGGTTCGATTTTCTGGGGCGTTACATTCTCTCCCCCTTATAAGGATTCTGTCCCCAGAATCTCGCTAAAAAAAATTACACAAATAATTGAGGGTAATTCTTTTTCATCATTTCTTCTAACTCCCACGTTGCTTCTTCTGCATCGTGGTTCTTCCATATCACCTTCACAGAAGGTATAAATTTATTTCGCAGAACTTGTTTTTTTCTATCGATAATTTGAATCGGTGTTTCCTCGTACGTTAAGTCCTTCTTGATATGAATAGGTTCCTATTCTATCACGAGCTTATAATCTGGCTTATAAGGACATAATACGGATACGTGAAATACATTATGTATTCGTTCTAGATCTGGAGGTAATGCTATCATATAAGCTACCTCGCCCACCCGTTTTAATACCTCAAAAGGTCCTACAAACCTTGGACTTAACTTTCCCTTCTTTCCAAAACGTATCTTTCCTTTCTAGGGAGATACTTTTACAAATACGTACGAACCTACTTCAAATTCTCTATTCTCTCTATACGAATCCGTAAACTTCTTCTGTCTATCTTGAGCTGCTACCAAACGCATTTGTATCAGTTTAACAATGTCTGTTGTTTGCTGCACCAACTCTTGTCCCAACATTCGGCGTTCTCCTACCTCATCCCAATACAGTGGCGTTCTGCATTTCCTCCCATACAAAGCTTCGTAAGGCGGCATACCTATGCTTGCATGATAACTATTGTTATACGTAAACTCTACTAATGGTAGATGATCATCCCAACTACCCTTGAAATCCATGACGCGAGATCTTAGCATATCTTCTAACCTCTAAATTGTTCTCTCGCTCTGTCCATCCGTTTGTGGATGATACGTTGTACTCAAATTCTACTGCATTCCTAACTGCGCTTGTAAACTCCTCCAAAATTTCGACGTGAATCGTGGGTCACGATCTAACACATCGATACTGGTGCTCCATGTCTGGAAATTATTTCCTTAATATAAAGTCTAGCTAATTGGTCTAAGTTATACTTGACCCTAATTGGCAAAAAGTGAGCCGACTTTGTCAACCGATCCACTATTACCCAAATCGCATCATACCCCTTCATAGTAGTCGGAAGACCCACCACAAAATCCATCGTTATATTCTCCCATTTCCACTCCGAAATTTCTAATGACTGTAGCAAGCCACTTAGTCGTCGATGTTCGGCCTTAACTCTCTGACAAGTCAAGCACCTACTCATGTACTCTGCTATTTCTCTCTTCATGTTTGGCCACCAGAAACTCTGTCGAAGATCTTGATACATCTTAGTGCTACCAGGATGAATCGAAAATCTCAAACTATGAGCCTCTTGTAGAACCTACTCCTTTAATTCCGTCTCATTCGGAACCCAAATTCTTCCTTCAAATCATAATAATCCCTCATTATCAAGACTATACTTAATATCTTTTTCATTGGCCAGCCGCTCCTTCATCCGGTCACACTCATCAGTTTTGAGTTGTACCTCCTTAACTCTTTCTACGATGGTAGATTGCATCTCCATCGCAAACAGAATTTGTCATGCTTCACTTAGCAGCTTCACTTCCAACTCCATCCTAGCCATCTCTGTTATCAACTCAGTTTTAGCCGTTAACAAAGACAGCTTTTCCCGACCCTTTATACTTAAGGCGTCGGCAACTACATTGGCTTATCTAGGGTGATACAGGATTTCACAGTCGTAATCCTTTATCAACTTCGGCCATCTCCTATACCTCATATTCAACTCCTTCTGTGTGAAGATATATTTTAGACTTTTGTGGTCGATGTATATCTCATATTTTTCTCCAAAAAGATAATGTCTCCATATCTTTAGAGCAAAAACTACTGCGGCCAGTTCTAGATCATGAGTAGGATAAACTTTCTCATAATCCTTTAACTGCCTAGATTCATACACAATGACCTTGCCATGCTGCATGAGCACGCAACCAAGTCCTCTATGTGAAGCATCACTATAAACTACAAAATTTCATGTGTCATCAAGTAATGACAAAATAGGCGCTTCACTCAACCTCTTCTTCAGTTCTTGAAAACTGTCCTCACACTTGTCAGTCCAAGCGTATTTCATTGTCTTCCTCATCAAGTTAGTCAACGAAGTACCTATCTTCAAAAAATCTTGGATGAATCTCTGATAGTAACTTAAACCCTAGAAACTCACAACTCGATTCGGCATTTTTAGTTGTTCCCAATTCATCACGGCTTCCACCTTCGCTGGATCTACTAAAATCCCCTCATGGTCAACGACATGACCTAAAAACTGCACCTTCTCTAACCAAAATTCACACTTAGTGAACTTTGCATACAACTTCTCCTTCCTAAGTGTCTCCAACACTAATCTTAGGTGTTCAGCATGATCTTCTGGCATCTTAGAATAGACTAGAATATCATCTATAAACACCACGATGAACTTGTCCAAATATTGTTTGAACACTCTGTTCATCATATCCATAAATGCAGCTGGTGCATTTGTCAACCCAAGTGACATCACCAGAAACTCGTAATGACCATAACGAGCCCTGAATGATGTCTTTAGTACATCTTCCTTCCTAACCGTCAACTGATGATACCCTGTTCTTAAATCTATTTTTGAAAAATATTTAGCCCCTTTCAACTGATCAAAGAGATCATCGATCCTAGGCAATGGGTATTTATTCTTTATCGTTAACTTGTTCAACTCTCGATAGTCGATACACAGTCTTAACGTTCTTAAATCTATTCCATTCTTTATTATTTTGTTAGAATATCCTGTCTGTGAGGATTACGCATTACATGGTTCCATTCATTATTATTCTGTTAGAATATCCTGTCTATGCGGATTACGCATAACCTGATTCCATTATTTATTATTCTGTTGGAATAACCTGTCTGTGCGGTCTATCGCATGCTTGGTGAATTCTTTTGTTATTCTATTCTTTATTATTTTGTTGGAATAACTTGTTTGTGTGGACTACCGCAAGCATGGTGATGATCCTTCGTATTCATTCTTTATTAAATTGTGGAAATGATCTGTCTACGTGGATTACCTTATGGTGGGTAAAAATCTATTTGCAGTTTCATATATTCTATTATACTCGTATGAGATATCATTTCTTTTGTACTCGTCATGGAATATCATTTTCTTTGGTATTTTTTTATGAGTTACTATTCACGGGTCACTATTCACCTAGTTACTATTCACTCTAGTATTATTCACTCGGGTATTCGGGGCACTTTTCATGTCGGAGTACTATTCACGGGTTACTATTCACCCAAATTACTATTCACCCAAATATTATTCACCTGGGTATTTGGGGTACTTTTCTTGTCGGGGTACTATTCACGAGGTACTATTCTCAAGTACTATTATATAGGTACTATTATGGGTACTATTTACCAAAAAAATATTTTTCTTTTCTGTCCAAATTACTTTTGGTACATGAATATTATTCTTGAATTTTAATCCACAAAGCAGTATCATGTTGACAATTTGGATATTTTTAAACTCTGGATAAATTTAAAGTCTTTAATATTTATCCTTGATTTCGTTTGATTAATGCCTATATAATTGTCATCATCCTCATGTTTATATTGCGATGAAAGTCATCTTTGGCTTACGTGCATAGATGGACTATTGATTATTAGTTTTACAGTTGTATATCTTTGGCTTACGTGCAAAGACGAATTGTTGATTATTGGTTTTATAGTTGTATATCTTTGGCTTACGTGCGAAGATGGACTGTTGATTATTGGTTTTACAGTTATATATCTTTGGCTTACGTGCAAAGATGGACTGTTGATTATTAGTTTTACAGTTGTATATCTTTGGCTTACGTGTAAAGATGGACTATTGGTTTTATAGTTGTATATCTTTGGCTTACATACAAAGATGAACTATTGATTGATGAGTATCTTTGGCTTATGTGCATAGATAACTGTTTATTGGTATGATTATGACCAGGGATCATTCGGTATAATCATGACCCGTAATGTTATTGATGGTGTGGTCAAAGTCCTCATTGGCCCGTAGTGCATTGATGGACAGTTATTGGTATGATTATAGCCAGGGATTATTCGGTATAATCATGACCATTGATGATTACATGAATATCCTTGGTCATAGTGTAGGGATGATTCGATGATGTGGATTATTTATTAAGCTAAGTCTCAGCGATAAAATATTGATTATACACTTTTAATTCATAAAAGATAGTTGATATCATGCTCTACTTGACTCTTCAAAAATACAGTTGTATGTCTTTGGCCTGTAGTGCAAAGATGAATTGTTAATGAATATCTTTGGTTGTAGTGCAAAAATGAATTTATTAGTATGATTATGAGCAGGAATTGTGATTTGGTATAACCATGATTTTTGATATTTCAGGTGAAGATTAGTTATGAAAATTATCTTCGTCCTGGGTGCGAAGAGGAATTTAGAATCACAATTATGATTATGAGCTATTCATATGATTATGGACAGGAATTATTGATTGATGTTACAGGGAGAAAACATTATTTGTGGACTTTTAACATGGAGAAGATAATAGATCTGATGGTCTATTTGACTCTTCTAATGGATTGCTCGTTCCGCTACAACTATGGTTGAAAAGTTTTATCATCTACCATATGTTCTAAATCTCTGATTTATTACTGATGAAGGCTATTGATGATGTAAATTATATTTAGTCATGATATTCTTTACTGGGCTAGTTGTGCTCACCCTTTTTGCTTCACAATTCCTTTTAGGTAATAAGAGTGTAGCTGGGTCGAGGAGGGGTAACAGGAGAATAGAACGGTGGTCTATAACTGTTGTGGTTCTCCTTAAATAGTATGGAAATAATTTTATTGAGAACTTTAGATAAGTGTGTCGTATTGTATACGTCATTTGATATTTAATTTTGATGAACCGAATAGGGTGAGGTGAACCTAACTTTGGAAGGGTGTTTTGCCACTATCATACAAGATGTCTAATAACATACAACCTCATGTTATCATAAGACAGGGTTGTGCACATCCACTTGCTGAGTATATCTACGAGCACTACTTATATTATCTTGGAGTTTAGTTGAAATATAATTTTTAATTGCAGACAGTGGAGATAGTTATATGTCAAGAGAAGACTCACCATTGGAAAAAACATGATAGTAATCTTCTAATTTTTAATTTCTAAAATAGTTTTTTACTGTACTTTTATGTAAAGTACCTTTGTAAGGTTATGGTCGAGGCACCATGAGAGTTACATACAATTGTATTTAAACTCACGCTTAACTGCGTGTGGTATTCTACACCTTACGCTCAACAGTTGTATAAATGAAGATTGTATTTGATTTTTATAGTATGATATATGGCGACTCAGAATGGGTGATGTATACTTATTTTGGGGGCATCACAAATGGTATCAGAGCTTAGGGTTATGGTCGCTGGCGGAGATAAGAGTCTAGAACTAGGAGGGGAGAGACGAGTTATATACTTCGCTAGTGTGTGACTTACCTAAGCTAAAATTATTTACTTGATAAGTTGACAAATTGTGATATGTCAATCAACCTTTGTTTTGAAGATATATTCTAGAATGATATCTAAAATACAGGAGATGAGCAATGGGAAAATCATGATACAAAGGAAATAACCAGGAAGGTATAATCCGAAAAGAAAGCAAGGTATTCTCATCTCTTTGAACTACCAGGTACGTAAATTTCGAGGGCAAAATTTCATAAGAAGGGGAGATTGTGAGACCCCGAATTTTATGAAATGAAAGTATCCAATTTTCTTATAATTATTCTATTTAGTAAATGGTTAAATTGATAAAAGGTTAAAGTTAAGGGTGATATGTGAAAATTTTTCAAAGTAAGCAAGTTGTCATAAAATAATTGGTGATAAAAGTATAGTAATACGTGTGGTTGCATTGTAGCACACGGTATTGTACAGTATCTTTGATTATTGATGCTTTCGTGAGAAGTCACTCAGTTATACTCAATTATTGCTACAATAATTGTTGCATCATATCTCTCATATTATTGATTCAATTGTGGTCATAGTATCATCTATATAATATGTTATAGTATTAAATCAATAATTAAGACGACAAAGGTATTCATATTATTATTGACAATGTCTAGAAGTTCTATCAAGGAGAGGTTAGATAATCTAATTGTGCACCAATAGGGAGAAATTTTTATTGGAAAGCCCCCTCTTTCCTGGGAACGATCTGGTTGTTAAATATTGTAAATTATAATATTAATGATGAATAAGTTCGTGTTGATTAAAGATGAAATTGATAGTTCCATTGTTTTGGAATTATTAGTATAAGTGAAAATCGACATTTATTTCGATAATAATTGATGTCTGGAGGTTATATTGACCAATCGAGTAATTAACCGAATAAATGAGCAATTAATTGCTATTAATTCACATGCTTATAACTATGTGTTCACATGTGTGTACTATTGATTCACATGATTTACTATTAGGGGAGTTGGTGCAAGTTTGATAATAATTGCATAACTAAGTTAAAAATAGAGGTATAGTTGAAGGTACTATACTATAATTAATTTTTTCACATGTTTAGAACTATTGAGTCACATGATTTACTATTAGGGGAGGTGGTGCAAGTTTGATAATACTTGCAGGACTAAATTAAAAATAAAGAAAAAGAAGAAGGTATTATACTGTAATATTTTGAGCCCCAAAATGTGCAATTATTGAAACTATATTTTCCTATAAATAGAAGCTCATTCCTTCATTATTTTTCACCAACTCACTAAGTCTCACAAGAGTAATTATTATAGAGAAATTATAGAGAGAGAAGCAATAGAGAGAAAGAAGAAGCGAAGTCTGCTACTTCACTATTCTAGTATCCAATCTTCTTCTGAGGTAAAGGATATTATTATTATAGTAAGGGGTATTATTCTTTCGTATTCATGAAGAGAGTTATTTTCTTTCAATACTCGTAAGAGTTGTTATTCTATTCTTTATTATTATGTTGGAATAACCTGTCTATGCGACGTACCGCATATATGGTGAAATTCTTCTATTATTCTATTCTTTATTATTCTATTGGAATAACATGTCTGTGCGGTCTATCGCATGCCTGGTGAATTTTGTTGTTAATTCATTCTTTATTATTCTGTTGGAATATCATGTCTGTGCGGATTACGCATGACCTGGTTCCGTTCTTTATTATTCTGTTGGAATATCCTATCTGTGCGGATTATGCGTGACTTCGGTTCCATTCTTTATTATTCATTGGAATAACTCATTCATGCATGGTCTATCGCATGCACTGGTGAATTCTTTTGTTATTCCATTCTTTATTATTTTGTTGGAATAACCTATCTCGTGTGGACTCATCAGATGCATGGTGAATGATCCTTCGTATTCATTCTTTATTAAATTGTGGAAATGATCTCGTCTACGTGGATTACTGCACGGGTGAAAATCCATTTGCGATTCAGATATTTTATTATACTCGTATGAGATATTATTTCTTTTGTACTCGTCATGGAATATCATTTTCTTTGGTATTTTTTACCAAGTTACTATTCATGGGTTACTATTCACCCGATTATTATTCCTCTAGTATTATTCACTTTCGTATTATTGGGGCTTTTAGGTAATCGAGTACTATTCACGAGTTACTATTCACGGGTTACTATTCACCCAAATTACTATTCACCATAATATTATTCACTCAGGTATTTGGGGTACTTTTTATGCCGGGATACTATTCACGAGGTACTATTTCTGAAGTACAATTCACAGGGTACTATCTCGGGGTACTATTTACCTGAAAAATGTATTTCTTTATTGTCCAAATTATTTTTGGTACATAAATATTATTCTTTAATTTTACTCCACAAAGCAGTATCATGTTGAAAATTTGAATACTTTTAAACTCTGGATAAATTTAAAGTCTTTAATATTTATTCTTGATTTCGTTTGATTAATGCCTATATAATTGTCATCATTCTCATGCTTATATTGTGATGAAAGTCATCTTTGGCTTATGTGCATAGATGGACTGTTGATTATTGGTTTTACAGTTGTATATCTTTGGCTTACGTGCAAAGACGAATTTTGTTATTATTGGTTTTATAGTTGTATATCTTTGGCTTACGTGCAAAGATGGACTGTTGATTATTGGTTTTACAATTATATATCTTTGGCTTACGTGCAAAGATGGACTGTTGATTATTGGTTTTACAGTTGTATATCTTTAGCTTACGTGCAATGATGAACTATTGATTGATGAGTATATTTGGCTTATGTGCATAGATGAACTGTTTATTGGTATGATTATGACCAGGGATCATTCGGTATAATCATGACCCATAATGTTGTAGATGATGTGGTAAAAGTCCTTATTGGCCCGTAGTGCATTGATGGACAGTTATTGGTATGATTATAACCAGAGATTATTCGGTATAATCATTACCATTGATGATTACCCGAATATCCTTGGCTGTAGTGCAGGGATGATTTGATGATGTGGATTATTTATTAAGTTGAGTCTCAGCGATAAAATATTGATTATACACTTTTAATTCGTAAAAGATAGTAGATATCATGCTCTACTTGACTCTTCTAAAATACAGTTGTATGTCTTTGGCCTGTTGTGCAAAAATGAATTGTTAATGAATATCTTTGGTCGTAGTGCAAAGATGAATTTATTAGTATGATTATGAGCAGAAATTGTGATTTGGTATAACCATGATTTTTTATGTTTCAAGTGAAGATAGGTGATGAAAATTATCTTCGTCCTGGGTGCGAAGAGGAATTTAGGATCACAATTATGATTATGAGCTATTCATATGATTGTGGATAGGAATTGTTGATTGATGTTACAGGGATAAAACATTATTGGTGGACTTTTAACATGGAGAAGATAATAGATCTGATGGTGTATTTGACTCTTCTAATGGATTGCTCGTACCACTGCAACTATGGTTGAAAAGTTTTATCATCTACCATATGTTCTAAATCTCTGATTTATTACTGATGAAGGCTATTGATGATGTAAATTATCTTTAGTCATTATATTCTTTACTGCGCTAGTTGTGCTCACCATTTTTGCTTCACAATTCCTTTCAGGTAATAAGAGTGTAGCTAGGTCGAGCGGGGGTAACAGGAGAATAGAACGGTGGTCTATAGCTGTTTAGGTTCTCCTTAAATAGTATGGATATAATTTTATTGAGAACTTTAGATAAGTGTGTCGTATTGTATACGTCATTTGATATTTAATTTTTGTGAACCAAATAGGGTGAGGTGAACCCAACTTTGGAAGGGTGTTTTGCCACTATCATACAAGATGTCTAATAACATACAACCTCATGTTATCATAAGATAGGGTTGTGCACATCCACTTGCTGAGTATATCTACGAGCACTACCTATATGATCTTGGAGTTTGGTTGAAATATAATTTTCAATTGTAGATAGTGGAGATAGTTATATGTCAGGAGAAGACTCACCATTGGAAAGAACATGATAATAATATTCTCATTTTTCTTTGGGGTCTATTGGGTCAACCAAGGATAATTCTGTGGACATATGATATCTATCATAACCTTGACACATGGCCTCCCATGTACGAAGGTTTCTTTGAGCACTTCCCAAAGATTTTAATTTCTAAAACAGTTTTTGACTGTACTTTTATGTAAAGTACCTTTGTAAGGTTGTGGTCGAGGCAGCATAAGAGTTACATACATTTGTATTAAAACTCACAGTGTAACTATTGTCGTATTCTGCATGAAAGATCAACAGTTGTATAAATGAAGTTTGTATTTGATTTTTATAGTATTATATCTGGCGACTCAGAATGGGTGATGTATACCAATTTTGGGGGCGTCAAAAATGGTATCAGAGCTTAGGGCTATGGTCTCTGGCGGAGATAAGAGTCTAAAACTAGGAGGAGAGAGATGAGTTATATACTTCGCTAGTGTGTGACTTACCTAAGCTAAAATTATTTACTTGATAAGTTGACAAATTATGATATGTCAATCAACCTTTGTTTTGAAGATATATTCTTGAATGATATCTGAAATACAGGAGATAAGCAATGGGAAAATCATGATACAAAGGAAATAACAAGGAAGGTATAATCCAAAAAGAAAGCAAGGTATTCTAATCTCTTCGAACTACCAGGTACGTAAATTTTGAGGGCAAAATTTCATAAGAAGGGGAGATTGTGAGACCCCGAATTTTATGAAATGAAAGTTTCCAATTTTCTTATAATTATTCTATTTAGTAAATGGTTAAATTGATAAAAGGTTAAAGTTAAGGGTGATGTGTTGTCATAAAATAATCGGTGATAAAATTATAGTAATACGCGTGGTTGCATAGTAGAACATGGTATTGTATAGTATCTTTCATTATTGATGCATACATGAGAAGTCACTTAGTTATACTCAATTATTGCTACAGTAATTGCTGCATCATATCTCTCATATAATTGATTCAATTGTTGTCACGGCATCATCTGCATAATATGTTATAGTATTAAATCAATAATTGAGAAGACAAAGTTATTCATATTATTATTTACAATATTGACAATGTCTAGAAGTTACATCAAGGAGAGGTTAGATAATCTAATCAATTGCAATATAGTAGAAAATCCTTATTGAAAGCCCCTTTTTCCCAGGAACGACACGGTTGTTAAATATTGTGAATTATAATATTAATGATGAATAAGTTCGTGTTGATTAAAGATGAAATTGATAGTTCCATTGTGTTGGAATTATTTGTGTTAGTAAAAATCGACATTTATTTCGATAATAATTGATGTCTGGAGGTTATATTGACCAATCGGGTAATTAACCGGATAAATGAGAAATTAATTTCTATTAATTCACATACTTATAACTATGTGTTCACATGTGTGTACTATTGATTCACATGATTTACTATTAGGGGAGTTGGCGCAAGTTTGATAATACTTGCATTACTAAGTTAAAAATAGAGGTATAGCTGAAGGTACTATACTATAATTACTTTTTTCACATGTTTAGAACTATTGAGTCACATGATTTACTATTGATTCACATGATAGCAATCTTCTTGTTTTTCTTTGGGGACTATTGGGTCAACCAAGGATAATTCTGTGGACATATGATATCTATCATAACCTAGACGCATAGCCTCCCATGTACGAAGGTTTCCTTGAGCACTTCCCAAAGTCTTTAATTTCTAAAACAGTTATGGACTGTACTTTTATGTAAGGTACCATTGTAAGGTTGTGGTCAAGGCACCATGAGAGTTACATATATTTGTATTAAAACTCACAGTTTAACGGTGGTCGTATTCTGCACGATAGATCAACAGTTATATAAATGAAGTTTGTATTTGATTTTTATAGTATTATATCTGGCAACTCAGACTGGGTCGTGTGGACATATTTTGGGGGCATCATAAATGGTATAAGAGCTTAGGGATATGGTCGCTGGCGGAGATAAGAGTCTAGAACTAGGAGGGAAGAGACGAGTTATATATTTCGCTAGTGTGTGACTTACCTAAGCTGAAATTGTTTACTTGATAAGTTGACAAATTGTGATATGTTAATTAACCTTTGTTTTGAAGATATATTCTAGAATGATATCTGAAATACAGGAGATGAGCAATGGAAAAATCATGATACAGAGGATAGAACCGGGAAGGTACAATCCGAAAAGAAAGCAAGGTATTCTCATCTCTTCGAACTACCAGGTATGTAAATTTCGAGGGCGAAATTTCATAAGGATGGGAGATTGTGAGACCCTGAATTTTATGAAATGAAAGTATTCAATTTTCTTATAATTATTCTATTTAGTAAATGGTTAAATTGATAAAAGGTTAAAGTTAAGGGTGATATGTGAAAATTTTTCAATGTATGCAAGTTGTTATAAAATATTCTTTTTGTCGGAGGAATATCCGTAGGACGGCACAATCATTGGTGGACTCCACAACGGAAGTATTGTCGTAGTAAGAAAACTACTTAATTATCTTTTTATAAAAATAACAGCGAAAGTGTTACCGTTAAAACTGTTAAACTACTCGGTAGTAAAAGTACAGTAATACGCGTGGTTGCATAGTAACACACGGTATTCATTATTGATACGTACGTGAGAAGTCACTCACTTATACTCAATTATTGCTACAGTAATTGCTGCATCATATCTCTCATATTATTGATTCAATTATTGTCACAGTATCATCTGTATAATATGTTATATTATTAAATCGATAATTGAGATGGCAAAGTTATTCATATTATTATTTGCAATATTGACAATGTCTAGAAGTTCTGTCAAGGAGAGGTTTGGTCACCTAATTGCGCAGCAATAAGGAGAAATCCTTATCAGAAAGCCCCCTCTTTCTTGGGAACGACCTGGTTGTTAAATATTGTGAGTTATAATATTAATGACGAATGTTATTAAAAATTGAATTTGAGTTTGGAGTTGAATTTGGAGATGCGGACGTGATATTTGAGTCTGGAACGACGAAATTAGTAGAAATAGACTATAAACACAAAATTTGTCGGGGTTGACATTTTCGTCAAAAAAGTCAATAGTTGACTTTTTCAAAAAAAGTCAAACTTTGAAATTTCAAAAATGAAATTGTTGAGAAAAATATTTCCATTGTGTTGGGATTATTAGTGTTAGTGGAAATCGACATTTATTTCGATAGTAATTGATGTCTGGAAGTTATATTGACCAACCGGGTAATTCATCGGGTAAATGAGTAATTAATTGCTATTAATTCACATGATTATAACTATTTGTTCACATATGTGTACTATTGATTCACATTCTTGTACTATTAGGGGAGTTGGTGCAAGATTGATAATACTTGCATGACTAAGTTAAAAATAGAGGTATAGATGGAGGTACTATACTGTAATTCGTATTTTCACATGATTATAACTGTTGATTCACATGATTGAACTATTGATTCACATTATTTACTATTAGGGAGGTGGTGCAAGTTTGATAATACTTGCGGGACTAAATTAAAATGAAGAAAAAGAGGAGATATTATCTTGTAATATTTTGAGCCCCAAAACTGCAATTATCGAAACTATATTTTCCAATAAATAGAAGTTCATTCTTCCTTCATTTCTCACCAATTCACTAAAGCTATAGAGCAATTATTATAGAGAGAAATTATAAAGAGAAAGAAGAAGAGAAGTCTGCTACCTCACTATTTCCAAAGATCCGCTTTTCTTTCTAAGGTAAGGGATATTGTTATAGTAGTAAGGGTTATTATTCTTTCATTCATAAAGAGAGATATTTTCTTTCAATACTCGTAAGGGTTGTTATTCCATTCTTTATTATTCTGTTGAGAATAACCTGTCTATGCGGTCTATCGCATGCATGGTGAATTCTTCTTTTATTCCATTCTTTATTATTCTCATTGGAATAACTTTTATCTATCTTGATCTATCGCATGCACGGTGAATTCTTCTCATTATTCCATTCTTTATTATTATGTTGGAATAATATGTCTATCTGAGTATCGCATACATGGTGAAATTCGTTGTTATTTCATTCTTTATTATTCTCGTGGAATATATCACATACATGCGTTTACGCATGACCTGGTTCCATTCTTTATTATTCTATTGGGAATAACCTGTCTGTGCGGTCTATCGCATGCCTAGTGAATTCTTCTGTTATTCCATTCTTTATTATTATGTTGGAATAACATGTCTATGCGAAGTATCGCATACATGGTGAAATTCTGTTGTTATTTCATTCTTTATTATTCTGTTGGAAAATCCTGTCTATGCGTTTACGCATGACCTGGTTCCATTCTTTATTATTCTGTTAGGAATAACCTGTCTGTGCGGTCTATCGCATGCATAGTGAATTCTTTTGTTATTCCATTCTTTATTATTTTATTGGAATAACCTGTCTATGTGGATTACCACATGCATGGTGAATGCTCCTTCGTATTCATTTCTTATTAAATTGTGGAAATGATCTATCTACGTGGATTACTGCATGGCGGACGAAAATCCATTTGCAGTTTTGTAATTTTTCTGACCCTCAAAAATTTTGAAAAAATTTGAAATGATAATTTGATGAGTTTTCTAGACTCTGTCCAAAAATGGCGATTTTTGGATATATAGATTATGAGTTATGAATTTTATGGGAAAAGACTATTTTAAAAGTAAACCCTTATAACTCCTTATGGTTAACTCCAAAATTGGTGAAATTTTTATTGGGAGTACATATATATAACAGGAGTATACCCTATAAATTTCAGAATTTTTGGAAAAAAGTATAATTTATGATAAATGTCTAAATATTCGGCAGTTTTGGCCATGTAAAAAATAGTAAATTAATTTTTAAAATTCTAAGAAAAATATATGTTTAATATGGGACTATATTCTGCTAAATCCCAGAAAAGAAATATTTTTGGGACTGATTTGGTATTTTTCATGAAAATGAACTAGTTATGAGTAAATGAATTAAATATGTTATGTGAAGTAACAAAATTGGAAAATAGGATTTTATGGCTTGGGAATCCTATATAAGGTATATGCAGATTTTTGATAAGGGATTTGATTATTGGTGATGAAATCTTATGAGTATGGCATTTTTGAATGATTAAATGCATTATTTGGTAAAGTGTAAACAATTAAAATAAATTGTTTATAAGTTTAAGAAGTGATTAAAATATTGTTATAATATTAATAATATTATATTATAATTTTATTAAGTGATTGATAATATTTGGATAAATTTAAAGTCTTTAATATTTATCCTTGTTTTCGTTTGAATAATGCTTATATCATTGTCATCATCCTCATTCTTATATTGTGATGAAAGTCATCTTTGGCTTACGTGCAAAGATGGACTGTTGATTATTAGTTTTATAGTTGTATATCTTTGGCTTAAGTGCAAAGATGGACTGTTGATTATTAATTTTATAATTATATATCTTTGGCTTACGTGCATTGATGAACAGTTGTTGGTATGATTATAACCAGAGATTATTCGGTATAATCATGACCATTGTTGAAAACATGAATATCCTTAGCTCGTAGTGTATAGATAATTCATGGTCGTAATACTAGTGAATATCCTTGGTTGTAGTGTAGGGATGATTCAATGATATGGATTATTTATTAAGTTGAGTCTCAGCAATAACATATTGATAATTCACTTTTAATTCGTAGAAGATAGTAGATATCATGCTCTATTTGACTCTTCTATAATACAATTGTATGTTTTTGGCCTGTAGTGCAAAGATGAATTGTTAATGAATATCTTTGGCTATAGTGCAAAGATGAATTTATTAGTATGATTATGAGCAAGAATTGCGATTTGGTATAACCATGATTTTTCATGTTTCAGGTGAAGATAGGTGATAAAAATTATCTTCGTCTTGGGTGCGAAAAGGAATTTTGAATCACAATTATGATTATGAGTTATTCATATGATTGTGGACAAGAATTGTTGATTGATGTTACAGGGATAAAACATTATTGGTGGACTTTTAACATGGAGAAGATAATAGATCTGATGGTCTATTTTACTCTTCTAATGGATTGCTCGTTCCGCTGCAACTATGGTTGAAAAGTTTTATCATCTACCATATGTTCTAAATCTCTAATTTATTACTGATGAAGGCTACTGATAATGTAAATTATCTTTAGTCATGATATTCTTTACTGGGCTAGTTGTGCTCACCCTTTTTGCTTCACAATTCCTTTCAGGTAATAAGAGTGTAGCTGGGTCGAGTGGGGATAACAAGAGAATAGAACAATGGACTATAGCTGTTGAGGTTCTCCTTAAATAGTATGAAAATAATTTTATTAAGAACTTTAGATAAGTGTGTCGTATTGTATACGTCATTTGATATTTAATTTTGGTGAACCGAATAGGGTCAGGTGAACCCAACTTTGGAAGGGTGTTTTGCCACTATCATACAAAATGTCTAATGACATACAACCTCGTGTTATCATAAGACAGGGTTGTGCACATTCACTTGCTGAGTATATCTACGAGAACTACCTATATAATCTTGGAGTTTATTTGAAATATAATTCTCAGTTGGAGACAACAGAGATAATTATATGTCAAGAAAAGACTCACCATTGGAAAGAAGGTGATAGCAATCTTCTTGTTTTTCTTTGGGGACTATTGCATCAACCAAGGATAATTCTGTGGACATATGATATCTATCATAACCTAGTCAAATGGCCTCCCATGCACGAAGGTTTCCTTGAGCACGTCCCAAAGACTTTAATTTCTAAAACAGTTATGGATTGTACTTTTATGTAAGATACCATTGTAAGTTTATGGTCAAGGCACTATGAGAGTTACATACATTTGTATTAAAACTCACAGTTTTACTGTGGCCGTATTCTGCACGACAGTTCAACAGTTATGTAAATGAAGTTTGTATTTGATTTTTATAGTATGATATCTGGCGACTCAGAATGGGTCGTGTGGAACTATTTTGGGGGCGTCACATACTATACTATAATTAATTTTTTCACATGTTTAGAACTATTGATTCACATGATTTACTATTAGGGGAGGTGGTGCAAGTTTGATAATACTTGCAGGACTAAATTAAAAATGAAGAAAAAGTGTAAGGTATTATACTGTAATATTTTGAGCCCCAAAATGTGCAATTATTGAAACTATAATTTCCTATAAATAGAAGCTCATTCCTTCATTATTTTCACCAATTCACTAAGTCTCACAAAAGCAATTATTATAGAGAAATTATAGATAGAGAAGCTATAGAGAAAAAGAAGAAGCGAAGTCTGCTACTTCACTATTCCAGTATCCAGTCTTCTTCTGAGGTAAAGGATATTATTATTATAGTAAGGGGTATTATTCTTTCGTATTCATGAAGAGAGTTATTTTCTTTAAACACTCATAAGGGTTGTTATTCCATTCTTTATTATTATGTTGGAATAACATGTCTATGCGAAGTACCACATACATGGTGAAATTCTTCTATTATTCCATTCTTTATTATTACATTGGAATAACTTTTATGCATCTTGCGTCTATCGCATGCCTGGTGAATTCTGTTGTTATTCCATTCTTTATTATTCTGTTAGAATATCCTGTCTATGCGGATTACGCATGACCTAGTTCCATTCTTTATTTTTCTGTTGGAATATCCTGTCTGTGCGGATTACGCATGATCTGGTTCCATTATTTATTATTTTGTTGGAATAACATGTCTGTGTGGTCTATCGCATGCCTGGTGAATTCTTTTCTTATTCCATTCTTTATTATTTTTTTTGGAATAACACGTCTGTGTGGACAATCGCATGCATGGTGAATGATCATTCGTATTCATTCTTTATTAAATTATGGAAATAATCTTTCTACATGGATTACCGTATGGTGGGTGAAAATCCATTTGCAGTTTCGTATATCCTATTATACTCGTATGATATATCATTTCTTTTGTACTCGTCATGGAATATCATTTTCTTTGGTATTATTTTTATGAGTTACTATTCACAGGTTACTATTCATCCAATTACTATTCACTCTAATATTATTCACTCGGGTATTCGGGGCACTTTTCATGTCGGAGTACTACTCATTAGTTACTATTCACCCAAATTACTATTCACCTGAATATTATTCACTCAGGTATTTGGGGTACTTTTTATGCCGGGATACTATTCACGAGGTACTATTCCCGAAGTACTATTCATAGGGTACTATTTACCTAAAAATATATTTCTTTTCTGTCCAAATTATTTTTGGTACATGAATATTATTCTTTAATTTTACTCCATAAAGCAGTATCATGTTGATAATTTGGATAATTTTAAACTCTGGATAAATTTAAAGTCTTTAATATTTATCCTTGATTTCGTTTGATTAATGCCTATATAATTGTCATCATCCTCATGCTTATATTGTGATGAAAGTCATCTTTGGCTTACGTGCATAGATGGATTGTTGATTATTGGTTTTACAGTTGTATATCTTTGGCTTACGTGCAAAGACAAATTATTGATTATTGGTTTTATAGTTGTATATCTTTGGCTTACGTGCAAAGATGGACTGTTGATTATTTGTTTTACAGTTATATATCTTTGGCTTACGTGCAAAGATGGACTATTGATTATTGGTTTAACAGTTGTATATCTTTGGCTTACGTGCAAAGATGGACTGTTGATTATTGGTTTTAAAATTGTATATCTTTAGCTTACGTGCAAAGATGAACTATTGATTATTGGTTTTACAGTTGTATATCTTTGGCTTATGTGCAAAGATGGACTGTTGATTATTGGTTTTACAATTGTATATCTTTAGCTTACGTGCAAAGATGAACTATTGATTGATGAGTATCTTTGGCTTATGTGCATAGATGAAGTATTTATTGGTATGATTATGACCAGGGATCATTCGGTATAATCATGACCCGTAATGTTATAGATGATTTGGTAAAAGTCCTCATTGGCCCGTAGTGCATTGATGGACAGTTATTGGTATGATTATAACTAGGGATTATTCGGTATAATCATGACCATTGATGATTACATGAATATCATTGGCCGTAGTGCAGGGATGATTCGATGATGTGGATTATTTATTAAGCTCAGTCTCAGCAATAAAATATTGATTATACACTTTTAATTCGTAAAAGATAGTAGATATCATGCTCTACTTGACTCTTCTAAAATACAGTTATATGTCTTTGGCCTGTAGTGCAAAGATGAATTGTTAATGAATATCTTTGGCCATAGTGGAAAGATGAATTTATTAGTATGATTATGAGCAGGAATTGTGATTTGGTATAACCATAATTTTTTATGTTTCAGGTGAAGATAGGTGATGAAAATTATCTTCGTCCTGGGTGCGAAGAGGAATTTAAAATCACAATTATGATTATGAGATATTTATATGATTGTGGATAGGAATTGTTGATTGATGTTACAGGAATAAAACATTATTGGTGGTCTTTTAACATAGAGAAGATAATAGATCTGATGGTCTATTTGACTCTTCTAATGGATTGCTCGTTCCGCTGCAACTATGTTTGAAAAGTTTAATCATCTACCATATGTTCTAAATCTCTTATTTATTACTGATGAAGGCTATTGATGATGTAAATTACCTTTAGTCATGATATTCTTTACTGGGCTAGTTGTGCTCACCCTTTTTGCTTCACAATTCCTTTCACGCAATAAGAGTGTAGCTGGGTCGAGCAAGGGTAACAGGAGAATGCAACGGTGGTCTATAGCTGTTGAGGTTCTCTTTAAATAGTATGGAAATAATTTTATTGAGAACTTTAGATGAGTGTGTCGTATTGTATACGTCATTTGATATTTAATTTTGGTGAACCGAATAGGGTGAAGTGAACCCAACTTTAGAAGGGTGATTTTCCACTATCATACAATATGTCTAATGACATACAACCTCATGTTATCATAAGACAGGGTTGTGCACATCCACTTGCTGAGTATATCTACGAGCACTACCTATATGATCTTGGAGTTTAGTTGAAATATAATTTCCAATTGCAGACAGTGGAGATAGTTATATGTCAAGAGAAGACTCACCATTGGAAAGAACATGGTAGTAATCTTCTCGTTTTTCTTTGGGGTCTAGTGGGTCAACCAAGGATAATTCTGTGGACATATGATATCTATCATAACTTTGATGTATGGCCTCCCATGTACGAAGGTTTCCTTAAGCACTTCCCAAAGATTTTAATTTCTAAAACAGTTTTTGACTGTACTTTTATGTGAAGTACCTTTGTAAGGTTGTGGTCGAGGCACCATGAGAGTTTCATACATTTGTATTAAAACTCACAGTTTAACTGTAATGGTCGATTCTCCCATTTAAAGTTCAACAACATGTATAAATGAAGTTTGTATTTGATTTTTATAGTATGATATTTGGCGACTCATAATGGGTGATGTATACCTATTTTGGGGGCGTCACAACTAAGATAATGCAGAATAAATTATCCTTAGCCTTCAACAGTATAACAACTGATTGAATATAATAGACAACAAGTTTTATATCAACAACTGTAGCAGAATAAGCAATCCATTAGAAGAGTCAAGTAGAGAATAAAATTTACTATCTTCTATGATTTAAAAAGGTTTTTCATCAACTTTATCGCTGAGACTCAGCTTAATAAAAAAATCCAGATCATCGAATCATCCCCGCACTACGGGCCAAGGATATTCTTTAGTATCCCGACCACGAATTATCCATGCACTACGAGCCAAAGATAATCGTGTTTTCATCAACGGTCATGATCATGCCATAAAATAATTCATCTTTGCACCCTTGGCCGAAGAGAATCCATGGCCATAATCATACCAAAAATTGTCCATCAATGCACTACAGGCCAATGAGAACTTTTACCACATCATTTGAAATATTACGATCATGATTATACCGAATAATCCCTGATCATAATCATACCAAGTCCATCTATGCACTAAGGGCCAAAGATGACTTTCATAATAATATAAGCATGAGGATGATGACAATGACATAACAATTCAATAAAACAAGTTCAAGAATAAATTTTAAATACTTTAACAATTTAATTTATCTAGAATTCAATAACGTTCAAATTGTCAACATGATATTGCTTTGTAGAGTAAAATTCAAGAATATTATTGTACCAAAAATGATTTGGAACGAAAATGAATCAATTTTTATCGTGAATAGTACCCCGGGTGAATAGCACTCGAGTGAATAGTACCCCATGAATAATACTTCGTGAATAGTAACCCGTGAATAGTACTCCAGCATGAAAAAGTTAAAACTTATCAAGAATGCTCATAATAATATTTTCATGAAAATATACTGGATGAAGCGCAAATATCAAGGATATTCTACTAATTTAATGGAGTATAGAAGCTAAAACTTTAACCAAACGAGTATCAAATTCGAAATTTGAAATGAAATAATATTACTTACATACTACAAAGTATGGAAGAAAATATTATTTCAAGCGAATATTGAACAAAAATTACATCCCTTACGAATATTAAATCGAAAATAATATTCATTACGAATATTAAACGAAAATAATATTCATTACGAATATTAAACGAATGTAATATTTCTTGCGAATATTGAACGAAATAAAATTTCTTATGAATATTGAACGGAAATAATATTCATACAAATACGAAAAATAATATCTCTTCAGAATGTAAAATAAATAATACCCTTTACGACTGTTGAACGAAAATAATATTCCTACGAATATTGAACGAAGATGATATTCCTTACGAATATTGAACGAAAATAAAATTCATACGAATACGAAAAATAATATCTCTTCAGAATATGAAATAAATAATACCCCTTACCAAAAAAAAAGAGTATTCCAACTGGTATAGCGAATATATTCTTGAAGAAAACTTTCACTATTTTCTACACTTAAAGCTTTCTAAAACTCGAAAGAAATAATCTCAATATTATAGAAGAAGAATACTCTGATTTTGGTGTGATTTTCAATTCTAAATAAGCATCCTATTTATAGGAGAATGGAAAGGATACTATTTGAGCACATAGTGAAGGAAAAGTCACGGGCGAATTCTTCGACTGATTTCGTTGAAAAATTTATTTTACTATGTAGCACTATGCAATAAAATATTCTAATAAAATAAAAACTTTTAAATAAAATATATTATATATATATTATATATATATATTAAATATATATATAGCATGTGTCAATAAAATTCACGAGATACACTCCAAGTGATCAGTTTTTCCTCCTTCCCCATTTTGTCAACTAAGTTATATATATATATATATATATATATATATATATATATATATATATATATATATATATATATATATATATATATATATATATATATTCCTCCCTCCATGACTAAATTCTTCCCTCCCACATTTCATTTTCCTTCCACGTGGGCCCCACATGTTCCCTCCCACCAACATCTCATAATCGGTGGGTCCCATTATATTTATACTAAATAACTTTTCTTGATTATTTTAAAAATGGGTAAATGGGAATCCAAATAATAAGCAAATTTACAACAACTACTTCATAAAAATCCTCTCAATATTTTTAACAATATTTATCATCATTATTATAATTCGCAATATTTAAAACCAGGTCGTTCCCAAGAAAGAGGGGGCTTTCCAATAAGGATTTCTCCCTATTGGCGCGCAATTAGGTGACCAAACCTCTCCTTGACAGAACTTCTAGACATTGTTAATTATGTAAATAATAATATGAATAACTATCATCTCAATTATAGATTTAATAATACATAAAATATCGAAAATAATTGAATCAAATAACGTGAGATACTATGTAGCAATTAATGTAGCAATATTTAAACAAAACTGAGTGACTTCTCACGTAGGCATTAATAATCAATACCATGTGCTACTATGCAACCACGCGTATTACTGTACTTTTACAACTGGGTAGTTCAACAGTTTTAACGGTAAAACTTAAGCCGTTATTTTCATAAAAAGATATTTCTGTCATTTTCTCATTCCGACAATAATTCCGTTGTGGGGTCCACCAATGATTGTGCCATCGTACGAATATTCCCCAACATAAAGAATATCCCGACCAATCGAATATAATATAAAAACTTGCATACTTTACAAAATTTATAAATATTACCCACAACTATAACATTATATCAAATCCACACCATAATACTTAAAAAAAATATTTTGAGAAAATAAATCTTTATTCACAAAATTTGGGGTCTCACAATCTCCCCTCTTTATGAAATTTCGCCCTCGAAATTTACGAACGTACCTAGTATGCCGAACAGATGAGGACACTTCGTCAGATTCTATCTCTTGAGGTATAACCTTTGAGCGTAGAATATATTCCTTCTTATCCAAGATTTTAACAGGTACCTCTTCATAAGTTTAATCTTCCGCTATCTCGTACGATTATAAATCAATAATGTGGTTCGGGTCGTCCACATATTTACATAACATTGATACGTGAAAAACGTTATGAACACGTGACATAGTTTGCGGTAAAGCGAGTCTATAGACCACGGTTCCTACTCGATCGAGGATTTCAAATGGGCCAATTAAATTGACAGTTGAGATTTCCTCTCTTCATCGACTATTGCTTCTAGAATAACGCCTTCTTGAACCTTCTTTTTTGTGTTTATCAACTATGGATCCAGTGGCTTGAGTGGCTTTAACATTATCAATTAACGCGTCGGTTCTAATCGTTATTATCGCTATCTTCACGTAGGTTCGTTACGTTCACACTCGTAAATGCATACGATATTCTACTCAACGCTTCAGCTACCACGTTCGCTTTTCTAGGATGGTATTGAATGGTATGGTCGTAATCTTCAACAACTCGATCTAACGTCTTCAGCGCATAATACGTTCATTTTGGGTGAAGAAATACTTGAGGTTTTAAAAATGGGTTTTTGTACTGGGGTCAATACAAAATTCGATTTCACACTCTGGGGTAGGCCAGGAAGTCTTCAGGGAATACGTCAGGAAATTTATTAATGATTGAAATATCATTCAAAACTGTGACTCTCATCCCAAACTTGGATAGCACGTCACATTGATATTTATCAACTTGCCAACGTTATTCATAGCGTCCCCTACGAAAAGTATGGCTTCAGTTCATTCCACACAAGGAAGTCACCAGCGAAAGGCTCAGGGCTCTTTACTTATGGCTTGATATGAGAGTGATTGACTTTAGTGGTTTGGTTATTTGAATTCGCATAACAGGTTGGTCAGGAATATGAAAGCTAACAACCTTTTGAAAAAAACGATGAGTAGTTAACCAATCAATTCATAAAATCACATCAAAGTCAAGTATTTTCAAAGAGACAAGATCGACAGGTAACGTGAAAGTGTCAATTTGAATCAACAACATTTATAAATAGTGGAGGTAACGAAGGTTTCTCATAATGAATTTCAACGAGATAAGTCAAAGTCTAATTTCTCGAGAGTCAAAATTTAAACGTTGAGCGCAAGTAGAAGAAATAAAGAATAGGTAGAACCGGTATCGAATAAGGTATAGACTTCGTAAGAGTTTGTGATTAGCTTACCCGTGATAACTTCGTTCGGGTTCCTCGACAAACGCCCTCAGTTATACTGCCGGCTTTAACTTATCTGGGACATCCTTTGGCGTCATCATCCCAGCTGGACTTGATTTCACCATATGACAAAATCGAGCTAGGTGACCTTCTCTTCCACAATTAAAACACGCTTTGGGTTGCTGCATACAGTTTGGATGTATGTGTCCCTCCTGTCCGCATTTGAAACATACGACCGGTGGTCGTTCTTCTTCCTTGGAAACAGGTGTTGGTGTTGTTGTCTTTCCATCATTATTGAACCTTCTCTTCTTGAAATTTCCACTTCTATTATCTTGGTCATGATTACCACCGAAGTGGTTACCATTCTTGCCATGATAATTGCCCCCACGATGGTTATCATTGTTCCGATGGTCGTTGCCATAGGTATGATTATTATTGTGTTGTTGGTCATTACCTTTTGGTTGTGCTGACTCATTATCGCGCTCCACTAACTAAGCCATATTCACAACATCTGAATATAAACAAAGTTTGTGAGAAATGAGGTATTGACGTATTTCGGGTTTCAAACCTCTTAGAAACATTCACATCATTCGCTCCTCATTATCGACCAAATGGGATGCAAACCGGGATAACTCGACAAACTTAGCCTCGTATTGCAACACGGTCATATTGTTTTGCTCTAGCTTGATGAATTCTATCTCCTTCATGTGACGAATACTTTCGGGAAAGTACTTGTCGTTGAACAATTCTTGGAACTTCTCACAATACATCTTGAGTGCGTCAGGCTGGGTACGTTTTACAGATTCCCACCAATGATCTGTTTCTTCATGCAACATAAAGGTGGTGAACGGAACCTTTTGCTCCTCTGAGCATTCCAAGACATCAAATATCTTGAAGATCTGCTTTATCCACGTCTCTGCCATAAGTGGTTCTGGCTTTCCCAAAAATCAGATGGTCCCAGCTCCTTGAACTGCTTAGCGGTGACCAGCCGTGGGTTGCCATTGATTCCACCTACATTATGAACAGGAGTCTCTCTCGTTTGGTGTTGCATGAACTGTACAAAGCCTCTGAACATCCCATCGTTCATCATTTGATCAGTGTTGTTATTTACCTGAGGATTATTGTCTTCCTGTTGCACATTATCATGGGTATTGATCAGTGGTGACTCAACTCTGTCTCACATGCTCCATTGCTATTCTCAACATTCTCGGATGTCATTTTCAAATCTTGCCACAAAACAAGGGTTAATTGATATACCACATATTATCCCTATACTCTGACCAACCAATTAAATACCGATTAAACTTAGGTAGGTCATACTAGCGAAGGAATTCCCTGTCTCTCCCCTCCTAGTTCTTGTCTCATATCTCAGTCAGGGATCATATCCCTAAGCTTTGATACCAACTGTAATGCCACCAAAATAGGTATACATAACCCATTCTCGAATTAAGCCAAATACATGGTACGTAATACAAATACAAACTTAAATATACAACATGAGCTGTGAGTTTTAATACAAATATTGTCTTCTAGACAATATTCAAACTCAAAATAAGTCCTCAATACATTTATTATCACACTATTTCACATAATAGTGAGGACTACTAATGCAAACATCTGGACCGTCATTCCATTCCCCGACTAGTCCCAGCTATATTCACATTTCCTGAAGAGAACAGTGAAAGAAAGGGTGAGCTCAACTAGCCCAGTAAGAAATATTATGACTAAGATAATGCAGAATAAATTATCATTAGCCTTCAATAGTATAACAACTGATAGAATATAATAGACAACAAGTTTTAGATCAACAACTGTAGCGGAATAAGAAATCCATTAGAAGAGTCATGTAGAGCATAAAATCAACTATCTTCTATGATTTAAAAAGGTTTTTCATCAACTTTATCACTGAGACTCAGCTTAATAAAAAAAATCCACATCATCGAATCATCCCCGCTTTTACGGGCCAAGGATATTCTTTAGTATCCACGACCACGAATTATCCATGCACTACGAGCCAAAGATAATCGTGTTTTCATCAACAATTCATGATCATACCATAAAATAATTCATCTTTGCACCCTTGGCCGAAGAAGAATCCATGGCCATAATCATACCAAAAATTGTCCATCAATGCACTACAGGCCAATGAGGACTTTTACCACATCATTTGTAACATTACGATCATGATTATACCGAATAATCCCTGATCATAATCATACCAAGTCCATCTATGCACTAAGGGCCAAAGATGACTTTCATAATAATATAAGCATGAGGATGATGACAATGACATAATAATTCAATAAAACAAGTTCAAGGATAAATTTTAAATACTTTAACAATTTAATTTATCCAGAATTCAATAACGTTCAAATTGTCAACATGATACTGCTTTGTGGAGTAAAATTCAAGAATAATATTGTACCAAAAATGATTTGGACCGAAAATGAATCAATTTTTATCATGAATAGTACCCCGGGTGAATAGTACTTTCAGTGAATAGTACCCATGAATAGTACTTCGTGAATAGTAACTTCGTGAATAGTACTCCGGCATGAAAAAGTTAAAACTTATCAAGAATGCTCAGAATAATATTTTCATGAAAATATACTTTGATGAATGCGCAAATATCAAGGATATTCTACTAATTTCAATGGAGTATAGAAGCTAAAACTTTAACCAAACGAGTATCAAATTGAAATTTGAAATGAAATAATATTACTTACATACTACAAAGTATGGAAGAAAATATTATTTCAAGCGAATATTGAACAAAAATAACATCCCTTACGAATATTAAACGAAAATAATATTCATTACGAATATTAAACGAAAATAATATTCATTACGAATATTAAACGAATATAATATTTCTTGCGAATATTGAACCGAAATAAAATTTCTTATGAATATTGAAGGAAATAATATTCAATAAAAATACAAAAAATAATACCTCTTCGAATGTAAAATAAATAATACCCTTACGACATGTTGAACAAAAATAATATTCCTATGAATATTGAACGAAGATGATATTCCTTACGAATATTGAACGAAAATAAAATTCATACGAATACGAAAAATAATATCTCTTCAGAATATGAAATAAATAATACCCCTTACCAAAAAAAAAGAGTATTCCAACTGGTATAGCGAATATATTCTTGAAGAAAACTTTCACTATTTTCTACACTCAAAGCTTTCTAAAACTCGAAAAGAAATAATCTCAATATTATAGAAGAAGAATTCTCTGATTTTACGGTGTGATTTTCAATTCTAAATAAGCATCCTATTTATAGGAGAATGGAAAGGATACTATTTGAGCACACAGTGAAGGAAAAGTCACGGGCGAATTCTTTTGATTTAGATTTGAAAAATTTATTTTACTATGTAGCACTATGCAATAAAATATTCTAATAAAACAAAAACTTTTAAATAAAATATATTATATATATATTATATATATAAATATATATATATAGCATGTGTCAATAAAATTCACGGGATACACTCCAAGTGATCAGCTTTTTTCCTCCTTCCCATTTTGTCAACTAAGTTATATATATATATATATATATATATATATATATATATATATATATATATATATATATATATATATATATATATATATATATTACAATCCTCCCACTAAATTCTTCCCCCCCCATTTCATTTTTTCTTCCACGTGGGCCCCATATGTTCCCCCCCACCAACATCTCATAATCGGTGGGTCCCATTATATTTATACTAAATAACTTTTTACTGATTATTTTAAAAATGGGTAAATGGGAATCCAAATAATAAGCAAATTTACAACAACTACTTCATAAAAATCCTCTCAATATTTTTAACAATATTTATCATCATTATTATAATTCGCAATATTTAAAACCAGAATCGTTCCCCCAGAAAGAGGGGCTTTCCAATAAGGATTTCTCCTATTAGGCCGCAATTAGGTGACCAAACCTCTCCTTGTGAACTTCTAGACATTGTTAATTATGTAAATAATAATATGAATAACTATCATCTCAATTATAGATTTAATAATATATATAAAATATCGAAAATAATTGAATCAAATAACGTGAGATACTATGTAGCAATTAATGTAGCAATATTTAAACAAAAGCTGAGTGACTTCTCACGTAGGCATTAATAATCAATACCATGTGCTCTACTATCACGACCGCAGCGTATTCTTTGTACTTTTACAACCTGGGTAGTTCAACAGTTTTTAACGGTAAAACTTAAGCCGTTATTTTCATAAAAAGATATTTCTGTCATTTTCTCATTAAACAATAATTATTGTGGGGTCCACCAATGATTGTGCCATCGTACGAATATTCCCCAACATAAAGAATATCCCGACCAATCGAATATAATATAAAAACTTGCATACTTTACAAAATTTATAAATATTACCCACAACTATAACATTATATCAAATCCACACCATAATACTTAAAAAAAATATTTTGAGAAAATAAATCTTTATTCACAAAATTTGGGGTCTCACAATCTCCTCTTTATGAAATTTAAGCCCTCGAAATTTACAGCGATACCTAGTATGTCTTAGAGCAGATGAGGACACTTGATGATTCTATCTCTTGAGGTATAACCTTTGAGCGTAGAATATATTCCTTCTTATCCAAGATTTTAACAGGTACCTCTTCATAAGTTTAATCTTCCGCTATCTCGTACGATTATAAATCAATAATGTGGTTCGGGTCGTCCACATATTTACATAACATTGATACGTGAAAAACGTTATGAACACGTGACATAGTTTGCGGTAAAGCGAGTCTATAGACCACGGTTCCTACTCGATCGAGGATTTCAAATGGGCCAATTAAATTGACAGTTGAGATTTCCTCTCTTCATCGACTATTGCTTCTAGAATAACGCCTTCTTGAACCTTCTTTTTTGTGTTTATCAACTATGGGTCTGTAGCTTGAGTGGCTTTAACATTATCAATTAACGTCGGTTCTAATCGTATATTCGCTATCTTCACGTAGGTTCGTACGTTCACACTCGTAAATGCATACGATATTCTACTCAACGCTTCAGCTACCACGTTCGCTTTTCTAGGATGGTATTGAATGGTATGGTCGTAATCTTCAACAACTCGATCTAACGTCTTCAGCGCATAATACGTTCATTTTGGGTGAAGAAATACTTGAGGTTTTAAAAATGGGTTTTTGTACTGGGGTCAATACAAAATTCGATTTCACACTCTGGGGTAGGCCGAAGTCTTGAGGAATCGTCGGAAATTTATTAATGATTGAAATATCATTCAAAATGACTCTCATCCCAAACTTGGATAGCACGTCACATTGATATTTATCAACTTGCCAACGTTATTCATAGCGTCCCCTACGAAAAGTATGGCTTCAGTTCATTCCACACAAGGAAGTCACCAGCGAAAGGCTCAGGGCTCTTTACTTATGGCTTGATATGAGAGTGATTGACTTTAGTGGTTTGGTTATTTGAATTCGCATAACAGGTTGGTCAGGAATATGAAAGCTAACAACCTTTTGAAAAAAACGATGAGTAGTTAACCAATCAATTCATAAAATCACATCAAAGTCAAGTATTTTCAAAGAGACAAGATCGACAGGTAACGTGAAAGTGTCAATTTGAATCAACAACATTTATAAATAGTGGAGGTAACGAAGGTTTCTCATAATGAATTTCAACAGATAAGTCAAAGTCTAATTTCTCAGGAGTCAAAATTTAAACGTTGAGCGCAAGTAGAAGAAATAAAAGAATAGGTAGAACCGGTATCGAATAAGGTATAGACTTCGTAAGAGTTTGTGATTAGCTTACCCGTGATAACTTCGTTCGGGTTCCTCGACAAACGCCCTCAGTTATACTGCCGGCTTTAACTTATCTGGGACATCCTTTGGCGTCATCATCCCAGCTGGACTTGATTTCACCATATGACAAAATCGAGCTAGGTGACCTTCTCTTCCACAATTAAAACACGCTTTGGGTTGCTGCATACAGTTTGGATGTATGTGTCCCTCCTGTCCGCATTTGAAACATACGACCGGTGGTCGTTCTTCTTCCTTTGAAACAGGTGTTGGTGTTGTTGTCTTTCCATCATTATTGAACCTTCTCTTCTTGAAATTTCCACTTCTATTATCTTGGTCATGATTACCACCGAAGTGGTTACCATTCTTGGCATGATAATTTCCACCACGATGGTTATCATTGTTCAGGATGGTCGCTGCCATAGGTATGATTATTATTGTGTTGTTGGTCATTACCTTTTGGTTGTGCTGACTCATTATCGCGCTCCACTAACTAAGCCATATTCACAACATCTGAATATAAACAAAGTTTGTGAGAAATGAGGTATTGACGTATTTCGGGTTTCAAACCTCTTAGAAACATTCACATCATTCGCTCCTCATTATCGACCAAATGGGATGCAAACCGGGATAACTCGACAAACTTAGCCTCGTATTGCAACACGGTCATATTGTTTTGCTCTAGCTTGATGAATTCTATCTCCTTCATGTGACGAATACTTTCGGGAAAGTACTTGTCGTTGAACAATTCTTGGAACTTCTCACAATACATCTTGAGTGCGTCAGGCTGGGTACGTTTTACAGATTCCCACCAATGATCTGTTTCTTCATGCAACATAAAGGTGGTGAATGGAACCTTTTGCTCTCTCTGAGCATTCCAAGACATCAAATATCTTGAAGATCTGCTTTATCCACGTCTCTGCCATAAGTGGTTCTGGCTTTCCCAAAAATCAGATGGTCCCAGCTCCTTGAACTGCTTAGCGGTGACCAGCCGTGGGTTGCCATTGATTCCACCTACATTATGAACAGGAGTCTCTCTCGTTTGGTGTTGCATGAACTGTACAAAGCCTCTGAACATCCCATCGTTCATCATTTGATCAGTGTTGTTATTTACCTGAGGATTATTGTCTTCCTGTTGCACATTATCATGGGTATTGATCTGTGGTGACTCAACTGTCTCCTGTGCTCCATTGCTATTCTCAACATTCTCAGATGTCATTTTCAAATACTGCCACAAAACAAGGGTTAATTGATATACCACATATTATCCCTATACTCTGACCAACCAATTAAATACCGATTAAACTTAGGTAGGTCATACTAGCGAAGAATTCCACATCTCTCTCCTCCTAGTTCTTGTCTCATATCTCAGTCAGGGATCATATCCCTAAGCTTTGATACCAACTGTAATGCCACCAAAATAGGTATACATAACCCATTCTGAGTCGCCAAATACATGGTACAGAATACAAATACAAACTTAAATATACAACATGAGCTGTGAGTTTTAATACAAATATTGTCTTCTAGACAATATTCAAACTCAAAATAAGTCCTCAATACATTTATTATCACACTATTTCACATAATAGTGAGGACTACTAATGCAAACATCTCGAATGATCATTCCATTCCCGACTAGTCCCAAATATATTCACATTTCAAGAGAACAAAAAAAAGAAAGGGTGAGCTCAACTAGCCCGATAAAAATATTATGACTAAGATAATGCGTAATAAATTATCATTAGCCTTCAATAGTATAACAACCGATAGAATATAATAGACAACAAGTTTTAGATCAACAATTTATGGCGAATAAGAAATCCATTAGAAGAGTCGTGTAGAGCATAAAATCAACTATCTTCTATGATTTAAAAGGTTTTCATCAACTTTATCACTTTGAGACTCGACAATAAAAAATCCACATCATCGAATCATCCCTGCACTACGGGCCAAGGATATTCTTTAGTATCACGACCACAAATTATTCATGCACTACGGGCCAAAGATAATCGTGTTTTCATCAATGGTCATGATCATACCATAAAACAATTCATCTTTGCACCCTTGGCCGAAGAGAATCCATGGCCATAATCATACCAAAAAACTGTCCATCAATGCACTACAGACCAATGAGGACTTTTACCACATCATTTGTAACATTACGGTCATGATTATACCGAATAATCCCTGATCATAATCATACCAAGTCCATCTATGCACTACGGGTCAAAGATGACTTTCATAACAATATAAGCATAAGGATGATGACAATGACATAATAATTCAATAAAACAAGTTCAAGGATAAATTTTAAATACTTTAACAATTTAATTTATCCAGAATTCAATAACGTTCAAATTGTCAACATGATATTGCTTTGTGGAGTAAAATTCAAGAATAATATTGTACCAAAAATGATTTGGACCGAAAACGAATCAATTTTTATGGTGAATAGTACCCCAGGTGAATAGTACTCGAGTGAATAGTACCCCGTGAATAGTACTTCGTGAATAGTACTCCAGCATGAAAAAGTTAAAACTTATCAAGAATGCTCAGAATAATATTTACATGAAAAGATACTAGATGAAATGCAAATATCAAGAATATTCTACTAATTTCATGGAGTATAGAAGCCAAAACTTTAACCAAACGAGTATCGAATTCGAAATTTGAAACAAAATAATATTACTTACATACTACAGAGTATGGAAGAAAATATTATTTCAAGCGAATATTGAACAAAAATAACATCCCTTACGAATATTAAACGAAAATAATATTCATTACGAATATTAAACGAATATAATATTTCTTGCGAATATTGAACGAAATAAAATTTCTTATGAATATTGAACGGAAATAATATTCATACGAATCTGAAAAAATAATATCTCTTGAAATGTAAAATAAATAATACCCTACTTATATTTGTTTGAACAAAAATAATATTCCCATGAATATTGAACGAAGATGATATTCCTTACGAATATTGAATGAAAATAATATTCATACGAATACGAAAAATAATATCTCTTCAGAATATGAAATAAATAATACCCCTTACCTCAAAAAAAAGAGTATTCCAACTGGTATAGCGGATATATTCTTGAAGAAAACTTTCACTATTTTCTACACTCAAAGCTTTCTAAAACTCGAAAGAAATACGCTCAATATTATAGAAGAAGAATTCTCTGATTCTGGTGTAATTTTCAATTCTAAATAAGCATCCTATTTATAGGAGAATGGAAAGGATACTATTTGAGTGCACAGTGAAGGGAAAGTCATGGGCGAATTCTTTGACTGATTTCGTTGAAAAATTTGATTTTACTATGCAGCACTATGCAATAAAATATTCTAATAAAACAAAAACTTTTAAATAAAATATATTATATATATATTAAATATATATATAGCATGTGTCAATAAAATTCACGGGATACACTCTCGTGATCAGTTTTTTCCTCCTTCCCCATTTTGTCAACTAAGTTATATATATATTTATATATATATATATTACAATCCCTCCCGTGACTAAATTCTTCCCCCTCCCACATTTCATTTTCCTTCCACGTGGGCCCCACTTTTCCCCTCCCACCAACATCTCATAATCACAGGTGGGTCCCATTATATTTATACTAAATAACTTTTTACCGATTATTTTAAAAATGGGTAAATGGGAATCCAAATAATAAGCAAATTTACAACAACTACTTCATAAAAATCCTTTCAATATTTTTAACAACATTTATCATTGATAAGTGTATTTTATATACGCAATTTCATATCTAATTCATGCTTATTCGTTGTTATACTCTTTTGATCATGAGCATTTTTACTTATTTTATGTCATTTTATGTGTAGGTTGGTGGTTGTGGCATTTAACGTACTATTGGTGATATTCGGTGCATTTGGAACTTAAATGGAGCATATTTGGAAGTAACTTACTAATGCGCTTAAGTCGATATCAGGATATACCCCACCTGTGGCGTGCCTATAGCTTATAAAAGCCCACGTAAGAGGTGAAAAAAAAATCATAGGTGTCCTACTCCGGTTAAAACTCTTCTTACTAATAACTTTAACTTTTATTTGCATGGCATTATAACTCTATTGGATAGAGAATACAGCTATTGTGTTAGGCTAGATATATACTACTCTATCAAACACAATTGAGGGGGGAATGAGTGAAATAAAGAAGATAAAACAGAATTTTAGATAACAAAAGTGGAGGAGTACTTCAAGGAATTTTTCAAGACAATTGCATCTTTAGTCTACGTGAAGGGTGTCTTCTAATATTCTTTGTGTTAGATTATTATTTGTAATTGGAAGGATGAATTCTATGATTTATTCAGTGTTTATTTCATTTATTATGAACTAATTCATTTTTTAGGCTTGTGATGGATCCTTAAGTGAATCGATGGTTTTGTAAGCTTTGATTCCCAATTTAATAAGCTATCTCCGGTTTATCTATATTAATTTGTGCTTGAATCTATGAATTGCCTGATCAACAATTCTTGGTGGAGTTGGATGAAATCGAGAGATGATATTCAAATCTAGACATAGTTAATATAACATGTGTTCAAGATTTTGTTAGTAGCTTAAACTTGATGTGTGTTAAGGTTGAGATATGCTTGACGCCGCATGTAATCGGATAGAGAACTTGTTCTTAAACCTTCTTCAATTGTAATTCACATAGAGATATAGTGGGTTAGTTGATTAAGGTGTTTAACTGATTTCTATCTTAATTGTGGATTGAAGTTAATATGGTATTAGTGCATCGAGAGGTGGTTAATACTACGTTCGTGTTCTTGATTAATAAACTGGGATAGTGTGTTGAATTAGAATAAAGGTGTTAAAATCAAAGTGAAGCTTAGGGTGAAATCATAAGTCTAATTCTCCATTAATTGTTTGAAATTAAGATTTTGATATGCATGATTGTTTTATGTTAATTTATTTATTCTTAATTTTAGTTTCGTTAATTTAAATCATTGAATTTGGTTTGTTTAATAAAATTAGGGTTAATAGAAGATTGGTAATTGTAAGTTAAGGTATTTGCTAATTTATCTCTGTGGGAATGATACTCAACTTATCACTTTATTACTTGTTGACCACGTATACTTGCATGTTGTGCGTAATTAGATTTTACCCAACAAGTTTTTGGCGCCATTGCCAGGGATATTTTTAGTATAATTCTTAATAATTTTTACAATATCAGTTTAATTAATCCAGTTTTACTTAAACATTTTTATTTTTGCATTATGCTGCTTATTTCAGGTGTTGGACTTAGTTTATGTGAACTCGGTCCCAAAATCCAGACTTGCTGCCTTTTGAGGACGACATTGAGAAAAGGTTTCAGAGGTTGAGTATGTGGATCAAGGAAACGAGACAAGAATTCGAATTACCTGAAACGGAAGAGGAAATAGTAATGGTGGCTGAAGATCGGAAAGCGTTGAGGGACTTCGCAACACCCAAGGTGACGGAACTGCACTCAAGCATCACCAGGATAGCAATAGCAGCAAATACATTTGAGATTAAGCCTGGGATGATACAAATGATTTAGAATTCAATTCAGTTTAGGGGATTTACAAACGATGATCCGAACGAACATTTAGTCAGCTTTCTGGAAATGTGCAACACTTTTAGATTTAATGGAGTTTCGGATGAGGCGGTGAGACTTCGATTGTTCCCATTCTCTTTACGGGACAAGGCGAAGAGTTGGTTGCATTCCTTACCATCCGGTTTGATAACAACATGGGAGGATTTAGCTCAAAAATTCCTTGCGAAATTCTTCCCACCGGCAAAAAATGCGAAGATGAGGAATGAGATCACAATGTTTGAACAGCAACATGGAGAGTCGTTATATGAGGCATGGGAGAGATACAAAGAGCTGCTCAGAAAATGTCCACATCATGTATTTCCCTAGTGGCTACAAATGAACACCTTCTACAATGGACTACATGGGAATCTTAGGACAAGTATCGATGCAGCATCGGGCGGAGCGTTCATGGCTAAGAGTTGCGAGGAAGCTTATGAGTTGATTGAAACCATGGCTGCTAATAACTATCAGTGGCCCATAGCGAGAATGACACAGGCAAAGGCAGCTAGGGTATTAGAAGTAGATAATATGACAGCAATACAAGCACAGATGGCTGCAATGTCAAAGAAGTTGGAGCAAGTGGTCGCAGCACAAACACAACAAACATAGCAAGCATCGCAAGTGGCAATAGTATGTGAGTTATGCGCAGGAGAACACCCAACGGAGCAATATGCAATTAATCCAGCAGCGGTGCAGTTCATCGGTAATTACAACAGAATTCCTCAAAACACATATCAAAACACGTACAACCAAGGAAATAGGAATCATCCAAATTTTTCATGGAGCAACAGCCAGCAAAATCAAGCTTCACGTCAAACATACCCTCCAGGTTTCCAAAATCAGCAACAACCACTTCAATATCAAGAAAGGAAACCCGATTTGGAGGAAAAGTTGGATAAATTCATAGCTACCACCGAGTTGGCTATAAAAAATCACAACTTGATGTTTAAAGCACAAGAGATGGCGATCAAACATCTAGAAAATCAGATGGGTCAGTTAGCATTGGTGGTGAATAGTAGACCACAAGGAACATTACCAAGTGACACCGAGAAAAATCCTAAGGGTAATCATGAGCAGTGTTAAGCCATTATGTTGAGAAGTGGAAAACAGCTTGTTGGTCAAGAGCCAAAAATTGCGGTTACAAAGGAGAATGAATCGGAGATAGAAAAGACAGCGGGTAAGGTAAAGCAAGGGAACGAAGAACAGATGGAAAAGAACAAACCAGTTAACAAACCAGCTATTTATCCTCCCCCACCATTCCAGCAAAGAGTTCAAAAACAAAAGTTAGATAAGCAATTTTCAAAATTTTTGGAAGTTTTCAAGAAATTTCAAATTAACATACCATTTGCAGAAGCCCTAGAACAAATGCCTAGTTATGCAAAATTTATGAAAGGGATTCTATCAAGGAAAAAGAAATTGGATGATTTTGAGACGGTGGCATTAATAGTGGAGTGTAGTACGGTATTACAGCAGAAATTACCACCAAAACTCAAGGACCCAAGGAGCTTTACTATTCCATGTACGATCGGGGAAAGGCATTTCAGCAAGTGTTTATATGATTTGGGGTGAGTGTAAACCTTATGCCATTGTAAGTGTACTTAGAATTAGGTTTGCCCGATCCAAGGCCTACTAATATCTCCCTACAGTTGGCAGATAGGTCAGTTACGTATCCAAGAGGCATAGTAGAAGACATCTTAGTGAAAGTGGATAAGTTTATATTCCCCGCGGACTTTATAATTTTGGATTTTGAGGAGGAAAAGAACATCCCAATTATCCTAGGGAGACCATTTTTGGTTACAGGGAGAACACTCATTGACGTATAAAAGGGAGAACTCGCTATGAGGGTCCAAGATCAAGAAGTGAAATTCAGTGTGTTTAAGGCCATGAAATTCCCTACGGATTAGGAAGAATGTTTTCGAATGGATCTAGTTGAGCAAATAATTAGTGAGGACATGAGCAAAAGGTTGGTGATTGATCCGTTAAAAACAACATTATTAAGAGATGAAGAGATCAATGATCCGAAATTGGTGGACTACCTTCAATTGCTAGATTCATTGCCACGAGTACCAAGGTTTAGAACACCATTTGAACCACTGCACACGGAGGAGGTAAATGTAGAAAAATTGAAACCATCATTGGAAGAGCCACCAAAGCTGGAACTTAAGCCACTTCCTAAGCACCTCAGGTATGCGTATTTAGGCAATTTAAATTCTTTACCTATTATTATTTCAGCTGCACTTACCAAATTGCAGGAAGAAAAGTTGCTGAGGGTGCTTTGGGAACACAAATCAGCTATTGGATGGACAATTGCCGACATAAAGGGAATCAACCCTTCATTTTGTATGCACAAAATTTTGATGGAAGATGAGGCAAAACCAATAGTAGAACAATAGCGGAGGCTCAATTCGATTATGAAGGAAGTGATAAAGAAGGAAGTGTTGAAATGGTTAGATACCGGTATCATCTATCCGATATCTGACAACAAATGGGTTAGTCTAGTCCAGTGTGTACCAAAAAAAGGAGGAATGACGGTGGTGCAGAATGACGACAACGAGTTAATCCCAACCAGAACAATGACGGGTTGGTGGGTTTGTATAGATTATAGAAAATTGAACAAGGTAACCCGAAAATTGTTAGATGGGTATTCGGGGTACAACTAAATAGTCATCGATCCGGAGGATCAAGAAAAGACCACATTCACGTGCCCATACGGCACATTTGCATTTAGGAGGATGTCATTCAGGTTATGCAATGCACCGAAAACTTTCTAAAGATTTATGATGGCTATTTTTTCGGACATGGTGGAGAAAAATGTTGAAGTCTTAATGGATGATTTTTCAGTTTATGGGGACAGCTTTGATAATTGCTTGAAGAATCTAGTCATGGTGCTGCAAAGATGCAAGGACACAAATCTCGTTCTAAATTGGGAAAATGCCACTTCATGGTTGAAGAGGGCATAATTTTGGGCCATAAGGTCTCGGCTCAAGGGCTGGAAGTCGATAAAGCAAAGTTGGAAATAATTAAAAAATTACATCCACCAACCTCAATGAAGGGTATTAGGAGTTTCTTGGGATACGTCGGGTTCTACAGGAGGTTTATAAAGGACTTCTCAAAAATTGTGAAACCTCTATGCAGTCTTTTAAAGAAGGATACGACATTCAGCTTTGATGAAGAATGCAAGACAGCATTTGAATTGTTAAAGAGGAAATTGACTACAGCCCCCGTTATAGTTGCACCGGATTGGAGCATGCCCTTTGCACTTATGTGTGATGCAAGCGACTTCGCGGTTGGGGCTATTTTGGGTCAGCGAAGAGACAAGGTGCTTCACGCTATATACTACGCAAGCAAAACACTTACAGAAACTCAATTGAACTACACAACCACAGAAAATGAGTTACTTGCCGTGGTATATGCGTTCGATAAATTTTGAGCTTACCTGATCGGGACTAAGGTGATAGTCTATACAGACCATGCAGTAATTCGGTACTTGATAGCAAAAAAGGATGCTAAGCCACGCCTTGTCCGGTGGATTCTCCTAGTGCAAGAATTTGATTTAGAAATGAAGGATAGGAAGGGGATGGAGAACCAAGTAGCCGACCACATGTCGAGGCTGGAAAACCACGGGAAAGAAAAAGACGACAAATGTGAAATCAATGAATCGTTCCCGGATGAGCAATTGTTTGAGATTTCAGCGGAAATTCCATGGTATGGCGATTATGCAAATTTCGTTGTGAGCAACATTCTATCACCTGACCTCACAAGGCAACAGAAAAAGAAATTTCTTCACGACGTGAAGTGGTACATGTGGGATGATCCATATTTGTTTAAGCAGTGCACCGACAAGGTGATTCGACGGTGCGTCCCATATAGTGAAGTGAAGAATATTCTGCATGAGTGTCACTCATCGGCATATGCTGGGCATTATGGGAATGAGAGAACAGCAGCGAAGGTGCTACAATGTGGTTTTTATTGGCCAACATTATTCAAAGATGCCCAGCAGTTTGTCAAACAATGTGATAGGTGTTAAAGGGTGGGCAACATTTCGAAGCGTAATGAGATGCCCTTACAAACGATTCTGGAAGTGGAAATTTTTGATGTATGGGTTATCGATTTCATGGGACCATTTCATTCGTCTATGAACAATCAATACATTCTCCTCGCAGTGGACTACGTTTCAAAATGGGTTGAAGCTACCGCTTTACCAATAAACGATGCCAAAGTGGTCCTCAAATTCCTTCAAAAGAACATCTTCACGAGGTTTGGCACACCAAGAGCAATTATAAGTGATGAAGGTAGTCACTTTTGCAATAAACCATATACTGCACTTTTGGCCAAGTATGGGGTGAACCACAAAATAGCTACAACATATCACCCTCAAACCAGTGGACAAGCTGAGGTAACAAACAGAGAAATCAAAAGATATTGGAGAAAGTGGTGAATCCGAGTCGGAAAGATTGGACACTTAGATTAGACGATGCTCTATGGGCTTACCAAACTACATACAAGACGCCAATTGGAATGTCACCATATCAATCATTTATGCGGATGAAAGCATGCCATTTATCGGTGGAACTACAAAGATAAGGCATATTATCAAAAAAAGCTAAATTTTGATCAAAAAGCTGTTGGAGAGAAGAGACTACTTCAGTTGAATGAACTAGACGATTTTTGCCTTCATGCCTATGAGAATGCAAAGATATACAAAGAAAAAGTCAAAAGATGGCACGACTTGAAAATTTTGAGTCGAACATTCGACTCAGGCCAATCAGTACTGTTATTCAACTCAAGGCTACGTTTGTTCCCTGAAAAGCTCAAATCCAGATGGTCGGGACCATTCACGGTAAAGCAAGTATTCCTTCACGGGGCAGTTGAAATTTACAGTCGCAACCCTCTTGAAACATTCAAAGTCAACAGACACCGGTTGAAGCATTATGGGGGTGGAGAAGCCAACACCGACGTGATCACCATCACGTTGGCTGACACAACTTAAACAGGAAGTAGTCAGGCTGAACGACTTAAAATCAAGCGCCCATTGGGAGGCAACCCAAATTTTAGTCTTTTATCGTATTTTTCATTCATATTTGCTTAATCATAAGTTTTAGTAAGTTATTAGGTAGAAGAATAAAATAAAGTTCTTGATATACTCTCCACAACATGATATGACATCCAATCCTCTTTAATTTTCATGTTTCATATTATGTAGGCTGAGAAAAGAAGCATTAATCGAGTATTCAAGCAGCAAAAGTAGGCTAAGTCAAAGAAAAACAAGAAAGCAAATAGGGGCCTAGCCCGCCGGGGAGGGCATGTCCAGTACATTACCCCCCGCCGGGGCGAGGGTCCTCAAAAGCAGAAATCAGGGGACTAGCCCACCGGGGCGGGCCTTTTTAACTCATTACCCCCCATCGGGGCGGGGGTCCTGGCAGATGAATAGACATGGCAGTTTTGTTGGTCTTCTCCCCTTCCCAATAACTCCCATTTTTACACTTCCCCACTACACCATAACCACCACCCACATTCCCAAATATTCAATTACAACTCTCCACCTCCCCACCTCCTTAATCCAACAATGATAGACTACCCTCCCCATCTATAAATATCACACCAATTCGTCCACACTCCTACACCACAATTCATATAAAGCAACAAGAGAGTACAATTGTGAGCTAGAGAGATTCTATTGAAAAAGTTTGTGAGAGTTAGGGCACAACCAGCAATAGGGAGAAATGGCTTCATCATCATCCTCTAAACGCCAACGGGGGGAGAGTTCACGACCATCCCAACCTATCCACACCTTCGATCGATGAAAATTTACAAGTGCCGCCGCCGCTGACAGGTATGACTACATGCTCACCAAAGCTCTTACACCGGACCGGGGTTGGCACCAGATGCTAACGACGGGGAGCTCATGCCGCAAATTTACCAAAAGGGATGGGTGAAATTCATCTAGGAGCCGGAACCAACCGTTGTAAATATTTTCAAGGAGTTTTATTCAAATGCTGAGGACAAAGAACCATTTCGCACTTTTGTGAGAGGACGGTTGGTTCCGTTCAGTGTAGACGCCATCAATACGTACTACCAACTGAGGGTTCCTCGCCACTGCCAGTACAAGCATCTTCGTACTTCTAATCCAGATTTTGATGAAATTATCATGGCGATGACAAAGTCAGGAACGTCATGGATGAAAGGTTAAAAGGGAGGCAACGTGTTCCCCAGCAAGAACCTTAGCCGTTATGGAAAAATTTGGTATGCTTTCCTTTGCGCGAAATTGCTTCCCTCCCAACACACTTCAGACGTCACCAAGGAGAAGGCGTTGCTTTTATTAGCCATTGTACAAGACTTTATTATTGATGTTGGGGCTATCATCTGCTTCTCTATCTGCCGGTGCCTTTGTGGGAATTTTTCTGGAGGCTTACCACACCCATCACTCATATGTGGGTTATGTCGGCAAGCGGGTGTATGATGGTCCGATGACGAACCCACTCAAATGCCGCTCGCGTTGCTTGATTCTTGAATGATAGCGCGGTATTCTGTATGGGCAGGAGGCGAGTCACACCCGCGTGGAGTGGGTTTCAATTTTTTGTCATCATCGGAAGAAGATGTGGATGCTACAGAGGTTTCGGGGGACGAAGACGATGACATGGGTGATCAAGGGGATGAGGAGGTATCGAGGACCGAGGCTATATCCAGATCTTAATTCCTTGATCTCCAAAATCAAATGAATGTACACACCAAAGTCACACGTCGGAAAATGCGCCGATTGGCAATGAGGCAAGAGCACATGTTCGAGGCTATGCACACCTCTTTTGCTTCATTAAACATAACTCTCCAAAGTTTCAACCCGGCGGCATAATTTCCATATCAACAGCCCGGTCCAATGCCAAGGTTCCCACCGAGTGATTCCGATGAAGAAGAACAAAAACCACCTCCTCAAGCTTAAGCATTGACAGGAAAGTCCTCACGTACTTATTTATTTTGATCATTTAACCAATGAGGACATTGTCTTGTTTAAGTTTGGGGGAATTACATTCATGTTTGCATGCATTTTAGTTTTTAGGACTCATTTTTAATTATAAGCAATTAAATTGATGTATTGCATTTTATTTTCAGTATTGCATGATAGCATAGGGCATTCATGGTAGCTTAGGTTTGCATAGTAGGGAATAGTGTAATGCATTTTGTTATCTGCATGTTGTTATCCATCCATTTAAAAAAAATTAAAAAAAAATTGTGTAATTATTGTGTTGCTTTAGTCCTTCAATGTTGTGCTTCATGTTATTGTGGCCCTATGATGTGATTGGCAAATAAGTAGCAAATACAGTTTTGAGTATTATAACTATGACACAATGATCGTTTATGAATCGAATCTTGAGTTTGTTTGAAACTGGTATAAAAGGATAGCACGCTTAACAAACATCTGTGTTAATTGGTTAAGTTTAAACCGGTACCTAAATGGTCTCTAAAGGATAATGCTAGAGTGAATGATAAAATGACAAGGATGGGTAAAGGCTAAAGTTAGGCAAGAACTTAAGTTTGGGGGATGTATGTGGGGTATATAAGCTTATAAAATATATATATATATATATATATATGAATAAACACTGTAGCGTGCTTGTTTAGTTTTGTGGCCTTTGTTACTTGAGCAAGTAAGCTCGAGGGGATTGTCTTTACACCTAGCGCCCTAAGGTCTTAATGGTCTGGGAGTCGTTGGTCGAAAGCTCGTTAAGGTAGCATTGAAAAGCCTAAGGGAATAAGACATTGCATAGCTATGTGAAAAAGAAAATAATAATAATAATAATAATAAAATGGGAAAAGAGCAAAAAGCCCCCGTACATGGAAATAAAGCATAAGTACCCCGCGTGAACCCTGGCGATTTGTGATTGTTTGATTTTTAGTTGGAACTAGTTGTTTTTGAAGTTTGTGCTGCATGATTCCTTCTAAGAGACTGGTTATGTATTGAATTTGAGTTGGTATCAGTTGTCATGGATGTTACACACACACACACTATACCAGTGATGATAGCTTGAGATTCGAGGATTAAAGTGATTTGTAGATTGGTTTTTGATAGTTTACATTGTATAGTTGCTTGTTTTTGCTGAGGCCGTCAATATAAGTTTGATTCTGCGATATTGTTGGACTTGTTAGCATATAAGTAAATTCGTATTCATATCATTGCATTGCATATAGTAGTTTTGTGCTCAAAGACTAGCACGGTTTAAATTTGGGGGATTTTGATAAGTGTATTTTACATACGCGATTTCATATCAAATTCATGCTTATTCGTTGTTATACTCTTTTGATCATGAGCATTTTTACTTGTTTTATGTCATCTTATGTGTAGGTTAGTGGTTGTGGCATTTAACGTACTATTGGTTATATTCGGTGCATTTGGAACTTAAATGGAGCATATTTGGAAGTAACTCAGTAATGCAGTTAAGTCATATAACAGGATATACCCCCGTCGGGGCGAGCATGCACAGTTCACAAACCCCTGCTGGGGCGGGGGGTCTTCAAAGTCAATTAGCAGGAGGCAAGTCACAGCTTTGTATGCGTTTTATACATACACACCCCGTAGGGGGCGGGGTCTTCAATCGATCAAGTCGAAGAGCAAGCCACGGCCAAGGGCGTCTATATATATAAACCTTCACCCGGCGGCTGGGTGAAAAAATCATAGGTGTCCTGTTCCAGTTAAAACTCTTCTTGTGTACGAACTTTAGCTATTTGCATGGCATTATAACTCTATTGGATAGAAAATACAGCTATTATGTTAGGCTAGATATATACTACTCTATCAAACACAATTGAGGGGGGAATGAGTGAAAAATGAAGATAAAAACATGGTTTTAGAGAACAAAACTGGAGGAGTACTTCAAGGAATTTTTCAAGACAATTGCATTTTAGTCTACGTGAAGGGTGTTTTCTAATATTCTTTGTGTTAGATTATTATTTGTAATTGGAAGGATGAATTCTATGATTTATTTAGTGTTTATTTCATTTATTATGAACTAATTCATTTTTTAGGCTTGTGATGGATCCTTAAGTGAATCGATGGTTTTGTAAGCTTTGATTCCCAATTTAATAAGCTATCTCCGGTTTATCTATATTAATTTGTGCTTGAATCTATGAATTGTCTGATCAACAATTCTTGGTGGAGTTGGATGGAATCGAGAGATGATATTCAAATCTAGACCTAGTTAATATAATATGTGTTCAAGATTTTGTCAGTAGCTTAAACTTGATGTGTGTTAAGGTAGAGATATGCTTGACGCCGCATGTAATCAGATAGAGAACTTGTTCTTAAACCTTCTTCAATTGTAATTCACATAGAGATATAGTGGGTTAGTTGATTAAGGTGTTTAACTGATTTCTATCTTAATTGTGGATTGAAGTTAATATGGTATTAGTGCATCGAGAGGTGTTTAATACTACGTTCGTGTTCTTGATTAATAAACTGGGATAGTGCGTTGAATTGGAATAAAGGTGTTAAAATCAAAGTAAAGCTTAGGGTGAAATCATAAGTCTAATTCTCTATTAATTGTTTGAAATTCAGATTTTGATATTCGTGATTGTTTATGTTAGTTTATTTATTCTTAATTTTAGTTTAGTTAATTTAAATCATTGAATTTGGTTTGTCTAATAGAATTAGGGTTAATAGAAGATTGGTAATTGTAAGTTAAGGTATTTGCTAATTTATCTCTGTGGGAACGATACTCAACTTATCACTTTATTACTTGTTAACCACGTATACTTACGTGTTGTGCGTAATTAGATTTTACCCAACAATCATCATTATTATAATTCACAATATTTAAAACCAGGTCGTTCCCAGGAAAGAGGGGGCTTTCCAATAAGGATTTTCCTTTATTGGCACGCAATTAGGTGACCAAACCTCTCCTCGATAGAACTTCTAGACATTGTTAATTATGCAAATAATAATATGAATAAATGTCATCTCAATTATTGATTTAATAATATATAAAATATCGACAATAATTGAATCAAATAACGTGAGATATTATGCAGCAATTACTGTAGCAATAATTGAACAAAACTGAGTGATTTCTCACGTAGGCATCAATAATCAATACCATGTGCTACTATGCAACCACGCGTATTACTGTACTTTTACTATTGGGTAGTTCAACAGTTTTAACGGTAAAACTTCCGCCGTTATTTTCATAAAAAGATATTTCTGTCGTTTTCTCATTTCGACAATAATTCCGTTGTGGGGTCCACCAATGATTGTGTCGTCGTACGAATATTCTCCGACAGAAAAAATATTCCCCGACCAATCAAATATAATATAACAACTTGCATACTTTGAAAAATTTATAAATATTACCCACAACTATAACATTATATCAAATCCACACTATAATACTTAAAAAAAATATTTTGAGAAAATTAATCTTTATTCACAAAATTTGGGGTCTCACATTATGATACAATTTGGGGATCAATTTTTGTACATATAAGCCATATTCATATGTTATTTCACTATAAACTCAAAACTCTAATTTTAAACATAATTTCATGGATCTGATTACTCTAAATCACATACAATTCATATAAAGAATGTTATAAACACATACAACAGTATATTTTCAACAATCATCCATAAAATTCAATTACAAATAGTTAAAAAAAAATAATTTTTATGAAGAACTTTAAGAACGTAAATTAAGGCTTGAATTCAAGAAATTACCCTTAATTTCTTTGTTTAGATTAAGCAAGATGATAGGAAACCCTTCTTTGATTCTCAAAAACCTCTTCTACAATATCAAATTCTCTCAAGCTCTCTCTATTTTCTCTCTGTATTCTCCAACTCAGCAAATGAATATGAAATAACATAAAAACTACAAGACTAATATAATGCGTATAACTGATATATGTAAGTATCATTTATGCGCATTATGACTCAGCAATTACCCATGTTCCCAAGGCCTTGTTTGGTTATCTCATAAAAGGTTCCTTTTCCATTTATTTTAATTAACTCATTTATTATATAGTTTATTCATCACCCTTTAATTAATCAAATAACATTGTTTAAATTCAATTAAATAAAAGGGAATACTACTCATTAAATCAAATTATCTCGCAATTAAAATTCTCATTTATTAATTCTAACAAATCAATGCATCTCTAATTAATTATTAAATTAATTAGAACAACGTCGTAGTTATTTAATAGCTCATTTAATTTAATTATCCCGATTAAATTCACACTTTGAACTATAACATTATCCAACATTGATTTAATAAATGTAACACATTTAATTAAATTAGTCTACAACAATTCCATCAAATATTTATTTAACTCAATAAATAAATCAACAAAAATATTTATTTAATTCAATAAATATTTAAAGTAAATTACAAAACTCTCATTCGTCACACCGACTCCTAACCTAAATTAATACCAAATACTCCCGTCTCTAAATCAAAAGACCTATTTATAGGAAAAATAATTATGTGCCCTCATTTAGATTCATTGAACTTGGTCTCTTTTGTTCCTTTTATCCCCTTCTTTCCTTCTTGACTTTAATCTCTACATGATAATCTCCCAAGAGTCCCATTCCATGTAGGTTTCAACTTTCTAGTGGCAATCAATTTATTAAAGAGATCTTCTAGATAAACTTTCCTTTATTTTGCTGGATTTGACTTGCACACAAAAATTGGTCCACCTCTTTCCTTCTCGTTGTAGGATTCTTCTTGCCTCTTTCTGCTATGAATAAGAGCATTAAATATTGATTGATCACCAAGATTTTAACTTTATTGCAACAAAATATTAAATCTTATAAAATAAAATAATATATATTAATTTAATAAAATAATATAACTAAAAAGGATATATAAAATTAGGGATAATACAATGTATGAATTATCTGTCTATCCTTGATCCTTTTGGAATTTATCCATTTCTTGAGCACGGGATTGAACGAGCTAGAAAAAAAAAATTTGGTGGTAAAAAGAAAGAAAGATAATCAGCAGCAGATAGAAACAGAGGAGGGAGGAGGGGGGAGGGGGGAGGGGGTCATATTACCATGCCACCCTTCCAATTGATCTTGTAATTTGGCTGCTCTCAGCATAATTCTGGATAATGGATATAGCCATCTACAAACTACTTAATGACACTAATTTTTGAGGTTGGGTGGATTGTTCCTTTTTAAAGACAAGTGGGTTTAGAATATTATGATGGCAGAACAACTGGACAAAGAAGTCACCTGTCATTAGAGCAACTAGTGGAAGTAGATAATAGAGTGACTGTCCAAAAATGCGGTCATCCATGGGCTGTATAGCATTTAAAATATTGTTATCCAATAGAAGTTCAACATCAAAATAATCATCAATTTTGGACGAAAACATCACCCGTGAATGGAAAAATGTTTTTTCCTTATCTCAAGTACAATTAACCTTGAGCACACTACTTGATCCATAAGAAAAAACACTAGTAAATTTTGTTATGTTGTTGTTCAAATAAAACTTTTGCAGGGTTTATCTATTGCATGCTCAAAACATAATCATAGAAGAATTATTAAGGGAAAGAAAATTACAAGATCAATTGACTTTGACTAAAAACTTCAAAGTCTGATTAATAGTTCCATAGTTCGAGGGAAATTAATATATATTGTGACGCCCCCAAAATAGGTATACACAACCCATTCTAAGTCACCAAATACATGGTATAAAATTTAAATATAAACTTCATTTATACATTACGATAGAACGTAGCTGAGAGTTTGAACACGAATATTGTCTCATAGACAATATCCAAACTCTAATGGAGTCCTCATTACATTTATTATCACACTATTTTATAAAATAGTGAGGACTACTATAGCCACCATCTCGGACCATCACTCCGTTCCCCGACTAGTCTCAGCTATATTCTCATTTCCTGAAGAGAACAATGAAAGTAAAGGGTGAGCTCAACTAGCCCAGTAAAGAATATTATGACTAAAATAATGCAGAATAAATTATCGTTAGCCTTCAACAGTGTAAAACTAATATAATATAATAGACAACAAGTCTAACTGCAGCGGAATAAGCAATCCATTAGAAGAGTCAAGTAGAGCATAATATATACTATCTTTTATAATTTAAAAGTTCATCGTCAATATTTTATCGTTGTAACACAGCTCAATAAATAATCCACATCATCAAATTATCCATGCACTATGGGCCAAGGATATTCGTTAGTATCACATCCATGAATTATCCATGCACTACGGGCCAAGGATATTAATTATTATCACATCCACGAATTATCCATGCACTACGGGCCAATGATATTCGTTAGTATCACCAGTGGTCATGATCATGCCAATAACTGTCCATCAATGCACTATGGGCCAATGAGGATGTTTACCACATTATTTGTAATATTTCAGGTCATGATTATACCGATACAAACTTTCCTGGTAATCATACCAATTAACAGTACATCTATGCACTACGGGCCAAAGATGACTTTCGTCACAATATAAGCATGAGGATGTTGATAATGATATAAGAATTCAATTAAATGAGAATAAGGATAAATTTTAAAGATTTATAATTCAATTTATCCAGAGTTCAAGAATGTCCAAATTGTCAACATGATAACTGCTTTGTGGAGTAAAATTCAAGAATAATATTCATGTATCAAAAATAATTTGGACAGAAAAGAAATCACTTTTATCATGAATAGTACCCCATAAATAGTACCCAATGAATAGTACCCCATCATGCAAAGTACTCTGAATCCCCGAGTGAATAATACCCAAGTGAATAGTACCTGAGTGAATAGTAATTCGTGAATAGTACCAAAATAAATAGTACCCAATGAATAATACCCCGTCATGCAAAGTACCCCAAATCCCCGAGTTAATAATACCCGAGTGAATAGTACCTGAGTGAATAGTAACCTGTGAATAGTACCCCGAGTAAAAATATTTTAATAAAAAAGTTTAGACCAATATTCCAATGAAACGATAATAGATGAAGCGCAAAACTCAAGGATATTCTACTAATTTCAGGAATTATAGAAGCAATACTTACCATAGTAAGTTTAGATTTAAGACTATGAAAAGAAATAATACCCCTTACCTTAATAGAAGACTGGATACTACAATAATGAAGTAGTAGAATACTCTTCTTCTTGCTCTCTATAGTTTCTCTCTCTCTCTATAGTTTCTCTTGTGAGTCTTAGTGAATTGGTGAGAATGAAAGAAGAATTAAGCTTCTATTTATAGGAGAATGGACTAAATAGTAACTAATTCATGGATGGTCCAGATTGATTTACTATTAAAACAGACGGTCCATATTGATTTACTATTAAAACGGACGATCCACATTGATTTTCTATTAAAATCATAACCGACGGTCCAGATTGATTTACTATTAAAACCACCACCGACGGTCCAGATTGATTTACTATTAAAACCACCACCGACGGTCCATAAAATTAGTAAATCTTCTCATGGAATAATAAGTCAAACTTACAACAAACACCTCATAACAAATCCCTATATTTATATCAAAAATTGAATAAATATTTACCATAAATCATTTATCTTCAATAAACACATTTTTAATCTATTAATAATTATTCATCATTAATATTATAACTCACAATATTTACAACCAGATCATTCTTAGGAAAAGAGGGGGCTTTCCGATAAGGATTTCTCCTTATTGGCGCGCAATTAATGACCTAACCCCTTCTTCGATAGAACTTTCTAGACATTGTCAATAATGCAAATAATAATATGAATAAATATGTTGTCTCAATTATTGACTTAATAATATAAAATATTGTGTAGATGATACTGTGACAATAATTAAATCAATAATATGAGATATTATGCAACAACTACTGTTGCAATAATTGAATAAACTGAGTGGCTTCTTACGTAAGCATCAATAATCATAGATATTGTGTAATACGGTGTACTACTGTGCAACCACGCGTATTACTGTACTTTTATCGCTTGATATTTCAACAATTTAACCGTAAAAGTTTTGCCGTTATTTTTATAAAAAGGTTATTTTTGTCGCTTTCTATTTCCGATAGTTATTCTGTTGTGGGGTCCACCAATGATGGTGTCGTCGTACGGATATTCCCTGACAAAAAAGAATATTCCCCGACCAAACGAATATTCCCCGACACAATGAATATTTTATATCAACTTGCTTACTTTGTATAATTTTCACATATCACCCTTAACTTTAACCTTTTATGAATTTAACCATATACTAAATAGAATAACAATTCTAAGAAAATTGAATACTTTCATTTAATAAAATTCGGGGTCTTACAATCTCCCCTCCTTATAAAATTTCGTCCTTGTAATTGATATACGTACCTGGTATGTCGAAGAGGTGAGGATATCTTGTTTTCATTTTAAATTCTAACTCCTAGGTCATTTCCTCAATATCGTGGTTTCTCCACAAAACTTTGACTTGAGGTATAACCTTTGAGCATAGAATATATTCTTTTTTATCCAAGATCTTGACAGGTACCTCCTCATACGTTAAATCTTTGTCTATCTCGTCTGGTTATAATTCAATAATGTGATTCGGGTCTTTCACATATTTACGTAACATAGATATATGAAAAACGTTATGAACATGAGACATACTTGGCGGTAAGGCAAGTCTATAAGCCACAGTTCCTACTCGATCGAGGATTTCAAATGGACCAATGAATCGAGGGTTGACCTTTCCTCTATTTCCAAATCTCGTAACTCCTTTCCATGGAGCAACACGTAATAATACATGATCTCCAACATTGAATTCCACTTCCCTTCGATGAAGACCAGCATAACTCTTTTGTCGATCTTGTGAGGTTTGTATACGTTGTCAGATTATTTAAATCTTTTTTGTAGTCATGCGTACCAATTCTGGTCCCAACAACGTCGCTTCACCCACCTCGTCCCAGCATACTGGAGAATGACACTTTCGTCCATACAACGCCTCGAATGGAGTTATGCCTATACTTGTTTGATAATTATTGTTGTAGGAGAATTCCACCAATGGTAAATACTTGTATTAACTTCTTTTGAAGTCTAGAACGCAGAGTCTTAATAGATCTTCAAGATTTTGAATAGTCCTTTCTGATTGCCTGTCTGTTTGAGGATGATATGTAGAACTGAATTGTAAATCAGTGCCCATAGCTTTCTGCAAGCTGACCCAAAATCGTGAAGTGAATCTTGGGCCTCGATCAGAAACTATGGATACTGGCATACCATGCAATCTCACAATCTCATTTATATACATACGAGAAAGATGATCAAGTGAATAAGTTTCTCGTATAGTTAAGAAATAAGCAGACTTGGTTAATCTATCAACAATGACCCAAATTACATCTATGCCTTGAGAAACCTTGGGAAGACTATTAACGAAATCCATGTTTATGTGCTCCCACTTCTATTCTGGAATTTCAAGTGGTTGCAATGGACCTTTTGATACTTGATGCTCTGCCTTGACACGTTAACAAGTTTAACACCTTGATATAAACTCTGTGATCTCTCTCTTCATATTGCTCCACCAAAATGTATGTCGAAGATCACAATAAATTTTGATACTTCTAGGATGGATTGCAAACGGTGTGTTTTGTGCCTCCATCATAATTTTATATTTTAAATCAGAGTCGTTAGGAGCACAAAGTCTGGAGTTGACTTGAATTATTCCTTCTTCGTCGATCATTGCTTCTGAAATAGAACCTTCTTGTACTTTCTTCTTCATACGCATCAGCTCCGGGTCTGTAACTTGAGCAGCTTTAACTTTATCGATTAAAGTCAGTTCTACTCGTATATTTGACATCATCACGTGGGTACTTGGAGTCTTTAACTTTATCTCCATCCTTTGTAAGTCATACAAAATGGGCCTTTGTGTTGACAATATCGCATTCGTACACGCATATGATCTTCTACTCAATGCGTTAGCTACCACGTTCGTTTTTCCAGGATGGTATTGAATGGTATGGTCGTAATCTTTTAATAACTCAAGCCAACATCATGCCTCATGTTGTGTTCCTTTTGGGTAAGAAATATTTGAGGCTTTTATGATCCTTATAGATCTCCACTTTTTCCCCATGCAGGTAATGTCTCCAGATCTTTAGCGCAAAAACGACTGCTGCCAATGCTAAATTATGAGTAGGATAATTCCTTTCATATTCTTTGAGTTGTCGTGAGGCATAGGCTATGACTTTCCCATGTTGCATGAGAACACATCCTAACCCTCTGCCTGAAGCATCGTTGTAGATGACAAATCCCTCCGAACCAGATGGTATTGTCAGAATAGGTGCTGAAATGAGTCTCCTCTTGAGTTCTTGAAAACTCTTCTCAGATTCCTCGCTCCAACTAAATTTTGTATCTTTTTGATTCAGCTGAATTAATGGAGTAACGATTCGAGAAAATCCTTCCACGAATCTCCGATAATAACTAGCTAAGCCCAGAAAGCTACGTACTTCAGTCACTGACTTAGGTTGCTCCCAGCTTTGTATTGCTTCAATCTTCACTAGGTCAACAGATATATTCCATGATTTGATATCATGTACCCAAGGAATGCTACTTCCTCAAGTCAGAACTAGCACTTCTTTAACTTGACATATAGCTTATTTTCACGAAGCTTTTGAAATATCAAGCCTCAAGTATTGCTCATGATCTTCACGGCTTTTGGAGTAAATGATGATATCATCAATAAAGACAACCACGAAATGATCCAAATATTCCTTGAATACTCGATTTATCATATCCTTGAAGGTAGCAGGAGCATTAGTCAATCCAAAAGACATGACTAGGAATTCGTAATGCCCGTACCGAGTTCTAAAAGTAGTCTTTGGAATGTCATTAGTTTTTGTTAGGTTTGTAATATTCATAACGCAATTAAATTGCAAAAAATTAGCGGAAGCGTGTAAAAATCAGAGTTTAAAAATTTTACAAACCATATACCCGGATCATCCTTTATGCACAATTATTAATTAAACGAAAAGATAAAGAATAAAATCATACCCTTGAAGATCGAGCTTCCTGCACAAGTTCACCTCCAAATCCTTTCGCGTTCAACTTGAATCCACCGGGTTTGGTTCCTTCCTTTGATCAACGTTAGCCACCCATGTGTTTGGCCTCTAGAGGTGATCCACCAAGGAAGAAGAAAATTCAAGAAGAAGGGGTGGTTGGCTAAACCCTAGTTTTCTATCTCTATAGAAAGGGTGTACTCCCAACAACTTGGAATTATTACGTATGTTGAAAAAGTCAACAACCCATACCACCCATAATAAGACTCCTCTTATTTATAGATGTGGGCAACCCACCTTAACAATTAAGGAATTGGGTTTTAATTAATTAATTATTTTAATTAATTAAGCTCCCTAATCTTATTAGGGATAATTAATTAAACTCCTTTAACTAATTTTCCCTCCTAATCCTATTAGGAATAAATGAGAGTATTTATATTAAATTAATTCCTAAACTCTTTTAGAAATTAAAATAATAATAATTGTAATAATAATAATAAGACTCCTCTTATTAATTTATATTTAATATTTCTAAAATATTAAATAATAAATATTAAGCTATTTAATTTATTCTATCACCATAGATTAAATTAAATATACTTAACATATTATTACGATTATGCCATTAACTTCTTAAATAATTATTCTTCCTTTTATGGTGTGACCCTTTAGGTTCTCCATATTAAACCTATTGTGAATAAATCAATTAGAATAATTCTAATCTTATTTAAATAAATAAATTAAACAATTAATTTATTTAAATAAATAATATTTATTCTACAATAGGGATAAGCCTCCCCCAATGATCAACGACTTTCCGTATAATATAGATTTCAACATTAATCATTAAAGAACCTTTGAGTAAATAGTTACCGCATAATTCAATCCTTCCACCATACAATGTCCCAATTAAATATAAGATATGGAATTATCACAAGTCTTATTTTATTTAATTATATGTATTTCGATCCTTAAATGCACAACTCCAAATAATGCAAATTAGAAACTCCTTTCTAATTTCATTCTACGCCAAGGACTACTGGGTTGTCATTTATCTAATCACATAGACATTTCTCTTTTTTATTAGAAGTGGTAGATTCTTTATCGATCATACATTATCTCCATGTACAACTTATTATACCCAAGCATACCCTTTGATATACCCTAAGGGTCTTAAGGAATAAGTCAAAGTATAACTCATCATACACAAGATACTATGATGATCTCAAGTCCAAGGATTACTTGACTACTATCACTACAGAAATTCCTATCGACAGCAAATAAAACTCCATTAGGTATTCCTTAGCGAGCCAATGCTCAAAGGAACTTATTCTCTAATAAGCACCTACATACTTGCTTTAGTGTTCCACACACAAATGATCATGAGATCAATCATCCTCATCAAATGAGCAAGCAACGATGTACCAATCTATCCTGATTCACTAATCCCCAATTTAGTAATCCAATGATTGGGAACTATTTTAGTTTTAAGCTTTCTAAGAATTTAGATCTCATTAGAATGATCATCATCATTATTCTAAAAGCATTGTTTAAAACTATGGGTTTATCACATATTATAAAACAAGATCATGTAGATAATTAAAAGCCTTTAATAAATTAATACTTTTATTAATAAATGAATAAGATTGTTACAAAGTATATGCTTTATCATAAAACATGATCGGCGTTGTGTGCATACTACTTTCAATCTCCCACTTGCACTAAAGCCAATCGCCATTGTATCTTATACTCTTCTTCTCTAAGTGACGATTATCCCGTTGCTGGATAAGCTTTAGTTAATGGATATGTAATGTTGTTCATGAGAGTCCACTATCTCTATAGTGATTTCCCATCTTTCAATGATTCTAATAATCAAATGAAAGTGCCACAACACATGTTTAGATCCAAGATGAGACTTAGAACTATTCCTAGTTCTCAGAATGAATTTTAATCCAAACAATCAACTTGCAGCCTTCATTTATAGCTATATACTTTGTCTTTATCACTAAACCAAAGAACTCTTTTGTTGCTTGGAACCTTTCCAATTCATCGCACCACTGCTCAAGGTAACACTTTACCTTAAAGTGGATTTTCTTTCTGATTGCCTTGGTCCGTTCGAAAAACTTGAGTCCAAAAGCCCTCTAGTTTTAATTCGCACCCACCATGTTTGCTCACATCCTTAGTGCCTGCTAAGAACTTTAAGATGTTTTTCACCGACTCATAGTGAACTTCTCCGTAATATGACCGATCAACATCGTGTCTCGTACATTTCATTGCATACATGATTGTCACTCATGCGACCTCTCTTTTCGTGAGTCTCAGGGGACTATTAAGAGAGATACACTCCATAGCTCATCGACATGAGACATCTCTTGAGTTTGCCATGCTAAACGACTTTTAGCATCAAATGAATATACGCCTCGGGTTAAGTCGAGCATCCTTTTAAATCTATCTATATAGATTTGCATCCCCAATAATGATACTCTTCCCAAATCATTCATGGAGGAATGTTTAGACAACTTTATCTTTACCGATTGTAGCATTGGTATGTCATTCCTTATCCGTAGTATATCAACATATAATATTAGGAATGTCACGGCGCCCCCATCGACCCTTTTGTACACACTAGAACTCTTACCTCATCGTATGTAACTCGGATCATCATCTTCTATGATGCGTGCACTCATCATCATCATCATCATGATGAATCCATACCTCCTAGGTATCTTCTAGACTATTCCGCATTTACAATCTTGGCAGTGGTACAATAGTCTATCTCTACGTGTTCCTCTTATTTGACTTATAGTGTTTTGTGGTTCTTGAACTTTTCAAGATCTATTATCCTCCCACTAGCCCCTTCAATGATAAACACCTTTATCTTAGAAGGCAAACGTGTTTCATCAACAAACACCTTTTTGCTAAGTAGGATTATAGAACATATACCCTAAACTTACTTTTTAGGATGTCCCACAAATCAGTACTTGTCAAATATTGTCCCAAGCTTATCCTTTGAAACCTTTTCATATAAGTTGACAACCCTTATCTTAACATACTTAAGATTAGAATCCTCCCCGTCCATAACTTTTATGGAGTCTTGGGGCTAGATTTCGAGGTTACCTTTTCAGAGATATGCATCATTTTTCTAGGACATTATCCCGTGTAGGATACTGGAATGTCGGTAAAATCATTATGGACCGCACCATGTCCAACAAGGTACGATTTTTCCTTTCAGATACATAAATCATTTATTACATATTAGGAGGCGTCCATTATGAGAAAACCATTTGAGATGATCAAGAAACTTATTGCACAAGTATTTATTCCTTGACCTAATCAAAGAATCTTAATACTTTGCCAATTTGTTTCACTTCTGAATTCTTTGAACCTTTCAAATAATTCACACTTGTATTTCAACAAATACATACATTCAACTCTTTGAATGATCATCTCCTTTTCTTATACTAGTTTGTTCAATATGCAAAATATATTTTCACGTAAGTCAAGTATACAAAATCCATTAAGTAATATTCAAGTTCTATACAAAACATTATTATTATAAATAGAACAACAATTGTTCTTAATTATAATACCAAAGATTTTATCATCCAACAATAAAATGGAAATAATATTTTAACAAGAACTGGAATACAATAACAACTTATCGACTTAATAGATTTGCCTCGTAGGCATTGCTAAACTATAAGTTTCTATGGCTAATATGGCAACCTTTGCTACATTTCCATACATAGGATTACTTATATTTGTTTAGCTTTCTACTTTTGCTTGGTCCTTCATAAATCTATATTTATGATAACCAAAGTCGGTATCCAATACCCAAGTAAACCTCGACTTAAAGAAAAATTTATTTCAATCATGAACAAAATCAGATTGTAAACAAAACTTCACTAAGCTTCTTTGGTTAGCCTCTCTCAAGATGCTTCTCAGCTTTCTTTCCAAAGTTGTCCGTGCTTATTGCAAAGGAAGCAAACTCCTTTGCTATCCGTGACGCTTTTGTTCTTATTATCCTTTGTTTATTCCTTTCTATTTACCTTCTTTGAATCGCTCTTCTTTCGTAAGATCCTTTGTCCCCTACCAAGAAGACTTGGTCTTTCTTGGTTGAAAGTGACTCTCAACATTTTTCAACATGTTAAGCAAATCAATCGAAAGTCGATATCTAGCTTGTTCATATGAAAAATTCACAACAATTGTGAAAGGAGTCCGGAGTGAGTGCAAGATCAAATCTTGACTCAACTCTCCATCCATGACAAAAAACCAGCTTGTCCTAATTGATCAATCAAATTGATTATGTTAGGGACTTTTATCTGCATCAGAGTGTCATCCTGGCCATTCTAGATCTAAGAGCTCCTTAGATATCTCGATATCTATCGGTCCCCATTTTCCTCACCATCAACTACTTGATGTGCAGAATATAGTAGGAGCATCCATAGTTTCATGTCGACGTTGAAGCTCAAGTATGGATGCGAGCATGATGCATCGAGCCAATCAGTGCATCATCTTGCCACTTTCTAAAAGTAGCAATGTCTTCCTCGTAGGCTTTGTCTGCAACCATTGCGTGGATAGGCGATTATGACATAAGATAGCTTTTCAAATGCATGAGAACTATTCTCAAATTCCTTAACCAATCCATTTAATTCATCTCGTTAATTTAGCATCTAATATGCTTCAGCAAATGATAGTAATTTTAGACATTGTAAAATTCTCAGTAAATGAATTTGTAATTAACAACATTTTAACATACATTCTTTTATTAATTACCAAAATAAATTAGGTCTTGTTTTAAATTGGTATCTCCCACTATTTTCTTCAAACTATATTACCCTCACTTATATAGTTCGCAAAAATCTAATTAAAGATTTGCTAGTGAGAATAAGGATCCCATTTCAAATGTATATAGCCTTGTGGTGACACAACAAACTATATATAAATAAATAGGTAGACAACTTTTGTCAATTACATCAACTATGCAACTCCTTGTATTTTGCCTCTTAGATTATTTTGATCAAGTGGTGGCACATCCGAATCAAAATTATCCAAGTTAAGTCCGACCTAGCACTCCATATATTCAAAAAGAAAATATATCATCCTTGTGGTGACACAACAAAACAATATTGTTCAATTTTCTTTATAAGCATCAAATGTGATAAATTAACATATTAAATACTTAATACTTGCCTTGTGGTGACACAACAACAAACTCATATTAAATATTTAATACTCTATTAATTTTATCATGCTAGAAGGCGACGCTCGATATTCCAAATATCTTTGAACGCTAGACTTAATATAAAAAAATTGAGGGGTTTGTTATTAATTTGTCTCATCTTGTTTAGCGCATGCATTTATATATATATATAAAATACGCGTATTATATTAATGAACATGCGAAGCATGTTTGCATAATATATAATATATATATATATAGCATAAGCATGCACATATAGAATACTATATTCTACCCGGATTGATTATGGACTTTTATTCTAGTTTGGTCTCACTAGAGCCACCAAGTGAACCAAAAGGTCAAACCCTAGGGTGCAAGAAATAATATTTAAATATAACTATTACATTTAAACCCTGCTCCATTACAAATCGGGTCTTCAAGCGCCTTTGTTTCTCGATCTCTAATTCTTCAAAATTAATTCTAACTATTCCTATTACAAAACTATTTAAAATAAATAAAAACCTTGATCGCTGAAGAGGGAAGTACATAGGAGGAGATAGAATTTACATTAAGAAAAATTAGAGAAGACGATAGGTACGCAGACCCCTATTTAATAAAAAACCCATACATTCATGCATCCAACTAAAATAAAATCCAATCGCATTGGTCAATAGTCCATAATCAATCCCATTTATTATCATACACATCACCATACGCATCAATAAATAACATTCATCTCATGAATAATAAACATTTAATATATATATTGATATCATTTAATGGGCAAATTTAGTTAGTATAAAATCTAATTTTGAATTAAAATAAACTCCTTTATTTTAATCCAAATTTAAATCAAAATAAAACTATTTTATTTTAATTTATCTAATTTTGAATAAAATAAACTATTTTATTTTAATCAAAATTTTAATCAAAATAAACTCCTTTATTTTAATTAATTATGGAATCCAATTCCAGTAAAAAAAAATCTTTAATTAAAATAAACTCTTTTATTTTAATTAATTATGGAATCCAATTCCATGTAAAAAAAAAATATTAAAGGAAACACGGATTATCTTTCCTATTCACAAATAAACTCCTTTATTTTGAATAATATGAAATCTTATTTCATATTTAAATAAACTCCTTTATTTAAGGAAATACGGATTTTCTTTCCTATTCACAAATAAACTCTTTTATTTTGAATAATATGAAATCTATTTCATATCTAAATAAACTCCTTTATTTAAGGAAAGATGGAATACAATTTCAACTCCAATTAGTTATCATGGAATCCAATTCCAACTCTAATTAGTTAGCAAATGAAATTCTAATTTTAAAATTAAAATAAATCTTTTATTTTAATATTAAAATAAACCTTTTATTTTAAGATTAAAATAAACCTTTTTATTTTAATTATAAAATTATTAAAATTAAAATAAAACTTTATATTTTAATATTAAAATAAACCTTTTATTTTAAAATTAAAATAAACTTTTATTTTAATTATATAATAATTAAAAAATATATATATGCATATATATATTCGTAACGGATATATATATATATATATATATATATATATATATATATAACCAAAACCGTTCCTTCCTAATCCTTGATTTCCTGTTGCTTAGTGGATAGCATGGATAAAGGTGCCTGCCCCATTTTAAATCCCACTAGTCCACGTCATATTGCAGTTGGTAAAAAAAAAATTGTTAACTAAAGTATGCTTCACGGAAATCTCAAGAAAAGTTACATCGCTTTTTTTTTTTTTTTTTTTTTTTACCGTAATATGTTAACCACGTGTAACCTTGCAGAAAAAAAAAAAATTTAGTATGCCATTTCCATGCTAACCACGTGAATACCGGAGCAAACAAAAAATTATTCAAAAAAAGATAAATGATTTCATGAATCACAAAAAAAACAAACAGATTTACATAATTTTTTTTTTTTTTTTTTTTAAATAAATTTTATACAATAAATTATGCCCAATTAAATTGTTCTAAACACATATCAATATACATATCAAATTTTGAACAATTAATAATTTGCATAAAGGTTTGGCTCTGATGCCACTGTTAGGTTTGTAATATTCATAACGCAATCAAATTGCAAAAAATTAGCGGAAGCGTGTAAAAATCAGAGTTTAAAAATTTTACAAACCATATACCCGGATCATCCTTTATGCACAATTATTAATTAAACGAAAAGATAAAGAATAAAATCATACCCTTGAAGATCGAGCTTCCTCGGGTACAAGTTCACCTCCAAATCCTTTCGCGTTCAACTTGAATCCACCGGGTTTGGTTCCTTCCTTTGATCAACGTTAGCCACCCATGTGTTTGGCCTCTAGAGGTGATCCACCAAGGAAGAAGAAAATTCAAGAAGAAGGGGTGGTTGGCTAAACCCTAGTTTTCTATCTCTATAGAAAGGGTGTACTCCCAACAACTTGGAATTATTACGTATGTTGAAAAAGTCAACAACTCATACCACCCTATAATAAGACTCCTCTTATTTATAGATGTGGGCAACCCACCTTAACAATTAAGGAATTGGGTTTTAATTAATTAATTCTTTTTTTAATTAATTAAGCTCCCTAATCTTATTAGGGATAATTAATTAAACTCCTTTAACTAATTTTCCTCCTAATCCTATTAGGAATAAATGAGAGTACTTATATTAAATTAATTCCTAAACTCTTTTAGAAATTAAAATAATAATAATTGTAATAATATTAATAAGACTCCTCTTATTAATTTATATTTAATATTTCTAAAATATTAAATAATAAATATTAAGCTATTTAATTTATTCTATCACCATAGATTAAATTAAATATACTTAACATATTATTACGATTATGCCATTAACTTCTTAAATAATTATTCTTCCTTTTATGGTGTGACCCTTTAGGTTCTCCATATTAAACCGTTGTGAATAAATCAATTAGAACAATTCTAATCTTATTTAAATAAATAAATTAAACAATTAATTTATTTAAATAAATAATATTTATTCTACAATAGGGATAAGCCTCCCTAGCGATCAACGACTTTCCGTATAATATAGATTTCAACATTAATCATTAAAGAACCTTTGAGTAAATAGTTACCGTACAATTCAATCCTTCCACCATACAATGTCCCAATTAAATATAAGACATGGAATTACTTGTCAAGTCTTATTTTATTTAATTATATGTATTTTCGATCCTTAAATGCACAACTCCAAATAATGCAAATTAGAAACTCCTTTCTAATTTCATTCTCGCCGCCGCCAAGGACTCTTCGGTTGTCATTTATCGAATCACATAGGACATTTCTCTTCTTTTATTAGAAGTGGTAGATTCTTTATCGATCATACATTATCTCCATGTACAACTTATTATACCCAAGCATACCCTTTGATATACCCTAAGGGTCTTAAGGAATAAGTCAAAGTATAACTCATCATACACAAGATACTATGATGATCTCAAGTCCAAGGATTACTTGTACTACTATCACTACAGAAATTCCTATCGACAGCAAATAAAACTCCATTAGGTATTCCTTAGCGAGCCACGCTCGATGAACTTATTCTCTAATAAGCACCTACATACTTGCTTTAGTGTCTCCACACAAATGATCATGAGATCAATCATCCTCATCAAATGAGCAAGCAACGTATGTACCAATCTATCCGGATTCACTAATCCCCAATTTAGTAATCCAATGATTGGGAACTATTTTAGTTTTAAGCTTTCTAAGAATTTAGATCTCATTAGAATGATCATCATCATTATTCTAAAAGCATTGCTTAAAACTATGGGTTTATCACATATTATAAAACAGCATCATGTAGATAATTAAAAGCCTTTAATAAATTAATACTTTTTATTAATAAATGAATAAGATTGTTACAAAGTATATGCTTTATCATCAAACATGATTGGCGTGTGTGCATACTACTTTCAGTTTTAATCTTTAATTGATGATATCCGGAACAAAGATCAATCTTTGAAAAGAATTTAGCTCCTTGCAACTAGTCAAATAGGTCAGCAATGCGAGGCAACGGGTACCTATTTTTTATGGTGACATGATTCAACTCCCGATAGTCAATGCAAAGTCGCATACTCCCATGTTTCTTCTTTACAAATAGAACAGGAGCACCCCAAGGAGACGTACTAGGACGAATGAAACTGATGTCTAATAATTCCTGTGATAACTTCATTTGGGTTCCTTGCTTTTTGGGATGTCTACCGGCTTTGACTTGTCCGGGACGGCCTTTGGTGTCTCCATCCCAGCTAGACTTAACTTCATTTAATGACAAAATTGGGCTAGGTGAGCTTCTCTTCTGCAATTGTAACACGCTTTGGGTTGTCTTTGCGTCATGACTTATCTTGATGTGTCCTCCCTCTCAGATTTGTAGCATACGACCGGTGGTCGTTTTCCTTCCTTGAAAACGGGTGCTGGTGCTGCTGTCTTTCCATCAAACCTTCTCTTCTTAAAATTTCCACTTGACTCATTTCTTCTATTATCTTGGTTAGGGTTACCACCGAAGTTGTTACCATTTCTGGCATGATGATTTCCTCCACGTTTGTTGTCACCGCTTCGATGACTTCTACCACTGGTATTATTGTTTTCCCGGCTACTATCTCTTGGTTGTGTTGACTCATTATCGCGCTCCAATAACTGAGCCCTATTCACATCATCTGAATACAAGAAAAGTTTGTGAGAAATGAGGTATTGACGTATTTCGGGTTTCAAACCTCGCAGAAACATTAGCGTCATACGCTTCTCATTATGTACCAAATGAGATGAAAACTGGGATAACTCGACAAACTTAGCCTCGTACTGCGATACGGTCATATTATTTTGCTCCTGCTTGATGATTTCTACTTTCTTCATGTGACGAATACTTTCAGGAAAGTACTTGTCGTTGAACAATTCTTAGAACTTCTCCCAAGACATCTTTAGTGCGGTAGGCTAAGTACGTTTTACAGATTCCCACCAATAATCTGCCTCTCCTTGCAACATGAAAGTGGCAAAGGGAACCTTTTACTCCTTAGAGCATCCCAAGACATCAAATATCTTTGTGATCTGCTTAATCCACGTCTCTACCTTAAGTGGTTCTGGCTTTCCCAAAAACTTTGGTGGTCCTAGCTCCTTAAATTTCTTAGCGGTGACCATCTGAGAGTTGCCAGTATTTCCACCAGCATTTTGAACAGTAGTCTCTCTCGCCTGATGTTGCATAAATTGCAGAAAGCTTCTAAACACCCTGTCGTTCATTATTTGGTCGGTGTTGTTGTTTACATGAGGATTGTTTCCTTCCTGATGCACATTATCCTGGTTATTGATCGGTGGTGACTCAACGGTCTCATGTGCTTCATTGCTTATCTCAACATTTTCAGATGCCATTTTCAAACACTACCACAAAACAAGGGTTAATTGACATGCCACATATTATCCTTATATTCTGACCGACCATTTAAATAACAAATAAGCTTAGGTAGGTCATACTAGCGAAGGATTTACCCGTCTCTTCCCTCCTAGTTCTAGTCTCAAATCTCAGCCAGGGATCATATCCTAAGCTTTGATACCAACTGTGATGCCCCCAAAATAGGTATACACAACCAATTCTGAGTCACCAAATACATGATACAAAATTTAAATACAAACTTCATTTATACAATAGGACAGAACGTAGCTGACAGTTTTAACACGAATATTATCTCATAGACAATATCCAAACTCAAATGGAGTCCTCATTACATTTATTATCACACTATTTTATAAAATAGTGAGGACTACTATAGCCACCATCTCGGACCATCATTTCATTCCCCGACTAGTCCCAGCTATATTCTCATTTCCTGAAGAGAACAATGAAACCAAAGGGTGAGCTCAACTAGCCCAGTAAAGAATATTATGACTAAGATAATGCAGAATAAATTATTGTTAGCCTTCTACAGTGTAAAATAGATAAAATATAATAGACAACAAGTCTAACTACAGCAGAATAAGCAATCCATTAGAAGAGTCAAGTAGAGCATAATATCTACTATCTTCTATGATTTAAAAGTTCATCATCAATATTTTATCGCTATAACACAGCTAAATAAATAATCCACATCATCGAATTATCCATGCACTATGGGCCAAGGATATTCATTATTATCACATACACGAATTATCCATGCACTACTGGCCAAGGATATTCGTTAGTATCACCAATGGTCATGATCATGCCAACAACTGTCCATCAATGCACTACGGGCCAATGAGGACTTTTACCACATCATTTGTAACATTTCAGGTCATGATTATACTAATATAAACTTTCCTGGTCATAATCATATCAATTAACAGTACATCTATGCACTACGGGCCAAAGATGACTTTCATCACAATATAAGCATGAGAATGATGACAATGATATAAGAATTCAATTAAATGAGATTAAGTGTAAATTTTAAAGATTTATAATTCAATTTATCCAGAGTTCAAGAATGTCCAAATTGTCAACATGATAACTGCTTTGTGGAGTAAAATTCAAGAATAATATTCAGGTATCAAAAATAATTTGGACAGAAAAGAAATCGCTTTTGTCGTGAATAGTTGTAACGACCGAGAAATTCGGATTTATTGTAAAATAATTTTATTTAATTAAATAATGAATAAAATTTATGTGATATATTTATTACATGAATGATTTTAAATAATTTTATTTTAGAATTATTGATTATTATAAACTATATTATTACAATAACTAATTTTATAGTACAAATGTTTTATTAATTATTTTCCATGAAAGTATAATTATATATTATTTATATAATATATGAAATAATTTTTAGAATTATTATAATAATTATTTTAATATATGAATTTTGTTCAGATCATGAAACTCCAGTAGCTCATGGGCTTTCTACTAAAATGCAGCTACCCACCTATTAACTTTTAGAAATTTGGCCATGGCCTTTGATTCATCCACCACCGATAGTTTGACGGTTTTCTTTACTTTGCAAACTTCTCGAACTCCTAAATTATTTATTTTAAGTCTGAATTGGCTCATTTAACAGCCATTAGCTCACAAATCACATACTCTAAGTGTTCATGCAATAATTTTTCATTTTCGAATCTGTTAACTCGAAATTCACCTTTTAGTTCATTTTAACAAAATTGATAAACGTTCATGAACGTTCAACGCTCGTTTCTTAGTTCTAAGTCAGAATTCGGTCATTTTCGAGTTTGCAACTCTAGAATGCCAAATAAGACTTATCCCCATCGAAAACCAATATTCCGAGCTAAATGACAAAATTTGACTTCCATTCCGAGAATTTCACGATTTCAACGATTATCGTCTAATCTCATGAATTTCGCCATAACTTCGTTACTTGAGATTTTTAAACCATTTCAAATGGATTCATTCCATCATACTAACACCCTAACCAAACATATTTCATTATGTAAACATATGATAAGTTCTTACAAGTTCTTTCTTAGTTCATAACTTAAATAATTACGAATTGCTTATTCATGGCTTATTAAGGTTTAAGTTCTTTGATTAGTCATTCTTATTACTTCTTAGCATACATTTCTACCAATCAACACTTTTCTTATTAACCTACAATTGAAGAGATGGAAGATTAATAGTCTAGGATCATTACCTTCCAAGTTCAACTTTGTTCTTCTTCTGCAACTATGAAAGACTAACTTTTCTAGCTTTTCTAGCTTTTTCTCTCTAACCAATAAGTACTTATAATTTTGTATGAAATTTAACAAGTAATAAATGATCCAACACTCCTTCTATTTATAGGAAATCCTAGATTAGGGCATAATGGTCAATAAGCCATCCACCTCCTTAATAAACCTCCTTAAACCACCTCCTTACTATTCATCTCTTGGCCATCAAGTTTACTTGGTCATCACAACTCTTATCCTTTGCTTGCCCACCAAGATCACCCATGTGATCATGGGGCCCACATGGGTTGCCCTATGGGTCATCCTTACCCATTGGATCAATCCATAGACCCGGTTCTTAATTTTGGCTTTAAGTTTAATTAACTTAACTTATGCTTTGGTCTTGCATTAAATAAACATTGGGCTTGTACATTAAAAAACATTTGGGCCTTAACATTGATTCCAATTGGACTTTAACCAATCCTACTCTTGGGCTTGTATAATTCCTACCAAATCCTACAAGTCCAATACATATGGCTTAAAGCCTTATAACGTATAATTTACGTATTATTCTCGTATTCTAACTCGTATACTTATTTAACATATATGACATACCATCATTCATACATACTCGTATAATACTTCATATCATACTCATATTCATTACCTCGTACAATACCTATGTATTATACGATCATCACTTTAACTAGTTAACACTTTACTTTCTCTAACACTCTCGAATTAAGTCCGCAGGCGAAAAACTAATATTTCCATACTCGAATTATTATTACATAATCCATCTTTCCTTGATATTCTATCGTTACGTATTTCTCGGAAGTTCAAAAATAATTCCCAAGCAGAAATCAGTGAATAGTGTTTTTCGGAAAATTTCTCGAAAAACTTTTATTTTCGTCTTGGAAAATCAAACACTTTAATTCCTTCACGTAGCCAAAATACTGCGACGTTCTGACATATCTAGGTTATAGAATGTCATTATTCTTACTAACACATAATAATAACAAATAATATAGGTGAAAACCACTAGAGAGTGGCGCCGCGGTGTTGAACAAGGAAGGAAAGCTGGCGCCGCAGAGCCAGCACTAGAATGAAGATAGTAATGAAGGCTTTTAAGCAAAGAAAGAAAGTAAATTGATTAAGTTAAATTAAATTTCCATAATTAACTTAATGTAACATCAATTAAGATGTTGTAAACCTTAAGTACTACACTAAAGGTTGAAGATAATTTACTTTAATGTGAATGTAAATCATAACGGTAAGCCAGAACCAATGATAAACAATCTAAGGCATAATTAGATTGAGAAGAAGGGTAAGATACGTTAGGGATCATACTTATCTGATTATGACCTAATGTGGTACGTTATGTGGTTCTGTATTGTAGAGACTTAAAGACTCAAAAGGAAAGTATAATTACTATAGCAGACGTTAAAGGCAAGTGTTCTAACCCTTGTCTATGTTCAATATAGACAAGCTTTGTGATTCATGTATCTTACGCATGAATTGATGTATGATGAAGTCAAAGCTAATTCTTTCGGCTAGACTTAAGATGTTTGGATTTCTTATAGTCTATTGAACTATAGTCAAGTTTTGCCAAACTATTTTGGTATGGTTTTCAAATAAAGACTGAGTATGCTAAACAAATGTTTTGTCGTCAAACGATAGGCACATGAGGTTGCCAAAACCTTAAACGTACATACATTTAAAGAAAGTAGTGTTGTACAACATAGAGTACTATAGGCTGATCACCTAGACGTGCTCATAAGTAATGCCAGACTTATGGACTTGGTGTCGGGTTGTCCTTTTCAAAGAAAGTATGAAATGCTCAAGGTCTTGGACCGGAATTGATGTTTTACTGAATGTTATTTATTGTGAAACATTTTAAAGAAAAGAGAAGTGATATTTTGAATTATCGATAGTACTTCATAACTATTGTTCAGTTATTGAAGATATATGATTCCTATGTTTCAAGAATATTGTTTAAATGGAATTGTCATACTTGCTGAGCTAGTTATGCTCACTCTTGCTTGAACCATATGAATGCAGCTAAGACCGAACGAACTGAAGGATCCGGTAACGATAAAGGGAAGGCTAAGGCGAACCTGTAGATTACCTTTATAATAGTATAGGTGAATGATGTTAATATTTGATATTATGACAAGAACAAATGTAATGGTTATAAAGAACCTGGGGAATGGTAATATTGTTTTGGAATATATATAAGATATATTCATTCTTTTAAGGAATTTCAATTGAATGTTTGTGTGAACTGTAGCGCCGTGTAACACCATCTATCGGTTTGGAAGATACCCGGATTTGGGGGCGTCACAGGTTGTTATAAAAGCAGTAGGTTATAAAACTTAAGGGGGGAATTAGAACCTTAAGTCATAACCTTAAGAAGAGTCAAAGAAGTAAAAGATGGAATTAACCCTAAAAATGTATTATATATGATATGTGTTTTTATTATTCTACTGATGTGTACTAATCAAACTAAATTGTTTTGTTGTAGATGTCAAGAGAAAATGAAATGTATAGGGATATACATGTAGTAAGTGAAGAATCGATAAATCAAGTAGAGATTATACCGAACCCAATAGCAACAGAGCCTGAAGTAGTAGTTATTGAGTCTGGAGACTCAGAGAACCTAGACCTTATGTATGTGTTCGATGGCATGTCAAAGGAGGAGGTGGATGTGGTGTCATTTAACCACGTAGAACTGGCAGAAGAGATTTCTCCTGGGGAGACAATGAAAACTTTGTTTATGGCCTTGTTGGATAGAAATATTCAGCTAAGAAAAGAAGTGAGAGAGTTGAAGGAAGAGGTCTAGGAAATTCGGGAGGATAAAAAGAGTATGGAGTCAATGTGGGAGGAAGAGCACGATGAAAGAGTTTTAGCAAAGGATAAGGTCCACAAGCTAAAACATGAGGTCTTTGAGCTCAGGAAGGAACTAAAGACCAAGAAGTAGAAGATTGGGAGGATGTCCTATATAGATAAGAGTTCTTATGCGGATTTTCAGCAGCAAGTAGCTGGGTATCCGATAGAAGAAGGGAAGACTCGGCATACTATCAGCCGAGAAATTATTGCTGGTCTTGCCAACACGGATTTTGAGAATGCCTTACGGCAGATGTAATCTAGTATTAGCTAGAGTAGAGTTAGATATGTAAATATGATGTATCTAGTAGTGACGTAAAACCCTCTTTTGTATATCAAAGGGTAGTCTTTTGTAAATCCCAATTTTTGGAAAGCAATTGTGGGATAGTAATGTAATCAGCTTAGGTTGTGTAGTGTGAATGATGTAGCATTATACTACAAGAAGCAAATCAATATAAGCCTTTTTATGGAACATATTGTGCAAAAAGTATGAGTTATTGGTTAATAATGAATAATAACTAACTAACGAGGGGTGAATAATAACGAAATATGTTGTTTATCTTAACAGGAAAATGCTACCAAGACGGAGACAACGTAATCAAGACACTAATGTTGATCAACCGGAGGGAGGTCCGATTAAGCCAATGTAAGAGTTCGTTAACTTGTTAACGGCTGCATTTAATAGAAATGGGGCTAATATACCCGTAAATCCTGCAGTAGTACGAGCTACTACTTTTAAGGATTTCAAGAGTGTCGGTCCGCCGGAGTTCAAAGGAACTACGGACCTAATAGAAGCCCAAACTTGGGTGAAAGAGATCGAAAAGGCATTTGTCATTGCAAATGTCGACGAGGGTCAAAAGTTTGCTTTCGTAACCTATATGATGAAGGGTGAGGCCAACTTTTGGTGGGAGGCAAACCAGGCTAGGGCTGGTATAGAGAACCTAACGTGGGTACGGTTCAAGGAGATTTTCTTCGAGAACTACTTTCCCACGATGCAAGGGAGAATGGAGATGAGGTTTCTAGAATTGAAACAAGGGGAGATGACAGTTCCCCAATACGCTGCCAAGTTTAATGAATTGGCGAGGTTTGCTCCACATTAATTGGACACTGAAGTGAGAAAGGCTAGAAGGTTCAAACAGGGCTTGAAACCCTGGCTCTATAGCCGAATATCGGTGTTCCAAAGTGCTTCTTTTGGGACCATACTAGAGAAGGCAATCATTGTCGAAGGTGGGAATGAGGCTTTAAGCCAGTACCACAAGGATAAGAAGAATAAGAATAAAGTGGATGGGGGAGTAAAGACTGAGGGAGCCAGTGGGAGTGGCGAAGGTCAAAAGAGGAATGGGTTTAACTATGGGAATACCGGAGTAAAGCAAGGAGATCCTAAGAAGAGGATGGAGGCATGCAAGACCTGTGGGAAGACTCACTTAGAAGTCTATCTCAAGGGGAAGGCTGTATACTACAACTATGGATAGGAGGGGCACATTTTTCCTAACTGTCCAAGTTCGAAGAAGAACCATGGATGCTTTGTATGTGGATCAACTGACCACATAGCAAAGAAATGCCCGAAGAAGGGGACGAACGTGAATAAGAGCACTAATAGCAGTAAGTTAGTTATTGGTGGTCCAGCGCAGCCAGTTAGGCCGATGGCTCGTACCTTTAACATGACCGTCCAAGATACAGTTGCATCCGGGGACGTAGTTGCAGGTATTATTTCAATAAACTACATAAATGCTTACGTGCTGTTTGGTTCGGGTGCTACTTGTTCGTTTATAGCATGTGATTTTGCTAGACGATTAGGATTACTTCCCGAAAGATTGCATGTATCTTTGAATATCAAGGTAGTAAATGAAGAGATAATTCCTATTGAAAATATTCATAGGAGTTGTTGTGTAGATATATGAGGTTATAAATTATCGGTAGATTTGATACCGATAAAGTTGGGAGAATTAGATGTAATTCTCGGGATGGATTGGTTGTTTAACCATGGAGAAATCATAGATTGTCAAAAGAAGTGTGTAAACATTAGGACATTGAGACAACCTCCTGTAGTATTTTATGGTAATAAATCGCCGGGACGTTCGTGTTATCTTACGATGTCATAAACTAGAAAAATTTTGAGGAAGGGATGTGTAGGTTATCTATTCCATGTTGTTGATACCCAATAAGTGGGAGCGACCATGGAACAAATACCTATATTTAAAGAATTCATGGAGGTATTTCCAAGTGAATTGTCAGGTCTTCCGCCGGATAGGGAGACTGAATTCGTAATAGACATTGTGCCAGGAGCGGCACCAGTTTCCAGAGTACCTTATCGTATGGTGCTTGTGAAGATGAAGGAGTTAATGGTTCAGTTACAGGAACTGTTGGACAGGAAGTACATTCAACCGAGTGTTTCGTCGTGGGGAGCACCAGTATTGTTTGTCAAAAAGAAGGACGAATTGTTAAGACTTTGTATCGACTACCGAGAGTTGAACATGTGATGCCCCAAAATCCAAGTATCTTCCAACCCGACATATGGTTCTCCACGGTGCTACAGTTCATACAAACATTCAATCGAAATGCCTCAAAAGAATGAATATGTCTTATATATATTGCAAATTAATATTACCATTCCCCAAATTCTTTATAATCGTTACATTTATTCTTGTCATAATATCAAATATTATCATTACAAACCTATACTATTACATAAGTAATCTATAGTTTTGCCTTAGCCTTTCCTTTATCCTTGCTGGATCCTTCGGTCCGTTCAGTCTAAGCTGCATTCATATGGTTCAAACAAGAGTGAGCATAACTAGCTCATCAAGTACAACAATTCCATTTAACAATATGCTTGAATCATACAAATCATATATCTTCAATAACTGAATAATAGTTATGAAGTACTACCGATAATTCAAAACAGCACTTCTCTTTTCTTAAAATGTTTTACAATGACAATATTCAGTAAAACATCAATTCCGGTCCAAGACCTTGACCATTTCATACTTTCTTTGAAAAGGACAACCCGACACTAAGTCCATAAGTCTGACATTACTTACGAGCATGTCTAGGTGATCATCCTATAGTACTCTATGTTGATCAACACTACATTCATTAAACGTATGTGCGTTTAAGTTGTGGCAACCTCACGTGCCTGTCGTTTGATGACAAAACATTTATTTACCATACTCAGTCTTCATTTGAAAACCACACCAATATAGCTTGGTAAAACATTGACCATACTTCGATAGATTATAAGAAATCTAAACATCTTAAGTCTAGCCGAAAGAATTAGCTTGGACTTCATCATACATGAATTCATGCGTAAGAGTACATGAATCAAAAAACCTGTCTAGATTGAACATAGACAAGGTTTATAATACTTGACTTTAGCGTCTGCAACTGTTATTACACATTCACTTTAAGTCTTTAAAGTCTCTACAATAGATGACCACATAACGTAACACATTAGGTCATGAATAAACATACATGGTTCCTAATGAATCTTACCTTTCTTCTCAATCCAATCATGACTTAGATTTGTTATTATTGGTTCTGGCTTTTTCGTTACATTTTACATCGTTCTTATGTTCATATGCAATTGACTTACTTTTGACCTTTAGTTATCATACTTAAGGTTTAAAATACTTTAAACAATGCTACATTAAGTTAATTAATGTTGTAATTTATCAATAACCAACTACCTTCCCTTTTTATCTTCATAACCTTTCTTTACTGTCAAAACCCTAAGCCTGGCGCTGCGGTGCCAGATTCCCTTCTTTGTGTCGCACTGTGGTGTGAGTTAGTAGTGGCAAGGGTCGTGGCTCTTACTTCTGGTATGAGTCCTTATCTAGTGGGTCGCGTTAATACCACTCTTCAATGCCTAACTTCCCGACTTCGGCGTTGCGATGCGAGTCTCGATCATTATATATGTATGTCGTGTTGTGGCGCGACTCCTTAGTATGTTAAGACACTATTCACGGTGTTGCGCCACACACATTGGCCTTGGGTTGGCGCGCGCGTGCATAATTAATGAGCTGATTTGCATAATGAACTTCTTGGACTCCAAATTTGATCATTTTAAGTCCGAATTGGCTCGTTCAAAAGCCATTAGCTCACAAATCACATACTCTACGTGTTCATGCAAGAATTTTACATTTTTGACTTCGTTAACTCAAAATTCACCTATGAGTTCATTTTAACGAAAAACGATAAACGTTCTGAACGCTCAACACTCGCTTTCTTCGTTCTAAGTCGAAATTCGCCATTTTTAAGTTCACAACTCTATAATGCTAAATAAGACTTGTTCCCATTGAAAACCAATGTTTCCGAGCTAAAAATCAAAATTGACTTCCAATCCGAGAATTTCACGAATTCGACGATTATCGTCCCAATCATGTGAATTCCAAAGATAACTTCATTTCTTATGATTTGTTCATCGTTTCAAATGGATTCTCTCCATCATATTGACATCTTAACTTACATATTACATCAACTTATTTACATGATAACTTACTACTTATTCTAATGAGTTTATAACTTATCAAAGTATAAACTACATATAGTTTCATTTCTCATGACTTATAATGGTTTAACTCTTCTAACCAACATCTTTACATCTTTTTAACATATAAACTTCATTCATGTAAACATGTTACAAGTCTTACAATTTCTTCCTTAGTTCATAGCTTATCTATGAACAAAGTGCTTATTCACGACTTATAAGACTTAAGTCCTTAGATTATTCATTCTTATCATTTCTTAGCATACATGTCAATTAATCCACACTTCTCTTATCAACCTATAATGGTAGAGATGGAAGACTAATGACATAGGACATTACCTTTGATGATCAAGCTTTCTTCTTCTTTTCTAACAAATGAAAGTCTAGCTTATTCTTGCTTATTCTCCCTAACAATTAAGCATTTCACTTGTTGGTGAATATTTACAAACAACAAATGAAATCCTAAGCTTGTTATTTATAGGATTTTCTAAGTTAGGGTATAATGGACAATAGCCAATCTCACCTCCTTAGTAACCTCTATACTATTCATTAGTTAGCAATTAAGTTATCTTGCTAAATACACTAAGTACTTGGCCATCACATTTTTATCTTGGTCACCAAGATTAACCATATGATCATGGGTTGGCCCATGGCTCACCCTAACCCATTGGATCAATAACTTGGGCTTAGGTTTAATTAACTTAACTTAAGCTTTTGGGCTTGCATTAATTTACTTTGGACTTTACTTTAACAACCACTTAGGCTTTAACATTACTCACACATGGGCTTGCACATTAACTTCTATTGGACTTTACAAATTGCTACACAATCTCACTAGTCCATTTCATTTAGCTAAAATCTTTATAACGTATTGTTTACGTATTATTCTTGTATTTTAACTCATATACTAATTCATAATATACGATATCCCATCATTCACACATACTCGTATAATACTTCGTATCATACTCGTATTCATTATCTCGTACAATACATACATATCATACGATCATTACATTAACTTCTTAACGCTTTATTTTCCCTAACGTTCTCAAATTAAGTCCGTGTGCGAAAAACTATGTTTTTCATACTCGAATTATTATTACATAATTCGTCTTACCTCGATATTCTATCGCTACGTATTTCTCGGAAGTTCAAAAATAATTCCCGAGCAGAAATCGATGAATAGTGCTTTTCGAAAAATTTCTCGGAAAACTTTTATTTTCTTCTTGGAAATTCAAACACTATAATTCCTTCATGTAGTCAAAATACTATGACGTTCCGACGTTTCTAGGTTATAGAACAACATTCATCTTACTAACACATAGTAATAACAAATAATATAATTTTATTCCTTATTTAATTAAATAAAATTATCTTATAACAGATCCGAATTTCTTGGTCGTTACATTCTTCCCCCTTATAAAGATTCTATCCCCAGAATCTCGTCTCACGCTACGCAAATAATTGAGGGTAATCCTTCCTTATCTATTCTTCCAATTCCCACGTTACTTCTTCTGCATCGTGGTTCTTCCATAACACCTTCACGGAAGGTATAACTTTGTTCTGCAGAACTTGCTCTTTTCTATCGATAATTTGAATCGACATATCTTCATACGTTAAGTCCTTCTCGATATAAATAGGCTCATACTCTATTACGTGCTTATAATCCGGCTTATAAGGATGTAACACAGATACGTGAAACATATTATGTGTTCATTCTAGGTCTGGAGGTAATGCTATCATATAAGTTACCTCACCTACCCGTTTTAACACTTCAAAAGGTCCTATAAACCTTGGATTTAACTTTCCCTTCTTTTCAAAGCGTATCTTTCCTTTCCAAGGAAATACCTTTAGAAACACATAAGAGCCTACTTCAAACTCCCTATTTTTTCGATGCGAGTCCGCATACATTTTCTGTCTGTCTTGAGCTGCTACGAGACGCATTCGTATCAACTTCACTACCTCCGCTATCTGTTGTACCAATTCTGGCCCTAACATTCGGCATTCTCCCACTTTGTCCCAACACAGTAATGTTCTACACTTTCTTCCGTATAAAGCTTCGTAAGGCGGGATACCTATGCTTGCATGATAACTATTGTTATACGTAAACTCTACTAATGGTAGATGATCATCCCAACTACCCTTAAAATCCATGACGTAAGATCTTAGCATATCTTCTAATGTCTAAATTGTCCTCTCGCTCTGTCCATCAGTTTGTGGATGATACGTCGTACTTAGCTTCAACTGCGTTCCCAACTGCTCCTGCAGACTCCTCTAAAAGTTCAATGTAAATCGTGGATCACGATCTGACACAATCGAAACTGGTACTCTATGTCTGGAAATTATTTCCTTAAAATAAATTTTAGCTAACTGGTCTAAGTTGTATTTGAACCTAATTAGCAAGAAGTGAGCCGACTTCGTCAACTAGTCCACTATTACCCAAATTGCGTCGTACCCTTTCGTTATAATCAGAAGTCCCACCACAAAGTCCATCGTGATATGCTCCCACTTCCATTCCGAAATCTCCGATGACTGTAACAAGCCACTTGGTCGTTGATGTTCGGCCATAACTTTCTGACAAGTCAAGCACCTACCCACATACTCGGCTATTTCTCTCTTTATGTTTGGCCACCAAAAACTCTATCGAATATCTTGATACATCTTAGTACTACCAGGATGAATCGAGAACCTCGAACTATGAGCCTCTTGTAATACCTGCTCCTTTAATTTCGTCTCATTCAGAACCCAAATTCTTCCTTCAAATCTCAATAACCCCTCGTTATCGAGACTATACTTAATATCTTTTTCATTGGTTAATCATTCCTTTATCCGGTCACACACATCAGTTTTGAGCTGCACCTCCCTGACTCTCTCTACAATGATAGATTAAATCTCTGTCGCAAACAGTCTCTGCCCCGATTCACTCAGCAACTTCACTTCCATTTCCATTCTAGCCATCTTTGTTATTAACTCAGTTTAAGCTGTTAACATAGATAACTTTTACCGACCCTCTCTACTTAAGGCATCGACAACTACATTGGCTTTTCCAAGGTGATACAGGATTTCACAATCGTAATCCTTTATCAACTCGATCCATCTCCTCTGTCTCATATTCAACTCCTTCTATGTGAAGATATATCATAGACTCTTATGGTCGGTATATATCTCACACTTTTCTCCGTAAAGATAATGTCTCAATATCTTTAAAGCAAAAACTATTGCGGCCAGTTCCAGATCATAAATAGGATAAACTTTCTCATAATCCTTCAACTGCCTCGACGCATACGCAATGACCTTGCCATGCTGTATGAGCACGCAACCAAGTCCTCTATGTGAAGCATTGCTATAAACTATAAAATTTCATGTGTCATCGGGTAATGACAAAACAGGCGCTTCACTTAACCTCTTCTTCAATTCTTGAAAATTGTCTTCGCATTTCTCAGTCCACGCATATTTCACCGTCTTCCTTGTCAAGTTAGTCAATGAAGTAGCTATCTTCAAAAAATCCTGGATGAATCTCTGATAGTATCCCGCTAACCCTAAGAAACTTCGTACCTCAGTCGGCGATTTCGGTTGTTTCCAATTCATCACTGCTTACACCTTCGCTGGATCTACTGAAATCCCTTCTTGATCAATGACATGACCTAAAAAGTGTACCTTTTCCAACCAAAATTCACACTTTGTGAACTTTACATATAACTTCTCCTTCCTTAGTGTCTCCAACACTATTCTTAGGTGTTCAGCATGATCTTCTGGCATCTTAAAATAGACTAGAATATCATCTATAAACACCACGACAAACTTGTCCAAATATTGTTTGAACACTATGTTCATCATATCCATAAATGCAGCTGGTGCATTAGTCAACCCAAATGACATCACCAAAAACTCGTAATGACCATAACAAGTCCTGAATGTCGTCTTTGGTACATCCTCCTTCCTAACCTTCAACTGGTGATATCCCATCCTTAAATCTATTTTAGAAAAATACTTTGCCCCTTTCAACTGATTAAATAGATCATCGATCCTGGGCAATGGGTATTTATTCTTTATCGTTAACTTGTTCAACTCTCTGTAGTTGATACAAAGTCTTAACAATCTGTCCTTCTTCTTTACAAATAGTACTGGTGCTCCCCACGATGAAACACTCGGTTATATGTACTTTCTGTCCAATAATTCTTGTAACTGTACCATCAACTCCTTCATCTCCATTGGCGCCATACGATACGCTGCCCTGAAAACTGGGGCAGCTCCTGGCACAATGTCTATTACAAACTCGGTCTCCCTATCCGGTTGAAGACCAGACAATTCACTTGGAAATACATCAGTGAATTCTTTAACTATAGGTATTTGTTCCACGGTTGCTACCACTCTCTGGGTATCAACAAAATGGCACAGATAACCTACACATCCCTTCCTCAATAATTTCCTAGTTTGTGTCATAGTAAGACAACACGAACGCCCCGACAATCTATTCCCATAAAACACTACCTGAGGTTGTCTCAACGTTCTAATGTTCACACATTTCTTCTGATAATCTATAATTGCCCCATGGTTAAACAACCAATCCATTCCGAGAATTACATTGAATTCTCCTAACTTTATCGGTATCAAATCTACCGATAATTTACAACCCCGTATGTTTACGCAATAACTCCTATGAATATTTTCAACAGGAATTATCTCTTCGTTTGCTACCTTAATATTTAAAGGTATAGGAAACTTTTTGGGAAGTAATCCTAATCGTCTAGCAAAATCACATGCTATAAATGAACAAGTAGCACCCGAATCAAACAGCACGTAAGCATTTATGTTATTGATAGGAATAATACATGCGATTACGTCCCCTGATGTAACTGCATCTTGGACTGTCATATTAAAGGTGCGGGCCATCGGCCTACCCGGCTGCGCTGGACCACTAATAGCTAACTTACTACCATTAGCGCCCTTATTCCCGTTCGTCCCCTTCTTCGGCCAGTTCTTTGCTATATGGTCAGTTGATCCACATACAAAGAATCCATAGTTTTTCTTCAGACTTGGACAGTTAGGCAAAATGTGCCCCTCCTGTCCACAATTATAGCATACCGCCTTCCCCTTGAGACAGACTCCTAAATGAGACTTACCACAGGTTTTACAGGCCTCCATCCTTCTCTTTCGATCTCCTTGTTTCACTCTGATATTCCCAGAGTTAAACCTTTTCCTTTTCTGTCCTTCGCCACTCCCGCTGGCTCCTTCTTTCTTCACTCCCCCATCGACTTTTCCCTTATTCTTCTTGTCCTTGTGGTACTGTCTTAAAGCCTCGCTCCCACCTTCGGCGATTATCGCCTTCTCTAAAATGGTCCCAAACAAAGTACTTTGGAACACTGATATACGGTTATAGAGCTAGGGTTTCAAGCCCGTCTCGAACCGTCTAGCTTTCCTAACCTTGGTGTCCACTTCGTGTGGAGCAAACCTCGCTAGTTCATTAAACTTGGCAGCGTATTGGGGAACCGTCATGTCCCCTTGTTTCAAATCAAGAAACCGCATCTCCATCCTTCTCTGCATACTCGTGGGAAAGTAGTTCTCGAAGAATATCTCCTTGAACCTCACCCACGTTACATTCTCAATACCAGCTCTAGCCTGGTTAGCCTCCCACCAAAAATTGGCTTCTCCTTTCATCATATAGGTTGCAAAGGCAACCTTCTGACCCTCATCAACATTTGCAATGAAAAATTCCTTCTCAATTTCTTTCACCCACGTTTGGGCTTCTATAGGGTTCGTAGTAACTTTTAACTCTGACGCACCGACACTTTTAAAATCCTTGAAAGTAGTAGCTCGGACTACTCTAGGATTTACGGGGATATTAGCCTCATTTTTATTAAACGCGGCTGTTAACAAGTTAACAAATTCTTGCATCGGGTTAATCAGACCTCCCTCCGGTTGATTTACATTAGCGTCTTATTTTCGTTGTCTCCTTCTTGGTGGCATTTTGTTGTTACAATAAATAACACATTTTATTAATATTCCATTCTTGTTAGTTAGTTACTATTCAAGATTAAACAATAACTTCAACATTCCTTGCTCAATATGTTCCGTAAAAAGGCTTATATTGATTTATTACTTATAGTATAATACTACATCATTTACATTACACAGCCTAAGCTAATTACATTACTATCCCGCAATTACTTTCTAAAAATTAGGATTTACAAAAGACTACCCTTTGATATACAAAAGAGGGTTTTACGTACCTACTAGATAAACAATATTTACATATCTAATTATTCTCTACCTACTTCTAGATTACATCTGCCGCAAGGTATTATCAAAATCTGTGGTGGCAATACCAGCGATAACATCACGGCTGATAGTATGCCAAGTCTACCCAGCCTCTATTGGATATCTAGCTACCTGCTACTGGAAATCCTTATGAGAACTCCTATGAATATAGGACATTCTCCATATCTTTTGTTTCTTGGTCTTTAGCTCCCTCCTGAGTTCAAAGACCTCCTATTTTAGCTCATGGACCTTGTCCTTGGCTAAAACTCTCTCGTTATGTTCTTGTTCCCACATTGACTCCACATCCATCTTATCCTGCAAGACAGCATGGAGCTCTGCCTTTAACTCCTTCACTTCCTGACAGTAGTGCAGGTTTCTGTCTAGCACTATCATAAACAGTGACATCATAGACTCCCCCTAGGGTGTCTCTTCGGCAAGTGCTACCGGGTTGAAGGACACTACCTCCACCTCTTCTTCCGACATGCCTTCGAAAACTGACATTAAGTCATAGTTCTCCGAGTCTCCAAACTCAATCACCACTACTCCCGGCTCTTTGGCTATTGGATTTGGTATAACCTATATCTGGTTAACTGATTCTTAACTTTCTACCTACACGTCCCTATAAATTCCATTTCCTCCTGACATTTACAACAAAACATAAATTTTGATTAGTACACGTCAATAGAATAATAAAAACACATATCATATATATAATGCATTTTTAAGGTTATTTTCATCTTTTACTTCTTTAGCTTCTCTTAAGGTTATGACTTAAGGTTTTAATTCCCCCCCCCCTTAAGTTTTATAACCTAATCCGGGTATCTTCCAACTCGGCATATAGTGCTCCACAGTGTTACAGTTCACACAAACATTCAATCGAGATGCCTCAAAAGAATGAATATGTCTTATATATATTGCAAATCAATATTACCATTCCCCAGGTTCTTTATAACCGTTACATTTGTTCTTGTCATAATATCAAATATTATCATTACAAACCTATACTATTAAATAAATAATCTACAGGTTCGCCTTAGCCTTTCCTTTATCCTTGTCGGATCCTTCGGTCCGTTCGGTCTTAGCTGCATTCATATAGTTCAAGCAAGAGTGAGTATAACTAGCTCAGCAAGTACAACAATTCCATTTAACAATATGCTTGAATCATACAAATCATATATCTTTAATAACTGAACAAGAGTTATGAAGTACTATCAATAATTCAAAATAGCACTTCTCTTTTCTTAAAACGTTTTACAATGACAATATTCAGTAAAACATCAATTCCGGTCCAAGACCTTGAGTATTTCATACTTTCTTTGAAAAGGACAACCCGGCACTAAGTCTGTAAGTCTAACATTACTTACGAGCACGTCTAGGTGATCAGTGTTAGGTTTGTAATATTCATGAACGCGATTTGCAAAAATAAGCGGAAATGTGTAAAATCAGAGTTTAAAAAAATTTACAAACCATATACCCGGATCACCCTTTATGCACAATTATTAATTAAACGAAAAGATAAAGAATAAAATCATACCCTTAAAGATCGAGCTTCCTCAGGTACAAGTTCACCTCCAATCCTTTTTGCGTTCAACTTGAATCCACCGGGTTTGGTTTCTTCCTTTGATCAACGTTAGCCACCCAAGTGTTTGGCCTCTAGAAGTGATCCACCAAGGAAGAAGAAGAATTCAAGAAGATGGGTGGTTGGCTAAACCCTAGTTTTTCTATCTCTATAGAAAAGGAGCGTACTCTCCAACCATTGGAATTATTACGTCATCTTGATATCCGATATAAGACTCTCTTATAAAGATATCAAGTAACCCTATTAAAATAAGGTATTATTTAATTAAACTCTTTTAATTAAATGGGCTCCTAATCTTATTAGGGATAATTAATTAAACTCCTTTAATTAATTTTTCCTCCTAATCCTATTAAGAATAAATGAGAGTACTTATATTAAATTAATTCCTAAACTCTTTTAGAAATTAAAATAATAATAATTGTAATAATATTAATAAGACTCCTCTTATTAATTTATATTTAATATTTCTAAAATATTAAATAATAAATATTAAGCTATTTAATTTATTCTATCACCATAGATTAAATTAAATATACTTAACATATTATTATGATTATGCCATTAACTTCTTAAATAATTATTCTTCCTTTTATGGTGTGACCCTTTAGGTTCTCTATATTAAACCTTGTGAATAAATCAATTAGAACAATTCTAATCTTATTTAAATAAATAAATTAAACAATTAATTTATTTAAATAAATAATATTTATTCTACAATAGGGATAAGCCTCCCTAGCGATCAACGACTTTCCGTATAATATAGATTTCAACATTAATCATAAAAGAACCTTTGAGTAAATAGTTACCAGACAATTCAATCCTTCCACCATACAATGTCCCAATTAAATATAAGACATGGAATTATCACAAATCTTATTTTATTTAATTATTTGTATTTCGATTCTTAAATGCACAACTCCAAATAATGCAAATTAGAAACTCCTTTCTAATTTCATTCGCCTTAACCAAGGACTCTCGGGTTGTCATTTATCGAATCACATAGGACATTTCTCTTCTTTTAATAGAAGTGGTAGATTCTTTATTGATCATACATTATCTCCATGTACAACTTATTATACCCAAGCATACCCTTTGATATACCCTAAGGGTCTTAAGGAATAAGTCAAAGTATAACTCATCATACACAAGATACTATGATGATCTCAAGTCCAAGGATTACTTGTCTTCTACTATCACTACAGAATTCCTATTGACAAGCAAGTAAAACTCCATTAGGTATTCCTTAGCGAGCCACATTCAAAGAACTTATTCTCTAATAAGCACCTACATACTTGCTTTAGTGTCTCCACACAAATGATCATGAGATCAATCATCCTCATCCAATGAAAGCAAGCAACGTATGTACCAATCTATCCGGATTCACTAATCCCCAATTTAGTAATCCAATGATTGGGAACTATTTTAGTTTTAAGCTTTCTAAGAATTTAGATCTCATTAGAATGATCATCATCATTATTCTAAAAGCATTGCTTAAAACTATGGGTTTATCACATATTATAAAACAGCATCATGTAGATAATTAAAAGCCTTTCATAAATTAATACTTTTTATTAATAAATGAGTAAGATTGTTACAAAGTATATGCTTTATCATCAAACATGATTGGCTTGTGTGCATACTACTTTCAATCTCCCACTTGCACTAAAGTCAATCGTCATGGTATCTCATACTCTTCTTCTCTAAGTGACGATTATCCTGCTATTGGATAAGCTTTAGTTAATGGATATGTAATGTTGTTCATGAGAGTCCACTATCTCTATAGTGATTTCCCATCTTTCAATGATTCTAATAATCAAATAAAAGTGCCACAACACATGTTTAGATCCAAGATGAGACTTAGGAACTATTCCTAGTTCTGTAATGAACTTTTAATCCAAACAATCAACTTGCAGCTTCATTTATAGCTATATACTTTGTCTTTATCACTAAACCAACAACTCTTTGCTGTTTGAAACCTTTCCAATTCACTGCACCACCGTTCAAGGTAACGATTTACCTTATAGTGGATTTTATGTCGTCTTGGTCTGTCTGAAAAACTTGAGTCTGTAAAGCCCTCTAGTTTTAATTCAGACCCACCATGTATGCTCACATCCTTAGTGCTTGTTAAGAACTTTAAGATGTTTTTCACCGCCTTACGTTGATCTTCTCGATAATATGACCGATCAACATTAGATATTGTATATTTCATTGCATACATGATAGTCATGTCATGCGATCTCTCTTTTCGGGAGGTCAGGGGACTATAAAGAGATACACTCCATAGCTCATCAACATGAGACATCTCTTGGAGTTTGTCATGCTAAACGACTTTAGCATCAAATGAATATACGTTCCTTGGGTTAAGTTGAGCATCCTTTTAAATCTATCTATATAGATTTTATCCCCAATTAAGATACTCTTCCCAATTCATTCGTGGAAGAATGTTTAGACAACTTTATCTTTACTGATTGTAGCATTGGTATGTTATTCCTCATCCGTAGTATATCAACATATAATACTAGAAATTTCACGACGCTCCCACTGACCCTTTTGTACACACTAGAAGTCTTACATCCTCGCATGTAACTCTGGATCATCATCTTCTATGATGTGTACCTCATCATCATCATCCATGATGAATCCATACCTCCTGGGTATCTTCAGTACTATTCCAAATTTACGATTCGGTTGTGGTTAATAGGTCTATCTACAGGTTCCTCTTATTTGACTTATAGTATTTTGTGGTTCTTGAACTCTTCAAGATCTATTATCCTCCCACTAGCCCCTTTTAATGATAAACACCTTTATCTTAGAAGGCAGCGTGTTTCACAATAAACACCTTTTGCTAAGCAGGATTATAGAACATATACCCTAAACTTACTTTAGGATGTCCCACAAATCGACACTTGTCAAATCTTGTCCCAAGCTTATCCTTTGAAACCTTTTCACATAAGTTGGACAACCACTTATCTGAACATACTTAAGATTGGGAATCCTCCATGTCCATAACTTTTATGGAGTCTTGGGGCTGGATTTTGAGGTTACCTTTTTCATAGATATGCAGCCATTTCTAGGACATGACCCTAGAAGGATACTGGAATGTCGGTAAAATCATTTTGGACCGTACCATGTCCAACAAGGTACGATTTTTCCTTTCAGATACATCAATCAATTATTACGTATCATGAGGTGTCCATTATGAGAAAAACCATTTGAGATGATCTAGAAACTTATTGCACAAGTATTTATTCCTTGATCTAATCAAAGAATCTTAATACTTTGTCAATTTGTTTCACTTCCGAATTTCTTTGAACCTTTCAAATAATTCATACTTGTATTTCAAAGAAATACACACATTCAACTCTTTGAATGATCATCTCCTTTTCTTATACTAATTTGTTCAATATGCAAAATTATTTTCATGTAAGTCAAGTATACAAAATTTATTAAGTAATATTCTAGTTCTATACAAAACATTATTATTATAAATAGAACAACAATTGTTCTTAATTATAATACCAAAGATTTCATTGTCCAACAATAAAATGGAAATAATATTTTTAACAAGAACTGGAATACAATAAAAACTTACTGACTTAATAGATTTTCCCGTGGGCATTGCTAAACTTTAAGTTTCTATGGCTAATATGCAGCAACCTTTGCTTCATTTCCCACACATAGGATTACTTACCTTATTTAACTTTCTACTTCTGCTTGGTCCCTTCATAAATCTATATTTATGATAACCAAAGTCGATATCCAATACCCAAGTAGAACCTTGACTTAAAGAAAAATTTATTTCAATCATGAACAAAAATCAGATTATGAATCAAACTTCACTAAGCTTCTTTGGTTAGCCTCTCGCAAGATGCTTCTTGCGCTTTTTTCCAAAGGTCCAAAGCTTATTGCGGTGGAAGCAAACTCCTTTGCTATCCGTGATCGGTTTTGCTCTTATTATCCTTTGTTTATGCCTTTCTATTTACCTTTTGAATCATTCTTCTTTTCGTAAGATCCTTTGGCCCCTACCAAGAAGACTTGATCTTTCTTGGTTGGAAAGTGACTCTCAACATTTTCAATATGTTAAGCAAATCAATGAGGTGATATCTAGCTTGTCCATATGAAAATTCACAACAATTGTGAAAAAGTCCGGAGTGAGTGCAAGATCAAATCTTGCTCAACTCTCCATCCATGACAAAACTTGTTGTCCTAATTTATCAATCAAATTGATTATGTTAAGATCTTTTTATGCATACTATAGTGCCATTGGCCATTCTAGATCGGAAGAGCTCCTTAGATATCTCGATATCTATCGATCCCCACTTTCCTCACCATCAACTACTTGATGTGCGGGAATATAGTAGGAGCATCCATAGTTTCATCTTCGACGCCAAGCTCGTTACTCATGGATGCGAGCATGATGCATTGAGCCAATCAGTATCATCATCTTGCCACTTTCTAAAAGTAGCAATCTCTTCCTCGTAGGCATTATGCTCGCAACCATTGCGAGGATAGGCGATTATGGACATAAGATAGCTTTTCAAATGAGAGAACTATTCTCAAATTCCTTAACCAATTCGTTTAATTCAGTCCGATTAAATAACATCTAATATGTTTCGCAGTGATAGTAATTTAGACATTGTAAAATTTTATAAATGAATTTGTAATTAACAACATTTTAACATACATTCTTTTATTAATTACGAAAATAAATTAGGTCTTGTTTTAAATTGGCATCTCCCACTATTTTCTTCAAACTATATTACCCTCACTTATATAGTTCGGCAAAATCTAATTAAAGATTTGCTAGTGAGAATAAGGATCCCATTTCAAATGTATATAGCCTTGTGGTGACACAACAAACTATATATAAATAAATAGGTAGACAACTTTTGTCAATTACATCAACTATGCAACTCCTTTTCTTTTGCCTCTTAGATTATTTTGATCAAGTGGTGGCACATCCGAATCAAAATTATCCAAGTTAAGTCTGACCTAGCACTCCATATATTCAAAAAGAAAATATCATCCTTGTGGTGACACAACAAAACAATATTGTTCAATTTTCTTTATAAGCATCAAATGTGATAAATTAACATCTTAAATACTTAATACTTTCCTTGTGGTGACACAACAAACTCATATTAAATATTTAATACTCTATTAATTTTATCATGCTAGAAAGGCTGACGTTCGATATTCCAAATATATTTGAACGCTTAGGACTTAATATAAAAATTGAGGGGTTTGTTATTAATTTGTCTCATCTTGTTTAGCGTGTATGCATATATATATAAAATACGCGTATTATATTAATTAACATGCTAAGCATGTTTGCATAATATATAATATATATAGTATAAGCATGCACATATAGAATACTATATTCTACCCTTGATTGATTATGGACTTTTATTATAGTTTGGTTCACTAGAGTCACCAAGTGAACCAAAAAGTCAAACCCTAGGGTGCAAGAAATAATATTTAAATATAACTATTACATTTAAACCCGGCTCCATTACAAACGGGTCTTCAAGCGCCTCCTTGTTCCTTGATCTCCATTTTTTCAAAATTAATTCTAACTATTCTCATTACAAAACTATTTAAAATAAATAGAAACCTTGATCGTGATCGAGGAAAGTACATAGGAGGAGATAGAATTTACATTCGGAAAAATTAGAGAAGACGAGGTACGCAGACTCCATTTAATAAAACTCATACATTCATGCATCCAACTAAAATAAAATCCAATCACATTGGTCAATTGTCCATAATCAATCCCATTTATTATCATACACATTACCATATGCATCAATAAATAACATTCATATCATGAATAATAAACATTCAATATATATATTGATATCATTTAATGGGCAAATTTAATTAGTATAAAATCTAATTTTGAATCAAAATAAACTCCTTTATTTTAATCCAAATTTAAATCAAAATAAAACTATTTTATTTTAATTTATCTAATTTTGAATAAAATAAACTATTTTATTTTAAATAAAATCTTTAATCAAAATAAACTCCTTTATTTTAATTAATTATGGAATCAAAATCCAAGTAAAAAAAAATAACTCCTTTATTAAAGGAAACACGGATTCTCTTTCCTATTCACAAATAAACTCCTTTATTTTGAATAATATGAAATCTTATTTCATATCTAAATAAACTCCTTTATTTTAAGGAAATTAGGATTCTCTTTCCTATTCACAAATAAACTCCTTTATTTTAGAAAAAATAAAATCCAATTTCAACTCCAATTAGTTATCATGGAATCCAATTCCAACTCTAATTAGTTAGCATGAAATCTAATTTTAAAATTAAAATAAATATTTTATTTTAATAATAAAATTATTAAATATATATATATATATATATATATATATATATATATATCCTAACGTAATATATATATAAATATATATCATGTGAATAACTTAAATCATGAGATAACCTGGATATTGGTAATCATGAGATAACCTGCCACTTTTATAAACATATCCTGTTAACTAGTAAACATATTCTTGTTAACATATCTTATGTAAACTATATAAATAAATATATCATATATATATATATATATATATATATAAGGCTTAAATTTTTTGCTTTTCCTAAGTTTTTTTTTTTTATATGAACAGTATGTTTTTATATGATTACTTCCGTGACATGAAGTCTGCACATGAATATATATATACATAATAAAATCACATGATCAGATCTCTAAATTACCGAATCCAATATTCGCCTTGAATCCAATATTAGCCATTTTTTTTAAAAAAAAAATAAATTTTATACAACAAAATTATGCCCAATTAAATTATTCTAAACACATATCAATATATATATATCAAATTAAAACAATTAATAATTCGCATAAAGGTTTGGCTCTGATGCCACTGTTAGGTTTGTAATATTCATAAACGCAATCAAATTGCAAAAATAAGCGAAAACATGTAAAATCAGAGTTTAAAAAAATTTACAAACCATATACCCGGATCACCCTTTATGCACAATTATTAATTAAACGAAAAGATTAAGAATAAAATCATACCCTTGAAGATCGAGCTTCCTCAGGTACAAGTTCACCTCCAATCCTTTTCGCGTTCAACTTGAATCCACCGGGTTTGGTTTCTTTCTTTGATCAACGTTAGCCACACAAGTGTTTAGCCTCTAGAGGTGATCCACCAAGGAAGAAGAAGAATTCAAAAAGATGGGTGGTTGGCTAAACCCTAGTTTTTCTAACTCTATAGAAAAGGAGCGTACTCTCCAACCATTGGAATTATTACGTCATCTTGATATCTGATATAAGACTCCTCTTATAAAGATATCAAGTAACCCTATTAAAATAAGGTATTATTTAATTAAACTCTTTTAATTAAATGGGCTCCCTAATCTTATTAGGGATAATTAATTAAACTCCTTTAATTAATTTTCCCTCCTAATCCTATTAGGAATAAATGAGAGTACTTATATTAAATTAATTCCTAAACTCTTTTAGAAATTAAAATAATAATAATTGTAATAATATTAATAAGACTCCTCTTATTAATTTATATTTAATATTTCTAAAATATTAAATAATAAATATTAAGCTATTTAATTTATTCTATCACCATAGATTAAATTAAATATACTTAACATATTATTACGATTATGCCATTAACTTCTTAAATAATTATTCTTCCTTTTATGGTGTGACCCTTTAGGTTCTCCATATTAAACCAAATTGTGAATAAATCAATTAGAACAATTCTAATCTTATTTAAATAAATAAATTAAACAATTAATTTATTTAAATAAATAATATTTATTCTACAATAGGATAAGTCTCCCTAGCGATCAACGACTTTCCGAGATAATATAGATTTCAACATTAATCATAAAAGAACCTTTGAGTAAATAGTTCTGCATAATTCAATTCAATCCTTCCACCATACAATGTCCCAATTAAATATAAGACATGGAATTCTTCACAAGTCTTATTTTATTTAATTATATGTATTTCGATTCTTAAATGCACAACTCCAAATAATGCAAATTAGAAACTCTTTCTAATTTCATTCTCGCCTTAACCAAGTACTCTTTGGGTTGTCATTTATCGAATCACATAGACATTTCTCTTTTTTATTAGAAGTGGTAGATTCTTTATTGATCATACATTATCTCCATGTACAACTTATTATACCCAAGCATACCCTTTGATATACCCTAAGGGTCTTAAGGAATAAGTCAAAGTATAACTCATCATACACAAGATACTATGATGATCTCAAGTCCAAGGATTACTTGTCTACTATCACTACAGAATTCCTATTGACAGCAAGTAAAACTCCATTAGGTATTCCTTAGCGAGCCACGCTCGATGAACTTATTCTCTAATAAGCACCTACATACTTGCTTTAGTGTCTCCACACAAATGATCATGAGATCAATCATCCTCATCCAATGAGCAAGCAACGTATGTACCAATCTATCCGGATTCACTAATCCCCAATTTAGTAATCCAATGATTGGGAACTATTTTAGTTTTAAGCTTTCTAAGAATTTAGATCTCATTAGAATGATCATCATCATTATTCTAAAAGCATTGCTTAAAACTATGGGTTTATCACATATTATAAAACAGCATCATGTAGATAATTAAAAGCCTTTAATAAATTAATACTTTTTATTAATAAATGAATAAGATTGTTACAAAGTATATGCTTTATCATCAAACATGATTGGCTTGTGTGCATACTACTTTCAATCAGCATATAGTACTCTATGTTGATCAACACTACATTCATTAAACGTATGTACGTTTAAGTTGTGGCAACCTCACGTGCCTGTCGTTTGACGACAAAACATTTTTTTATCATACTCAGTCTTCATTTGAAAACCAAATCAATATAGCTTAATAAAACATTGACCATATTATGATAGATTATAAGAAATCCAAACATCTTAAGTCTAGATGAAAGAATTAGCTTTGACTTCATCATACATCAATTAATGCGTAAAAGTATATGAATCGCAAAACCTATCTAGATTGAACATAGACAAGGGTTATAATGCTTGCCTTCAGCGTCTGCTACTATTATTACACGTTTACTTTAAGTCATTAAAGTCTCTACAATAGATGATCACATAACATAACACATTAGGTCATGAATAAATATACATGGATACTAATGAATCTTACCCTTCTTCTCAATCCAATCATGACTTAGATTTGTTATTATTAGTTCTAGCTTTCCATTACATTTTACATCGCTCTTATGTTCATATGCAATTGACTTACTTTTGACCTTTAGTTATCATACTTAAGGTTTAAAATACTTTAAACAATGCTACATTAAGTTAATTAATGTTGCAATTTATCATTAACCAACTACCTTCCCTTTTTATCTTCATAACCTTTCTTTACTGTCAAAACCCTAAGGTTGGTGCTGTGAAGCCAGCTTCCCTTCTTTGTGTCATGCTATGGCGTGAGTTAGCAATGGCAAGGGTCAAGGCTCTCGTATTTAAGGCTGAAGTCCTTATTCGATTAGGTTGTCTTTGCGCGCCCTATGCTTCAATTTTAACTTCCCAACACAACGATGCGGCGCGAGTCTCAAGATTATATGTCATACTGCTACCGACTCTCAAAGATGTCAAGATACTATACACGGTGCTGTAGTGCCACACATTGGCCTTGGGCTGGTGCCGCGGCGCCAGCTCTGTGCACAAGACAGTTAATAGTTTTTAATTTGCATAACGAACTTCTTGGACTCCAAATTTGATCATTTTAAGTCCGAATTAGCTAGTTCAAAAGCCATTAGCTCACAAATCACATACTCTATGTGTTCATGCAAGAATTTTATATTTTTGACTTTGTTAACTCAAAATTCACCTATGAGTTCATTTTTAACGAAAACGATAAACGTTCGTGAACGTTCAACGCTCGTTTCTTTGTTCTAAGTCAGAATTCGGCCATTTTTAAGTCCGCAACTCTATAATGCCAAATAAGACTTGTTCCCATCGAAAACTGGATGGGGGAGTAAAGACTGAGGGAGCCAGTGGGAGTGGCAAAGGTCAAAAGAGGAATGGGTTTAACTCTGGGAATACCGGAGTAAAGCAAGGAGATCCTAAGAAGAGGATGGAGGCATGCATGACCTGTGGTAAGACTCACTTAGAAGTCTGTCTCAAGTGGAAGGCTGTATGCTACAACTGTGGACATGAGGGGCACATTTTGCCTAACTGTCCAAGTTCGAAGAAGAACCATGGATACTTTGTATGTGGATCAACTGACCACATAGCACAGAAATGCCCAAAGAAGGGGACGAACGGGAATAAGAGCACTAATAGCAGTAAGTTAGCTATTGGTGGTCCAGCGCAGCCAGGTAGGCCGATGGCTCGTACCTTTAACATGACAGTCCAAGATACAGTTGCATCCTGGGACGTAGTTACAGGTATTATTTCAATAAACTACATAAATGCTTACGTGTTGTTTGGTTCGGGTACTACTTGTTCGTTTATAACATGTGATTTTGCTAGACAATTAGGATTACTTCCTGAAAGATTGCATGTACCTTTGAATATCAAGGTAGTAAATGAAGAGATAATTCCTATTGAAAATATTCATAGGAGTTGTTGTGTAGATATATGAGGTTATAAATTATCGGTAGATTTGATACCGATAAAGTTGGGAGAATTAGATGTAATTCTCGGGATGGATTGGTTATTTAACCATGGAGAAATCATAGATTGTCAAAAGAAGTGTGTAAATATTAGGACATTGAGACAACCTCCTGTAGTATTTTATGGTAATAAATCGCCGGGACGTTCGTGTTGTCTTACGATGACATAAACTAGAAAACTTTTGAGGAAGGGATGTGTAGGTTATCTATGCCATGTTGTTGATACCCAATAAGTGGGAGCGACCATGGAATAAATACCTATAGTTAAAGAATTCATGGATGTATTTCCAAGTGAATTGTCGGGTCTTCCGCCGGATAGGGAGACCGAATTCGTAATAGACATTGTGCCAGGAGCAGCACCAGTTTCCAGGGCACCTTATCGTATGGTGCTTGTGAAGATGAAGGAGTTAATGGTTCAGTTACAGGAACTGTTGGACAGGAAGTCCATTCAACTGAGTGTTTCGCCGTGGGGAGCACCAGTATTGTTTGTCAAAAAGAAGGACGAATCGTTAAGACTTTGTATCGACTACCGAGAGTTGAACATGTGATGCCCCCAAATCCGGGTATCTTCCAACCCGACATATGGTTCTCCACGGTGCTACAGTTCATACAAACATTCAATCGAAATGCCTCAAAAGAATGAATATGTCTTATATATATTGCAAATTAATATTACCATTCCCCAAATTCTTTATAATCGTTACATTTATTCTTGTCATAATATCAAATATTATCATTACAAACCTATACTATTACATAAGTAATCTAAAGTTTTGCCTTAGCCTTTCCTTTATCCTTGCTGGATCCTTCAGTCCGTTCGGTCTAAGCTGAATTCATATGGTTCAAGAAAGAGTGAGCATAACTAGCTCATCAAGTAAAACAATTCCATTTAACAATATGCTTGAATCATACAAATCATATATTTTCAATAACTGAATAATAATTATGAAGTACTACCGATAATTCAAAACAGTACTTCTCTTTTCTTAAAATGTTTTACAATGACAATATTCAGTAAAACATCAATTCCGGTCCAAGACCTTGACCATTTCATACTTTCTTTGAAAAGGACAACCCGACACTAAGTCCATAAGTGTGACATTACTTACGAGCACGTCTAGGTGATCATCTTATAGTACTCTATGTTGATCAACACTCCATTCATTAAACGTATGTGCGTTTAAGTTGTGGCAACCTCACGTGCCTGTCGTTTGACGACAAAACATTTATTTAGCATACTCAGTCTTCATTTGAAAACCACACCAATATAGCTTAGTAAAACATTGACCATACTTCGATAGATTATAAGAAATCTAAACATCTTAAGTCTAGCCGAAAGAATTAGCTTTGACTTCATCATACATCAATTCATGCGTAAGAGTACATGAATCGCAAAACCTGTCTAGATTGAACATAGACAAGGTTTATAATACTTGACTTTAGCGTCTGCAACTGTTATTACACATTCACTTTAAGTCTTTAAAGTCTCTACAATAGATGATCACATAACGTAACACATTAGGTCATGAATAAACATACATGGTTCCTAATGAATCTTACCCTTCTTCTCAATCCAATCATGACTTAGATTTGTTATTATTGGTTCCGTCTTTTTTGTTACATTTTACATCGTTCTTATGTTCATATGCAATTGACTTACTTTTGACGTTTATTTATCATACTTAAGATTTAAAATACTTTAAACAATGCTACATTAAGTTAATTAATGTTGTAATTTATCAATAACCAACTACCTTCCCTTTTTATCTTCATAACCTTTCTTTACTGTCAAAACCCTAAGCCTAGCGCTGCGATGCCAGATTCCCTTCTTTGTGTCGCACTGCGGCATGAGTTAGTAGTGGCAAGGGTCAGGGCTCGGCGCTGCGGCGCGAGTCCTTATCTAGTGGGTCGCGTTGCGGCACCACTCTTCAATGCCTAACTTCCCGACTCGGCGTTGCGATGCGAGTCTCAGTACTATATGTCGTGTTGTGGCGCGACTCCTTAGTATGTTAAGACACTATTCACGGTGTTGCAGTGCCACACATTGGCCTTGGGTTGGCGCCGTGCCAGACAATTAACAGTTTTGATTTGCATAATGAACTTCTTGGACTCCAAATTTGATCATTTTAAGTCCGAATTGGCTCGTTCAAAAGCCATTAGCTCACAAATCACATACTCTACGTGTTCATGCAAGAATTTTACATTTTTGACTTCGTTAACTCAAAATTCACCTATGAGTTCATTTTTAACGAAAACGATAAACGTTCATGAACGTTCAACACTCGTTTCTTCGTTCTAAGTCAGAATTCGGCCATTTTTAAGTTCACAACTCTATAATGCTAAATAAGACTTGTTCCCATTGAAAACCAATGTTTCCGAGCTAAAAATCAAAATTCGACTTCCAATCCGAGAATTTCACGAATTCGACGATTATCGTCCAATCATGTGAATTCCAGCATAACTTCATTTCTTATGATTTGTTCATCGTTTCAAATGGATTCTCTCCATCATATTGACATCTTAACTTACATATTACATCAACTTATTTACATGATAACTTACTACTTATTCTAATGAGTTTATAACTTATCAAAGTATAAACTACATATAGTTTCATTTCTCATGACTTATAATGGTTTAAGTCTTCTAACCAACATCTTTACATCTTTTTAACATATAAACTTCATTCATGTAAACATGTTACAAGTCTTACAATTTCTTCCTTAGTTCATAGCTTATCTATGAACAAAGTGTTTATTCATGGCTTATAAGACTTAAGTCCTTAGATTATTCATTCTTATCATTTCTTAGCATACATGTCAATTAATCCACACTTCTCTTATCAACCTACAATGGTAGAGATGGAAGACTAATGACATAGGACATTACCTTTGAAGATCAAGTTTTCTTCTTCTTTTCTAACAAATGAAAGTCTAGCTTATTCTTTCTTATTCACCCTAACAATTAAGCACTTCACTTGTTGGTGAATATTTACAAACAACAAATGAAATCCTAAGCTTGTTATTTATAGGATTTTCTAAGTTAGGGTATAATGGACAATAGCCAATCTCACCTCCTTAGTAACCTCCATACTATTCATTAATTAGCAATTAAGTTATCTTGCTCAATACACTAAGTACTTGGCCATCACATTTTTATCTTGGTCACCAAGATTAACCATATGATCATGGGTTGGCCCATGGCTCACCCTAACCCATTGGATCAATAGCTTGGGCTTAGGTTTAATTAACTTAACTTAAGCTTTTGGGCTTGCATTAATTTACTTTGGACTTTACTTTAACAACCACTTGGGCTTTAACATTACTCACACATGGGCTTGCACATTAACTTCTATTGGACTTTACAAATTGCTACACAATCCCACTAGTCCATTTCATTTGGCTAAAATCTTTATAACGTATTGTTTACGTATTATTCTCGTATTTTAACTCATACACTAATTCATAATATACGATATCCCATCATTCACACATACTCGTATAATACTTCGTATCATACTCGTATTCATTATCTCGTACAATACATACATATCATACGATCATTACATTAACTTCTTAACGCTTTGTTTTCCCTAACGTTCTCAAATTAAGTTCGTGTGCGAAAAACTATGTTTTTCATACTCGAATTATTATTACATAATTTGTCTTACCTCGATATTTTATCGGTACGTATTTCTCGGAAGTTCAAAAATAATTCCCGAGCAGAAATCGATGAATAGTGCTTTTCAGAAAATTTCTCGGAAAACTTTTATTTTCTTCTTGGAAATTCAAACACTTTAATTCCTTCACATAGTCAAAATACTATGACGTTCCGACGTTTCTAGGTTATAGAACGACATTCATCTTACTAACACATAGTAATAACAAATAATATAATTTTATTCCTTATTTAATTAAATAAATTTATCTTACAATAGATCCAAATTTCTCGGTCGTTACAGAACAAGTTAACGATAAAGGTGCGGAGTTTCCCAGGGTTAGCGGGATACTATCAGAGATTCATCCAAGATTTTTCGAAGATAGCTACACCGTTGACAAATTTGACAAGGAAGACAGTGAAGTATGTGTGGACTGAGAAGTGCGAAGATAGTTTTCAAGAATTAAAGAAAAGGTTGAGTGAAGCGCCTGTTTTGTCATTACCCGATGACACAGGAAATTTCGTAGTTTATAGCGATGCTTCATATAGAGAACTTGGTTGCGTGCTCATGCAGCATGGCAAGGTCATTGCGTATGCATCACGGTAGTTGAAGGATTATGAGAAAGTTTACCCTACTCATGATCTGGAACCGCCACTTTTAGTTTTTTGCCTTAAAGATATGGAGACATTATCTTTACGAAGAAAAATGTGAGATATACACGGACCATAAGAGTCTAAAATATATCTTCACACAGAAGGAGTTGAATATGAGACAAAGGAGATGGCTGGAGTTGATAAAGGATTACGACTGTGAAATCCTATATCATTCGGGGAAAGCCAACGTAGTGGCTGATGCCTTAAGTACGAAGCGTCAGGAAAAGTTGTCTATGTTAACGGCTCAAACTGAGTTAATAACAGAGATGGCTAGGATGGAGATAAAGGTGAAATTATCGACTAAGTCAAGACAGAGACTGTTTACAATAGAGATTCAATCTACCATTGTAGAGAGAGTCAAGGAGGTACAGCTCAGAAACGATGAGTGTGACCAGATGAAGAAGCGGTTAACCAATGAAAAAGATTTAAAGTATAGTCTTGATAATGAGGGATTATTAAGATTTGAAGGAAGAATTTGGGTTTCGAATGAGACGGAATTAAAAGAGCAAGTGTTACAAGAGGCTCATAGTTCGAGGTACTCGACTCATCCTGGAAGTACTAAGATGTATCAAGACCTTCGACAGAGTTTTTGGTTGCCGAACATGAAGAGAGAGATAGCCGAGTATGTGAGTAGGTGCATGACTTATCAAAAAGTTAAGGCCGAACATCAATGACCGAGTGGCTTGTTACAGTCATTGTAGAATCCTGAATGGAAGTGGGAGCATATAACGATGGACTTTGTGGTGGGACTTTCAATTACAACGAAAGGGTATGATGTGATTTGGGTAATAGTGGACCGGTTGACGAAGTTAACTCACTTTTTTCCAATTAGGGTCAAGTATAACTTAGACCAGTTAGCTAAACTTTATGTTAAGGAAATTATTTCCAGACATGGAGTACCAGTTTTGATTGTGTCAGATCGTGATCCACAATTCACATCGAACTTTTGGAGGAGTCTACAAGAACAGTTGGGAATGCAGTTAAAGCTGAGTACAGCGTATCATCCACAAATCGATGGACATAGCGAGACGACAATTCAGACATTAGAAGATATGTTGAGATCTTTCGTTATGGATTTTAAGGGTAGTTGGGATGATCATCTACTGTTAGTAGAGTTTGCGTATAACAACAGTTATCATGCAAGCATAGGCATGCTGCCTTACAAAGCTTTATACAGAAGGAAGTGCAGAACACCATTGTGTTGGGACGAAGTGGGAAAATGCTGGATGCTAGGACCTGAATTGGTGCAGCAGACAGCGGATGTAGTGAAGTTAATACGAATGTGTCTCGTAGCAGCTCAAGACAGACAGAAAAAGTATATGGACTCGCATCGAGTAAATAGGGAATTTGAAGTAGGCTCGTATGTATTTCTAAAGGTATCTCCCTGGAAATGAAAGATACGCTTTGGAAAGAAGGGTAAGTTAAGCTCAAGGTTTATAGGACCTTTTGAGGTATTAAAATGGGTAGGAGAGGTAGCTTACGTTGTAGTGTTACCTCCAGAACTAGAACGAATACATAAAGTGTTTCATATTTCTGTGTTACGTCCTTATAAGCCGGGTTATAAGCACGTAATAGAGTATGAGCCTATTCATATCGAGAAGGACTTAACGTACGAAGAGATGTCGATTCAAATCATTAATAGAAAAGAGCAAGTTTTGTGGAACAAAGTTATACCTTTAGTAAAGGTGTTATGGAAGAACCACGATGCCGAAGAAGCAATGTGGGAATTGGAAGAAGAGATAAGGAAGGATTACCCTCAGTTTTTTGTTTAATGTAAGATGAGATTCTGGGGACAGAATCTTTATAAGGGGGGGAAGGATGTAACGGCCGAGAAATTCGAATTTATTGTAAAATAATTTTATTTAATTAAATAATGAATAAAATTATATTATTTGTTATAATTATGTGTTAGCAAGATGAATGACATTCTATAACCTAGATATGTCGGAAAGTCGTAGTATTTTGGCTACGTGAAGGAATTAAAGTGTTTGAATTTTCAAGACGAAAATAAAAGTTTTTCGAAAAATTTTCTGAAAAACACTATTCACTAATTTCTGCTCGGGAATTATTTTTGAACTTACGAGAAATATGTAACGACAGAATATCAAGGGAAGATGGATTATGTAATAATAATTTGAGTATGAAAAATGTAGTTTTTCGCCTGCGGACTTCATTCGAGAACGTTAGGGAAAGTAAAGCATTAACTAGTTAAAGCGATGATCGTATAATGCGTAGGTATTGTACGAGGTAATGAATACGAGTATGATACGAGGTATTATACGAGTATGTATGAATGATGGTATGTCGTATATGTTAAATAAGTATATGAGTTAGAATATAGGAATCATACGTATATTATATGTTATAAAGCTTTAAGCTATATGTATTGGACTTGTAGGATTTGGTATGAATTATACAAGCCCAAGAGTAGGATTGGTTAAAGTCCAATTGGAATCAATGTTAAGGTCCAAATGTTTATTAATGTACAAGCCCAATGTTTGTTTAATGCAAGCCCAAAGAATAAGTTAAGTTAATTAAACTTAAAGCCCAAATTAAGAATCGGATCTATGGATCGATCCAATGGGTAAGGATGACCCATGGGGCAACCCATATGGGCCCCATGATCACATGGGTGATCTTGGTGGGCAAGCAAAGGATAAGAGTTGTGATGACCAAGTAAACTTGATAGCCAAGAGATGAATAGTAAGGAGGTGGTTTAAGGAGGTTTATTAAGGAGTTGGATGGCTTATTGACCATTATGCCCTAATCTAAGATTTCCTATAAGTAGAAGGAGTGTTGGATCATTTGTTACTTGTTAAATTTCATCCAACATTATAAGTACTTATTGGTTAGAGAGAAAAAGCTAGAAAAGTTAGTCTTTCATAGTTGAAGAAGAACAACAAAGTTGAACTTGAAAGGTAACGATCCTAGACTATTAATCTTCCATCTCTTCAATTGCAGGTTGATAAAAGAAGTGTTGATTGGTAGACATGTATGCTAAGAAGTAATAAGAATGGCTAATCAAAGAACTTAAACCTTAATAATCCATGAATAAGCAATTCATAATTATTTAAGTTATGAACTAAGGAAGAACTTGTAAGAACTTATCATATGTTTACATAATGAAATATGTTTGGTTAGGATGTTAGTATGATGGAATGAATCCATTTGAAACGGTTTAAAAATCTCAAGTAATGAAGTTATGGCGAAATTTACGAGATTAAACGATAATCGTTGAAATCGTGAAATTCTCAGAATGGAAGTTAAATTTTGGCATTTAGCTCGAAAACATTGGTTTTTGATGGGGATAAGTCTTATTTGGCATTCTAGAGTTACGGACTCAAAAATGACCGAATTCTGACTTAGAACGAAGAAACGAGTGTTGAACGTTCATGAACGTTTATCGTTTTCATTAAAATGAACTAAAATGTGAATTTTGAGTTAACGGATTCGAAAATAAAAAAATTCTTTCATAAACACTTAGAGTATGCGATTTGTGAGCTAATGGCTTTTGAACGAGCTAATTCGAACTTAAAATGAACAATTTAGGAGTCCGAGAAGTTCGCAAAGTAAAGAAAACTGTCAAACTATCTGGTGCACATAGCTGGCACCGCGGCGCCATCCCAAGGCTAATAGGTGGAGCTACAGCGTCGAGCCATGCCCATGAGCTACTGGAGTTTCGCACCACAGCGCGGCCTTTTGAACTACAGTTGGCGTTGCAGCGCCGGGTCTGGGTGAAAGCCACTGGAGAGTGGCGTCGCGGCGTGGAACAAGGAAGGAAAGTTAGCGCCGCAGCGCCATTACTAGAATGAAGATAGTAATGAAGGCTTTTAAGCAAAGAAAGAAAGTAAATTGATTAAGTTAAATTAAATTTCCTTGATTAACTTAATGTAAAATCAATTAAGATGTTGTAAACCTTAAGTATTACACTAAAGGTTGAAGATAATTTACTTTAATGTGAATGTAAATCATAATAGTAAGCCAAAACCAATGATAAACAATCTAAGGCATAATTAGATTGAGAAGAACGGTAAGATACGTTAGGGATCATACTTATCTGATTATGACCTAATGTGGTACGTTATGTGGTTCTGTATTGTACAGACTTAAAGACTCAAATGGAAAGTATAATTACTATAGCAGACACTAAAGGCAAGTGTTCTAACCCTTGTCTATGTTCAATCTAGACAAGCTTTGTGATTCATGTATCTTACGCATGAATTGATGTATGATGAAGTCAAAGCCAATTATTTTGGCTAGACTTAAGATGTTTGGATTTCTTATAATCTATTGAACTATTGTCAAGTTTTTCCAAACTATTTTGGTATGATTTTCAAATGAACACTGAGTATGCTAAACAAAATTTTTGTCGTCAGACGACAGGCACGTGAGGTTGTCAAAACCTTAAACGTATATACGTTTAAAGAAAGTAATGTTGTACAACATAGAGTACTATAGGCTGATCACCTAGACATGCTCGTAAGTAATGTCAAACTTACGAACTTGGTGTCAGGTTATCCTTTTCAAAGAAAGTATGAAATGCTCAAGGTCTTGGACCGGAATTGATGTTTTACTGAATGTTATTCATTGTGAAACGTTTTAAAGAAAATAGAAGTGTTATTTTGAATTATCGATAGTACTTCATAAATATTGTTCAGTTATTGAAGATATACCATTCCTATGTTTCAAGCATATTGTTTAAATGGAATTGTCATACTTGTTGAGCTAGTTATGCTCACTCTTGCTTGAACCATATGAATGCAGCTAAGACCGAAAGGACCGAAGGATCCGTTAAAGATAAAGGGAAGGCTAAGACGAACCTGTAGATTACCTTTGTAATAGTATAGGTGAATGATATTAATATATGATATTATGATAAGAACAAATGTAATGGTTATAAAGAACCTGGGGAATGGTAATATTGTTTTGGAATATATATAAGACATATTCATTCTTTTGAGGAATTTCAATTAAATGTTTGTGGGAACTGTAGAACTGTGTAGCACCATCTGTGGGGTTGGAAGATACCCGGTTTTGGGGGCGTCACAATAGTACCCCATGAATAGTGCCTAAATGAATAGTACCCAATGAATAGTATCCCGTCATGCAAAGTACCTTAAATCCCCGAGTAAATAATACCCGAGTGAATAGCAATCCGTGAATAGTACCTCAATGAATAATGCCCAATGAATAGTACCCCATCATGCAAAGTACCTCGAATCTCTGAGTGAATAATACTCGAGTGAATAGTATCTGAGTGAATAGTAACCCGTAAATAGTACCCCGAGTAAAAATATTTTAGTAAAAAAGTTCAGACCATTATTCCAATGAAACAATACTAGATGAAGCGCAAAACTCAAGGATATTCTACTAATTTCAGGAATTTTAGAAGCAATACTTATCATAGTAAGTTTAGATTTAGGAATATGAAAAGAAATAATACCCCTTACCTTAGTAGAAGACTGGATAATGCAGTAGTGAAGTAGCAGAATACTCTTCTTCTTGCTCTCTATATTTTCTCTCTCTATAGTTTCTCTTGTGAGTCATAGTGAATTGGTGAGAATGAAAGAAGAATTAAGCTTGTATTTATAGGAGAATGGACTAAATAGTAACTAATTCAAAGACGGTCCAGATTGATTTACTATTAAAACGGACGGTCCATATTGATTTACTATTAAAACCACAACCGACGGTCCAGATTGATTTACTATTAAAACCACCACCGACAGTCCAAATTGATTTACTATTAAAATCACCACCGACGGTCCATAAAATTAGTAAATCTTCCCATGGAATAATAAGTCAAACTTACAACAAACTCCTCATAACAAATCCCTATATTTATATCAAAAATTGAATAAATATTTACTACAAATCATTTATCTTTAATAAACACATTTTTAATCTATTAACAATTATTCATCATTAATATTATAACTCAAAATATTGACAACCAGATCATTCCCAGGAAAGAGGGGCTTTCTGATAAAGATTTCTCTTTATTGGTGCACAATTAGATGACCTAACCCATTTCCTCGACAGAACTTTCTAGACATTATCAATAATACAAATAATAATATGAATAAATGTGTTGTCTCAATTATTGACTTAATAATATAAAATATTATGCAGATGATACTGTGATAATAACTAAATCAATAATATGAGATACTATGCAGCAATTACTATTGCAATAATTGAATAAACTAAGTAGCTTCTTACGTAAATATCAATAATCAGAGATATTGTGCAATACCGTGTGCTACGGTGCAACCACGCATATTACTGTACTTTTATCACCAGATATTTCAACAGTTTAACGGTAAAAGTTTTGTCTTTTTTTTATAAAAAGGTTATTTCTGTCGCTTTTTATATCCGATAGTTATTCCGTTGTGGGGTCCACCAATGATGGTGTCGTCGTGTGACAACCCGGAAAATCAGATTGTCCAAAATTTAAGATTTAAAGAATTAGTTATTAATAAAATGAATTTTTATTAATACTATTATGTGTTATGTGTTTATTAATTGCTCTAGAACCTAGGATGATTATTAATCGGGAGGATTTTAGCCACGAGCTAGACTGAACGAGTAAGAATTTCAAGACGAAAATAAAAAAATTCTAGGAACTAAATATTTCCGGGGAAAAAGGCGAAATAGGCACTATTCACTCATCGAAACCTAAGGGTTAGGATTTGAATAACCTAAGCCGTTCCGAGAGTTCGGTATGTCAAAATGACATTCCGTCGAAAGATTTGACGATAAAATATCGTGAAAAGTTAAGTAAGCCGATAAAAGTTTTTCTCGAAAAACATGCAGAAATCGGACGAAATAAAAAGCGACGACAAGTATTGTTATGTACTTTTCACTCGTTTAACTACGTTAGGGGAAAACGTGAAGGAAAACGCTTATCGTGAAAAAGTATTTTTCAGTTTTTCGGAGATCCGAAGAATACGTAAAAGTTAATCGGTAAAGGAAAGACGAAATATCCAAAAATATTTAGATTCCGAGAATCGCAGTTTTTAAAACTGTCGGACGAAACCCGAATGATGGAACCACAAAACTTAAAGGCTAAGTAGACTTAAGGGCTAAGTAAAATTAGTGCCTAAGTAATGAATAGTAAGGAGGTTGGGGCGAAATAACTAAAATGCCCCCAGCCTTGGTTTTCTATAAATAGGAAGCTAACTTCATTATTTTGGGATTTTGAAAATCCCACACTTTGAGAGAGAGAGAGAGAGTTCAAATGGAAGAAGAGAAGGAAAAGGAAGAGGAAAAGCTTGCCCGAGGGCACGCTTTGTCCAACGGAGAAAGATTAAAGAAGAGAGGTAATCCGAAAACCTAACTTCTAGATAATTTTCTTTAAGTTTATATGTTTAAAACATAATTTAATGAGAATATGAAGTAAAAGATGTAAGAATGATTTCATATGGTTGAAATCATGAGAAAATGAAGAAATAAGAATTTAAAGTTTAGTTTATAAATTTCTTAAGGAAGTATACGATTCATAATGATTTAAAATGATCCGAGTGGATTATATGAATGAGTAGGTGAAATAAGTAAGGAATGGTGTTCTATAACATTAAATTCTAAGAAAAAGTGAAATTGTAATCCAAAATATCGATTAAAAATGAAGAACGAACGAAGAACGCGAAGAACGTTGTTGATGGACAAATTTAAAACCATCGTAGTGTAATTATTGTTGATGGACAAGTTTAAAACCATCGTGTATAAGTTAGATGCTTATTGCTTGGTTAGGAACGTTAGAAACGTTCATGAAGAACGGATTAAAACTGAGCTATAACGAAGTTATGAAGAAAATTCGTAAAAGATGAATGAGAAATAGAAAGTATGTAAATGAACCTGAACGTGTAGGGCTTCATAAGAATGTAAGAGAACATATAAAACGTGAGTCGTGGACTCAAGAACGAGCGAGTTCCAAGTTCGGATGACCGAATTACGGACGAAAGAACGAAGAACGTTAAAAACGTAAAACAAACGAAGAGCGAAGGATAAGACAATTGAATGGCATGTTAACGTATTCATAATGAAGTTCTATCCATGGGAAATCAAAGTACGTAAGATAATGGACAAAATGGCTTTAGATTGACCTCGTTCCGAGTTATAACGAATAAGTTATAGAATCGGGAAGTACGTGTCTTAAGCAATTTCTAAGACCTAGAATAATTTTCTAGGTTTTGTGCTCGGCGCCATATAGCACGCTTAAGCCTTGGGAGGTAGTGGTCTTTGCGAAGATGCGAGGCAGGCCATCGACTACTCTCTTGAGTGGCGTCATGACAAGAAATAGAGAAGGATCGGTGGTGCATAGCGCCAAACCTCGGCAGTTTGACATTGCAGAGTGGCGTTGTAGCGCGAGGTAAAGGAAGGGGCACGGCCCCACAGCACCGGTGCAGGGGAAAAGCCAGTGATCAGCTTTTAAGTGCTCAATTACTGGAGGATGTGCAAGAAAGAAATATGAACTTGTAAATTGACTAATGTAACACTTAATCAAGTGTATTAAACCTTTAATGAAGGTTGAACGAAAAGATTAAATGAGATTAAAAGATAGAGAATTTAAGCGGGTTATGGAACTGATGTCCATGGGCCGTGGTCGCAATAAACGAATGTGGGAGATTGCTATAACTGTTATTCCTTAAACGTTGGGTAACGAGTGTAATTTATAACATTTCGATGTTATGGCATGGTAATGAGAGATGAATGTAAAGCGTATAGACGCTATGAATGCAACGCTGTTGCGATAAGCGATCAGTCTTAGCATACAACGAACCGTATGGCTTTGACATTAAGAAAGAATAATGAACATGGGGTTCAAATAATGGGTAATGAATGAAAGTGATTAAAACCTTAGTTAAAGGTTGAATGTCAGATTAAGGGATGAACAACGTAAACGTTGAATACGTAAACGATTCTCGTGAATTGTATTCACGTCGTGCGAACGTTCTAAGTGTACATTAGTTGTATAACTTAGATGTTAACAAAGGTAGTAAGTAAGATATGAATTATCAAGAAAGCCATAGTGAACGGTAATAAGATTAATGAAAGCCGAATGGGAGTTGGATAAAGAATGTTAGAATGAAATGTAAGCGTTGAACACTTTAACCGACGTGAAGGTTGAGTGTACATGAATATTAAACGGGTAGAACCTACACCCCGTGTATGGTTTGACCATAGGATAATGAAGACCAATGATTAAACCTATGAATGGTGAAGAAGCTGAATTAAAGATAAGTACGTATAACATAGAGAAGCCGATTTAATGTTTATAACTTGAATGACGTTCCGAGTCGAATTAATCAGACGTTGTAAGATAAGAATAAGATACTGTAAAATGCTTAACGCTATAAATGCATAGAATGAATATGGAATGATCGTCCTAAGTATACAAAAGACTGTATGACTTAGACGATAAAGAGTAAATCCTGAGGTGTGGCATTTAGTTTCCAGAAAGCCATAAGGAATGAGAAATTAACTTAACAAAGATTATAGTTTTATAGTTCAGATAAGTTAAGATAAGTTAGGTTGTGGTGCAATCGTAACCTTTGATGGTTGACATATGGGAGCTGGGCTAAACAATTCCTTCAGAGAGCGAAGGTATATACAAAACTGATAACCGATCTAACTCACTGTTATGGGCAGTCTAGATGAGACGGGAACTTGTTTGTTGGTTGTTTGTGGGAAACCACTCAGAGTACTATATGGACTACTAGCAGAGAAATGATGTGTATTGAGTCCTAGAGAAGTTATAAGAAGAAGATAAGAATGTAAATCATCAAAGATGATGAACGTATGGAGTAAGACATCTTCGTATGTCATGAAGCCGTTAACCGGTAAAGGAAGTTGGTCGCATAAACTTAGTTTGTAAGAACGTGAACCCTAAGAAGTAAAGTTAAGTAAACCAATGCGTAAAGTCAAGTATATGACTAAATGGTGTATGCGTTATTTCCTTATGTGCTACATAGGAATTGGAATGAGCAGTTCAGCGTAAACTATAAGCTGTAGCTGTGCGTAAGGCAAGTTTCCTAACTTCATTCATATTTTAAATGAATGCTAGTTTCTAAAACTTCTCAGATATTGAACTTGAGAAGTTTTGTCTATGTTCTGTCTATGTTCTGTCTATAAGGCCTTGTGCCATAATGTGAACACTTCGGTGTTTCTATGATATTAACTGTTCTATGATTGAACTGTTCAATATGAAAATGTTCTGTTTATACATGAACCGTTATTGTTAAGTCTGTGCTAAAGATTCTAGCCAGGCAGGATGTGTATGAAAGACAGTAGATAATGAAAGTATTTCAAAGTGAATGTAAATAATGTTTTAAAATGATAGGAATCGAGATTATTCCTATTATTAAAGCTGCTTCATAACCTTTGTTCGGTTATTGAAGTTTTAAAAGAATGTTTGAATTCTTAAAGTTGTTTGTTCAACTGTTATGACGTGCTGGGTAATTGAATGCTCATACTTGCTTTAAATAAAAACATTTTCAGTGAACGATGTTAGAAAGAACTTAAGGATCCCGTAAAGATCAAGCTGGTCGGTTTCCAGAAGAAATGTCATTCATTAGATGAATTAGCGTGAAGATCAAGCGAAGACTTGTAATATAGAATGATAGAATTAAACTATAGAATAGTTTAATGAATGATTATGTATCCTTGGTGGCGGATAAAAGTCACTCGTGTAAGATGTAAAGAATAATGTAATTAAAATTATTTGTAATGAAAGAGGTTATAAGGTTTTAGAACCTGGGATTTGAGAATGTATGTTGCTATATTTAACTATATAATGATATATGTTTGGCAAGAGATGGGACCGTGATGTACGGAATTCGGGTGTGAAAATAGACCGAATTTCGGGGCGTTATAGATTGGTATCAAAGCTGATAGGTTATAAATCTTAGGTATGAGTACCTAAGACTATAATCGTAGAGAGAAGGATAAGAAGATCACCACGTGATCATAGTAAATCGTAGTAACAGATGAGTTGTTAAATGATGAATGATTTATAGCCAATGCTATGAATGAATGGTACTACAAAGTAATACGTGATAAGTGGATTTTATATACGCGATTCAATGTCCATTTCATGCTTATTTGTTGCTAAATTCTTGTGATCATGTTCTTTTTTACTCATTTTATGTTATTGCATGTGTAGAATGGTGGTTGTGGCATTTAACGTACATTTGGAACTATTCGGTGTGATATGGAGTTAATTGGTACAAAGTTGGAAGAAATTTTGAAGTTCAGCATGTCATTCAAATAGAATAGAGGCCCTCCACGGTGTGGCAATGATATCTTATGTACTTCACGGGGTGGGGGGGGTCTTAAACTTCGATTAGCGAAAGGTAGCCGTAGCGAAGGGCGTATTTATATACACCCCCAAGTAGGGGGTCTCATCCAAGCTTGACAGAAAGGATGCCATAGGAAGTGGCGTATATAACATATAAACCCCGTCAAGGTGGGGATGGCAATTGTGGTACGTCTGCATGATTGAAATTCTTCTTGGGCATGGATTCTAGATTATTGCATGACAATGGAGTTCTAATTGAAGGGAATTTCGGCTAGAGCTTGTGTGTTGGACATATACTACTTTATCAATAAAAACTTCAACAATACAAGGGGAGATTACGAATATTGAGTTCTGTGTTTTTTCATAACAAGCTTTGGAGGAGTATTTCGAAGAGATTTTCTAGACGATTGCGATTCAAAGCTACGAGAAGGGTGTTTTTCAATATTCTTCATCTTAGGCTATTATTTGTAATCACAAGAATGATTTCTATGATTTATTCAGTGTTTATTTCGTTTATTATGAACTAATTCACTTTTTAGGCTTATGATGGATCTCTAAGTGAAATGATGATTTTGTAACCTTTGATTTTCAATTCAATAATATATTCCTAGTTTATCTATATTGACTTGAGCTTGAATTTATGAATTGCCTGATCAACAATTCTTTGAGGATTTGTATGGAATCGAGAGAGGATATTCAAATCTAGACCTAATTAATATAGCATGTGTTCATGAATTTTGTGAATAACAGAATTGTGATGAATGTTAAGGTAGAGATATGCTTGACATCGCATGTAATTAGATAGAGAACTTATTCTTAAACCTTCTTTAATTGTAATTCACATAGAGATATAGTGAGTTAGTTGATTAAGGTGTTTAACTTGTTTCTATCTTAATTGTGGATTAAAGTTAATACGGTATTAGTGCATCGAGAGGTGGTTAATACTACGTTCGTGTTCTTGATTAATAAACTGGGATAGTGAATTGAATTGGAATTAAGGTGTTAAGGTTAGAGTGAAGCTTAGGGTGAAATCGTAAGTCTAGTTCTCCATTAATTGTTTGAAATTCCAGATTTTGATAGTTGATATTGTTTTGTGATAGTTCAATTATTCTTTATTTTAGATTATTTAATTTTAGTTATGGAGTTGATTTGTTTAATAAAATTTGGATTAATAGAAAATTGGTAATTGTAAGTTAAGATTATTGCTAGTTAGTCTCTGTGGGAACGATACTCTACTCATCACTCTATTACTTGTTGACCACGTATACTTGCGTGTTGTGCGTATATAGATTTTACACAACAAGTTTTTGGCGTCATTGCCGGGGATAATTTAGTATAAATCTTAATAGTTTCACGATATCAGTTTAATTAATCCAGTTTTACTTAGACATTTTTATTTCTGTTTTGTTCCTTCTATTTCAGGTGTTGGAAACTGTTTATGCAAACTCGGTCCAAAAATCCAGACTTGCTGCCTTTTGAGGACGACATTGAGAAAAGGTTTCAAAGGTTGAGTAAGTGGATCAAGGAAACGAGGAAAGAATTTAAAACATCTGAAAAGGAAGAGGAAATGGCAGCCGAAGATCAGAAAGCGTTAAGGGACTTCGCCACACCCAAGGTGACTGAACTGCAGTCAAGCATCACCAGGCCTGCAATAGCTGCTAACACATTTAAAATCAAGCCTGGAACGATTCAAATGATTCAGAATTCAGTTCAGTTTGGGGGATTGGCAAATGATGATCCGAACGAGCATCTAGTCAGCTTTTTGGAAATTTGTGACACCTTTAGGTACAATGGGGTGTCAGATGATGTGGTTAGACTTCGCTTGTTCCCATTCACTCTACGAGACAAGACGAAGAGTTGGTTGCATTCTCTACCACCCAGATCGATAACTACATGGGAGGACTTAGCTCAGAAATTCCTCGCCAAATTCTTTCCACCGGCTAAAACTGCAAAGATAATGAATGAGATAACAATGTTTGAGCAGCAACATGGGGAGTCTTTATATGAGGCATGGGAAAGATACAAAGAATTGCTCAGAAAATGCCCACATTATGGATTACCTAAGTGGCTGCAATTGAACACCTTTTACAACGGACTACATGGGAATCTCAGAACGAGTATCGATGCAGCATCGGGCGGAGCATTCATGGCCAAGAGTTACGAGGAAGCGTATGATTTGATTGAAACCATGGCGGCTAACAAATACCAGTGGCTCATAGCGAGAATGACACAGGCAAAGGCAACTGGGGTTTTAGAAGTGGATGGTGTGACAGCTATACAAGCACAGATTTCAGCACTTTCGAAGAAGTTGGATTCTATGACAGGGGTACAGGCTCAACAAGCATAGCAAGTGGCAGTTATATGTGAGTTGTGCGTGGGAGAGCACCCAACGGATCAATGCGCGATTAATCCAAAGATCTCATGCAAAGCCAGGAAATTATAACAGAATTCCGTAGAACACATACCAAAACACATACAATCAAGGAAATAGGAATCATCCAAATTTCTCGTGAAGCAATAATCAGCAACATCAAGCTCCACGACAGTCATATCCCCCAGGTTTTCAAAATCACCAACAACCAGCCCAACATCATGAAAGGAAATCAGATTTTGAGGAATTGGTGTCAAAATATATAACGAGTAATGAGGCAGCAATGAAAACTCAAGCAATAGCCATCAAGAACTTGGAAAATCAGATGGGGAAAATTGCATTATCACTAAATAACAGGCCACAAGGGACCCTACCAAGTGATATAGAGAGAAATCCGAAGGGTAACCATGAATAGTGTCAGGCAATTACATTGCGGAGTGGAAAACATCTTGAGGGTACAAATGCAGAAAATTCAGTGACTCCGGATGAAAAAGTTGATGACAGTCACGTGGTTAAAGGAAACAAGGTTGAGGATAAGCAGAGTGAGGAAACAAAGTTGAACAATGAGCCAATTGTTTATCCACCACCACCGTTTCAGCAGAGGGTCTAAAAACAGAAATTAAACAAGCAATTTGCAAAGTTTTTGGAAGTGTTCAAGAAACTTCAGATAAACATACCATTTGCAAAAGCCCTAGAGCAAATGTCGAGCTACGCAAAATTTATGAAAGGGATTCTGTCAAGGAAGAAGAAATGGGAAGATTTTGAGACAGTTGCACTAATAGAGGAGTGTAGTGCGGTATTACAACAGAAATTACCACCAAAACTCAAGGACCTGGGGAGCTTCACTATTCTATGCACGATCGGGAATATATATTTTAGCAAGTGTTTATGTGATTTGGGAGCAAGTGTAAACCTTATGCCATTGTCAGTATACACAGAATTGGGTTTGCATGTGCCAAGACCTACGAATATTTCATTGCAGTTGGCAAATAGGTCAGTCACATATCCGAGAGGCATAGTAGAGGACATTTTAGTGAAAGTGGATAAGTTTATATTCCCCGCGGACTTTATCATTCTGGATTTTGAGGATGACAAGAACATCCCAATTATCCTAGGGAGACCATTTTTGGCTACGGGTAGGACACTCATAAATGTACAAAAAGGAGAATTGACTATGAGAGTCCAAGATCAAGAAATAAAATTCAATGTGTCCAAGGCCATGAAATTCCCTACGGATGAAGAAGAATGTTTTCAAATGGATTTAATTGAGCAAATCATTAGTGAAGATATGAGCAAGAGTTTGGTCAACGATCCATTAGAAACAATTTTATTGGGGGATGAAGAGGTCGTCGACCCGGAATTGGTGGATTACTTACAAATGCTAGACTCATTGTCACGAGTTTCCAGATTCAGAACATCGTTTGAACCATTGTACACGGAAGAAGTAGCCGCAGAAAAATTGAAACCATCATTGGAAGAGCCACCAAAGTTGGAACTTAAGCCACTCCCTAAACACCTCAGGTATGCGTATTTAGGCAATTGAAATTCTTTATCTGTTATTATTTCAGCTACACTTAACGAATTGCAGGAAGAAAAGTTGCTGAGGGTGCTTAGGGAACACAAATCAGCGATTAGGTGGACAATTGGGGATATAAAGGGAATCAGCCCTTTATTTTGCATGCACAAGATTTTGATGGAAGATAAAGCAAAACCAACAGTGGAGCAACAACAGTGACTTAACCCGATTATGAAGGAAGTTGTGAAGAAGGAAATTTTGAAGTGGTTGGATGCCGGTATCATCTACCTAATTTCCGATAGTAAATGGGTTAGTCCGGTCCAGTGCGTGCCAAAAAAGGAGGAATGACGGTGGTGCAGAATAAGGACAACAAATTAATACCGACTAGAACAGTGACAGGTTGGAGGGTTTGCATGGATTATAGAAAATTGAACAAAGCAACCCGAAAAGACCATTTCCCGCTGCCCTTTATTGATCAAATGTTGGATAGATTAGCGGGATATGAATATTACTGTTTGTTGGATGGATACTCGGGATATAATTAATTAAACTCCTTTAACTAATTTTCCTTCCTAATCCAATTAGGAATAAATGAGAGTACTTATATTAAATTAATTCCTAAACTCTTTTAGAAATTAAAATAATAATAATTGTAATAATATTAATAAGACTCCTCTTATTAATTTATATTTAATATTTCTAAAATATTAAATAATAAATATTAAGCTATTTAATTTATTCTATCACCATAGATTAAATTAAATATACATAACATATTATTACGATTATGCCATTAACTTCTTAAATAATTATTCTTCCTTTTATGGTGTGACCCTTTAGGTTCTCCATATTAAACCTAGGTTGTGAATAAATCAATTAGAACAATTCTAATCTTATTTAAATAAATAAATTAAACAATTAATTTATTTAAATAAATAATATTTATTCTACAATAGGGATAAGCCTCCCCTAGCGATCAACTAACTTTCCGGATAATATAGATTTCAACATTAATCATAAAAGAACCTTTGAGTAAATAGTTACCGTCATGTGCAATTCAATCCTTCCACCATACAATGTCCCAATTAAATATAAGACATGGAATTACTGTCAAGTCTTATTTTATTTAATTATATGTATTTCGACTCTTAAATGCATAACTCCAAATAATGCAAATTAGAAACTCCTTTCTAATTTCATTCTGCTTTAACCCAAGGACTCTTTGGGTTGTCATTTATCGAATCACATAGGACATTTCTCTTCTTTTATTAGAAGTGGTAGATTCTTTATTGATCATACATTATCTCCATGTATAACTTATTATACCCAAGCATACCCTTTGATATACCCTAAGGGTCTTAAGGAATAAGTCAAAGTATAACTCATCATACACAAGATACTATGATGATCTCAAGTCCAAGGATCACTTGTACTACTATCACTCTGAGAATTCCTATTGACAGCAAGTAAAACTCCATTAGGTATTCCTTAGCGAGCCACGCGTTCGATGAACTTATTCTCTAATAAGCACCTACATACTTGCTTTAGTGTCTCCACACAAATGATCATGAGATCAATCATCCTCATCCAATGAGCAAGCAACGTATGTACCAATCTATCCGGATTCACTAATCCCCAATTTAGTAATCCAATGATTGGGAACTATTTTAGTTTTAAGCTTTCTAAGAATTTAGATCTCATTAGAATGATCATCATCATTATTCTAAAAGCATTGCTTAAAACTATGGGTTTATCACATATTATAAAACAACATCATGTAGATAATTAAAAGCCTTTAATAAATTAATACTTTTATTAATAAATGAATAAGATTGTTACAAAGTATATGCTTTATCATCAAACATGATTGGCTTGTGCATACTACTTTCAATCTCCCACTTTGCACTAAGCCAATCGTCATGGTATCTTATACTCTTCTTCTCTAAGTACGCGATTATCCTGGCCGTTAGATAAGTCAGTAGTTAATGGATATGTAATGTTGTTCTTGAGAGTCCACTATCTCTATAGTGATTTCCCATCTTTCAATGATTCTAATAATCAAATGAAAGTGACACAACACATGTTTAGATCCAAGATGAGACTTGGGGCTGTTGCTCTAGTTCTATAATGAACTTTTAATCCAAACAATCAACTTGCGACTTCATTTATAGCTATATACATTGTCTTTTATTACTAAACCAAAGAACTTTTTGCTGTTTGGAACCTTTCCAATTCAACTGCACCACTCGATCATGGTAACACTTTACCTTAAAGTGAATTTTCATCGTCTTGAGTCTGCGAAAAACTTGAGTCCGTTAAGCCCTCTAGTTTTAATTTAGACCCACCATGAATATGATCACATCCTTAGTGCTTGGTTAAGCACTTTAAGATATTTTTCAGCGACTCATAAAGTGAACTTCTCCATAATATGACCGTCAACATCAGGTCTCGTACATTTCATTGCATACATGATTGTCACTCATGCGATCTCTCTTCTTTTAATAGTTTGTGGGGACTATTAAGAGAGATACACTCCATAGCTCATCGACATGAGACATCTCTTGGAGTTTGCCATGCTAAACGACTTTAGCATCAAATGAATATACGTTCCTTGGGTTAAGTCGAGCATCCTTTTAAATCTATCTATATAGATTTGCATCCCCAATAACTATACTCTTCCCAAATCATTCATGGAGGAATGTTTAGACAACTTTATCTTTACTGATTGTAGCATTGGTATGTCATTCCTTATCCGTAGTATATCAACATATAGTACTAGGAATGTCACGATGCTCCCACTGACCCTTTTGTACACACTAGGTTCATTCTTATTTTTGATAAAATCAAACTCTTTTGATTGCCTCATCAAAACGAATATAAAACAGCATCATGTAGATAATTAAAAGCCTTTAATAAATTAATACTTTTTATTAATAAATGAATAAGATTGTTACAAAGTATATGCTTTATCATCAAACATGATTGGCTTGTGTGCATACTACTTTCAATCTCCCACTTGCACTAAGCCAATCGTCATGGTATCTTATACTCTTCTTCTCTAAGTGACGATTATCCTGCTGTTGGATAAGCTTTAGTTAATGGATATGTAATGTTGTTCTTCAGAGTCCACTATCTCTATAGTGATTTTCCATCTTTCAATGATTCTAATAATCAAATGAAAGTGCCACAACACATGTTTAGATCCAAGATGAGACTTGGGGAACTGCTCTGAGTTACGTAATGAACTTTTAATCCAAACAATCAACTTGCGACTTCATTTATAGCTATATACATTGTCTTTATTACTAAACCAAAAACTTTTTCTTTGTTTGGAACCTTTCCATTCAACGCACTTTGATCATGGTAACACTTTACCTTAAAGTGAATTTTCAATCGTCTTGGTCCTGCATCGAAAAACTTGAGTCATTAAGCCCTCTAGTTTTAATTAAGACCCACCATGAATATGATCACATCCTTAGTGCTTGGTTAAGCACTTTAAGATATTTTCAACGACTCATAGTGAACTTCTCCATAATATGGTGATCAACATCGGTCTCGTACATTTCATTGCATACATGATTGTCACTCATGCGATCTCTCTTTTTTAATAGTTTGTGGGGACTATTAAGAGATACACTCCATAGCTCATCGACATGAGACATCTCTTGGAGTTTGCCATGCTAAACGACTTTAGCATCAAATGAATATACGTTCCTTGGGTTAAGTCGAGCATCCTTTTAAATCTATCTATATAGATTTGCATCCCCAATAACTATACTCTTCCCAAATCATTCATGGAGGAATGTTTAGACAACTTTATCTTTACTGATTGTAGCATTGGTATGGCATTCCTTATCCGTAGTATATCAACATATAGTACTAGGAATGTCACGATGCTCCCACTGACCCTTTTGTACATACTAGGTTCATTCTTATTTTTGATAAAATCAAACTCTTTTGATTGCCTCATCAAAACGAATGTTCCATATTTGAGAAACTTGCTTCAATCCATTTCTCTGAGTGTGTACAACACTTACCTCATCATATGTAACTGGATCATCATCTTCTATGATGTGTACCTCATCATCATCATCTATGATGAATCCATATCTCCTAGGTATCTTGGTGCTATTCGGTTACGATTAGGTTGTGGTACAACAGTTACATCTATAGGTTCCTCTTATTTGACTTATAGTGTTTTTGTGGTTCTTGAGCTCTTCAAGATCTATTATCCTCCCACTAGCCCTTGAATGATAAACACCTTTATCTTAGAAGGCGGGGTGTTCATAATAAACACCTTTTGCTAAGTAGGATTATAGAACATTTACCCTAAACTTACTTTAGGATGTCCCACAAATCTACACTTGTCAAATCTTGTCCCAAGCTTATCCTTTTGAAACCTTTTCACATAAGTTGGACAACCCCTTATCTTAACATACTTAAGATTAGGAATCCTCCCTGTCCATAACTTTTATGGAGTCTTGGGGCTGGATTTTGAGGTTACCTTTTCGTAGATATGCACCCATTTCTAGGACATTATCTCAGAAGGATACTGGAATGTCGGTAAAATCATTTTGGACCGCACCATGTCCAACAAGGTATGATTTTTCCTTTAGATACATCAATCAATTATTGTGTATCAGGATGTGTCCATTATGAGAAAAACCATTTGAGATGATCTAGAAACTTATTGCACAAGTATTTATTCCTTGATCTAATCAAAGAGTCTTAATACTTTGCAAATTTGTTTCACTTCTGAATTCTTTGAACCTTTCAAATAATTCACACTTGTATTTCAACAAATACATACATTCAACTCTTTGAATGATCATCTCCTTTTCTTATACTAGTTTGTTCAATTTACAAAATAATTTTTATGTAAGTCAAGTATACAAAATTTATTAAGTAATATTCGATTCTATACAAAACATTATTATTATAAATAGAACAACAATTGTTCTTAATTATAATACCAAAGATTTCATTGTCCAACAATAAAATGGAAATAATATTTTTAACAAGAACTGGAATACAATAACAACTTATTGACTTAATAGATTTGCCCGTAGGCATTGCTAAACTATAAGTTTCTATGGCTAATATCAAACGACCTTTGCTTCATTTCCCACACATAGGATTACTTACCTTGTTTAACTTTCTACTTACATTTGGTCCTTCATAAATCTATATTTATGATAACCAAAGTCGGTATCCAATACCCAAGTAGAACCTTGACTTAAAGAAAATTTATTTCAATCATGAACAAAAAGCGTATTTATGGCAAAACTTCACTAAGCTTCTTTGGTTAGCCTCTGCAAGATACTTCTCGCGATTTCTTTCCGATGTCGAGGCTTATAGCGGTGGAAGCAAACTCCTTTGCTATCCGTGTCGATTTTGTTCTTATTATCCTTTGTTTATGCCTTTCTATATACCTTCTTTGAATCGTTCTTCTTTTCGAGAAGATCCTTTGGCCCCTACCGGTGAAGACATGGTCTTTCTTGGTTGGAAAGTGACTCTCATCATTTTTCAACATATTAAGCAAATCAACGAAGGCGATATCTAGCTTGTTCATATGAAAAATTCACAACAATTGTGAAAGAAGTCCGGGGTGAGTGCAAGATCAAATCTTGGCTCAACTCTCCATCGATGACAAAACCGGTTGTCCTAATTGATCAATCAAATTGATTATGTTAAGAACTTTTTATGCATCTTATAGTGCCATTGGCCATTCTAGATCGGAAGAGCTCCTTAGATATCGATATCTATCGGTCCTACTTTCTTCACCATCAACTACTTGATGTGCGGGAATATAGTAGGAGCATCCATAGTTTCATCTTGTGGCTGAAGCTCGTTACTCGTGGATGCGAGCATGATGCATTGAGCCAATTGTGCATCATCTTGCCACTTTCTAAAAGTAGCAATCTCTTCCTCGGAGGCATTATGCGCAACCATTGCGAGGATAGGCGTATTAAGGACATAAGATAGCTTTTCAGCTATGAGAACTATTCTCAATTTCCTTAACCAATCCGTTTTAATTCGGTCTGATTAATTTAGCATCTAATATGCTTCGTAGTGATAGTAATTTTAGACATTGTAAAATTCTGTAAATGAATTTGTAATTAACAACATTTTAACATACATTCTTTTATTAATTACCAAAATAATTTAGGTCTTGTTTTAAATTGGTATCTCCCACTATTTTCTTCAAACTATATTACCCTCACTTATATAGTTAAGCAAAAATCTAATTAAAGATTTGCTAGTGAGAATAAGGATCCCATTTCAAATGTATATAGCCTTGTGGTGACACAACAAACTATATATAAATAAATAGGTAGACAACTTTTGTCAATTACATCAACTATGCAACTCCTTGTATTTTGCCTCTTAGATTATTTTGATCAAGTGGGTGGCACATCCGAATCAAAATTATCGAAGTTAAGTCCGACCTAGCACTCCATATATTCAAAAAAGAAAAATATCATCCTTGTGGTGACACAACAAAACAATATTGTTCAATTTTCTTTATAAGCATCAAATGTGATAAATTAACATCTTAAATACTTAATACTTGCCTTGTGGTGACACAACAAACTCATATTAAATATTTAATACTCTATTAATTTTATCATGCTAGAAGGCGACGTTCGATATTCCAAATATCTTTGAACGCTTAGGACTTAATATAAAAAAAATGAGGGGTTTGCTATTAATTTGTCTCATCTTATTTAACGCGCATGCACATATATATATAAAATACGCGTCATATTAATGAACATGCGAAGCATGTTTGCATAATATATAATATATATAGTATAAGCATGCACATATAGAATACTATATTCTACCCGGATTGATTATGGACTTTTATTCTAGTTTGGTTCACTAGAGCCACCAAGTGAACCAAAAAAGGTCAAACCCTAAGGTGCAAGAAATAATATTTAAATATAACTATTACATTTAAACCCTGCTCCATTACAAACGGGTCTTCAAGCGCTCCTTGCTCCTTTATCTCCAATTTTTTAAAATTAATTCTAACTATTCCTATTACAAAACTATTTTAAAATAAATAGAAACCTTGATCGTGATCGAGGGAAGTACATAGGAGGAGATAGAATTTACATTCATAAAAATTAGAGAAGGCGAAATCTGCAGAGACCCCATTTAATAAAACTCATACATTCATGCATCCAACTAAAATAAAATCCAATCGCATTGGTCGATAGTCCATAATCAATCCCATTTATTATCATACACATCACCATATGTATCGATAAATAACATTCATCTTATGAATAATAAACATTTAATATATATATTGATATCATTTAATGGGCAAATTTAGTTAGTATAAAATCTAATTTTGAATTAAAATAAACTCCTTTATTTTAATCCAAATTTAAATCAAAATAAAACTATTTTATTTTAATTTATCCTATTTTGAATAAAATAAACTATTTTATTTTAATCAAAATCTTTAATCAAAATAAACTCCTTTATTTTAATTAATTATAGAATCCAATTCCATATATATAAAAAAAAACTTTATTAAAGGAAACACAGATTTATATTTCCTATTCACAAATAAACTCCTTTTATTTTGAATAATATGAAATCTTATTTCATATTTAAATAAACTCCTTTATTTAAGGAAACATGGATTCACTTTTTCTATTCACAAATAAACTCCTTTATTTTGAATAATATGAAATCTTATTCCATATTTAAATAAACTCTTTTTATTTAAGGAAATTAGGATTCTCTTTCCTATTCACAAATAAACTCTTTTATTTTGAATAATATGAAATCTTATTTCATATCTAAACAAACTCCTTTATTTAAGGAAAGATGGATTTACTTACTTCCTTTTATTCACAAATAAACTCCTTTATTTTAGAAAAATAAATTTCAATTTCAACTCCAATTAGTTATCATGGAATCCAATTCCAACTCTAATTAGTTAGCATGAAATTCTAATTTTAAAATTAAAATAACATCTTTATTTTAAAATTAAAATAAACTTTTATTTTAAAATTAAAATAAACTTTTATTTTAATTATAAAATAATTAAGAATATATATATATATATATATATATATATATATATATATATATATAATATAATAACCATATATATATATATATATATATATTATATAAAAAACGTGTCCGAAAATTAAAAAAAAATTGGCGAGAAATTGATTTCTCGATTTAAAATGCATATTAGATTTCATAATATCCAATTCCTTTAATTCCTTTAATTCTTGAAATAGGAAGTTCCTTAAAAAATTGTTATTTATAGGTTTTGGTATCCTGTTAACATGTCGTACAAGAAATTTTTTTTTTTTTTAATAAATTTTATACTGATAAAATTATGCCCAATTAAATTGTTATAAACACATATCAATATACATATTAAATTAAAATAATTAATAATTAGCATAAAAGATTTGGCTCGATGCCCTTTATTAGGTTTATAATATTCATATGCCTGTGATCAAATTGCAAAATAATGTGGAAGCGTGTAAAATCGAGTTTAAAAATTTAATTACAAACCATAAACCGGATCACCCTTTATGCACAATTATTAATTAAGCGAAAAGATAAAGAATAAAATCATACCCTTGAAGATCGAGCTTCCTCGGTACAAGTTCACCTCCATCCTTTTAAGCGTTCGACTTGAATCCACCGGGTTTGGTTCCTTCCTTTGATCGGCGTTAGCCACCCATGTGTTTGGCCTCTAGAGGTGATCCACCAAGGAAGAATAAGGATTCAAGAAGATGGGTGGTTGGCTAAACCCTAGTTTTCTATCTCTATAGAAAAGGCGTACTCTCCAATAAATTAGAATTATGTCGTATGTTGTAAAAGTCAACAACCCCTATCACCCATAATAAGACTCCTCTTATTTATAGATGTGGGCAACCCACCTTAACAATTAAGGAATTGGGTTTTTTAATTAATTAAATTCTTTTAATTAATTAAGCTCCCTAATCTTATTAGGGATAATTAATTAAACTCCTTTAACTAATTTTCCTTCTAATCCATTAGGAATAAATGAGATACTTATATTAAATTAATTCCTAAACTCTTTTAGAAATTAAAATAATAATAATTGTAATAATATTAATAAGACTCCTCTTATTAATTTATATTTAATATTTCTAAAATATTAAATAATAAATATTAAGCTATTTAATTTATTCTATCACCATAGATTAAATTAAATATACATATTTATATTATTACGATTATGCCATTAACTTCTTAAATAATTATTCTTCCTTTTATGGTGTGACCCTTTAGGTTCTCCGTATTAAGCAGGTTGTGAATAAATCAATTAGAACAATTCTAATCTTATTTAAATAAATAAATTAAACAATTAATTTATTTAAATAAATAATATTTATTCTCTGATAGGGATAAGCCTCCTAGCGATCAGCGACTTTCCGGATAATATAGATTTCAACATTAATCATAAAAGAACCTTTGAGTAAATAGTTCTTAAATCTGATTCAATCCTTCCACCATCTGATGTCCCAATTAAATATAAGGCATGGAATTCTTTGTCGAGTCTTATTTTATTTAATTATATGTATTTAGACTCTTAAATGCCTGACTCCAAATAATGCAAATTAGAAACTCCTTTCTAATTTCATTACGCTTATAACCAAGGACTCTTTGGGTTGTCATTTATCGAATCACATAGGACATTTCTCTTCTTTTATTAGAGTGGTAGATTCTTTATTGATCATACATTATCTCCATATACAACTTATTATACCCAAGCATACCCTTTGATATACCTAAGGGTCTTAAGGAATAAGTCAGTATAACTCATCATACACAAGATCTATGATGATCTCAAGTCAAGGATCACTTGTCTTACTATCACTTCTGAGAATTCTATTGTGACATTCCTTAGCGAAAACTCCTCTAATTAGGTATTCTCTTAGCGAGCAATCATCGTTCGATATGAACTTATTCTCTTTAATAAGCACTTTCTACTCATTACTTGCATTGCTTAAAACTATGTGTCTCCATATTATAAAACACAAATGATCTTTTTATGAGATCAATCTTTATCATCTCATCATCGATGCGTATAAGCAATGACATATGTACCAATCTATCAGGATTCACTAATCCCCGATTTAGTAATCGATGATTGGGAACTATTTTAGTTTTAAGCTTTCTAAATTTGAATTTAGATCTCATTAAATGATCATCATCATTATTCTAAAAGCATTGCTTAAAACTATGGGTTTATCACATATTATAAAAGCGACATCATGTAGATAATTAAAAGCCTTTAATAAATTAATACTTTTTATTAATAAATGAATAAGATTATTCTTAAAGTATATGCTTTATCATGAAATCAAAATCTAAGGATGTCGTATGGATTAATCACGTGACCCATTTATCAAAGTAGCGTGGCGGGATTTAGTAATTCTAACGAGACATGAATTTGGAAGCTGTATATATATATATATATATATATATATATATATATATATATATATATAATATAAACTTACTAGCAATTAAAGGAATTGGATATTATGAAATCTAACGTACGGAAATCAAAGCAACTTGGTATATTATATATATATATATACGGATATTATATATATATTTATAATATCTGGATATTATATATATATATATTATACGGTTAATATAATATATATATATATTAATTATTTTATAATTAAAATAAAAGTTTATTTTAATTTTTAAAATAAAAGGTTTATTTTAATATTAAAATATAAATTTATTTTAATTTTAAAAATTAGGATTTCATGCTAACTAATTAGAGATGGAATTGGATTCCATGATAACTAATTGGAGTTGAAATTGGATTCTATGTTTCCTTAAATAAAGGAGTTTATTTAGATATGAAATAAGATTTCATGTTATTCAAAATAAAGGAGTTTATTTGTGAATAAGAAAAGAGAATCCATGTTTCCTTAAATAAAGGAGTTTATTTAAATATGAAATAAGATTTCATATTATTCAAAATAAAGGAGTTTATTTGTGAATAGGAAAAATAATCCGTGTTTCCTTTAATAATTATTTTTTTTTACATGGAATTGGATTCCATAATTAATTAAAATAAAAGAGTTTATTTTAATTAAAGATTTTTTATATATATATATGGAATTGGATTCCATAATTAATTAAAATAAAGGAGTTTATTTTGATTAAAATTTTGATTAAAATAAAATAGTTTATTTTATTCAAAATTGGATAAATTAAAATAAAATAGTTTTATTTTGATTTAAATTTGGATTAAAATAAAGGAGTTTATTTTGATTCAAAAATAGATTTTATACTAACTAAATTTGCCCATTAAATGATATCAATATATATATTAAATGTTTATTATTCATAAGATGAATGTTATTTATTGATGCATATGATGATGTGTATGATAATAAATGGGATTGATTATGGACTATTGATGATATGATTGGATTTTATTTTAGTTGGATGCATGAATGTATGTATGGGTTTTATTAAATGGGAATTACTGCATACCTCGTCTTCTCTAATTTTTCTTAATGTAAATTCTATCTCTCTCCTATGTACTTCCTTGATGATTGATCAAGGTTTTCTATTTATTTTAAAATAGTTATATAATAGGAATAGTTAGAATTAATTTTTTTGAAAAATTGGAGATCGAGGAGCAAGGAGCGCTTGAAGACCCGTTTGTAATGGAGCCCGGTTTAAATGTAATAGTTATATTTAAATATTAATTCTTGCACCCCTAAGGTTTGACCTTTTGGTTCACTTGGTGGCTCTAGTGAACCAAACTAGAATAAAAGTCCATAATCAATCCGTGGTAGAATATAGTATTCTATATGTGCATGTTATACTATATGTATATATTATATATTATATAAAACATGTAGCGTGTTTATTAATATAATGCGTATTTTATATATATATGTGCATGCTTGTTAAAAACAAGATGAGACAAATTAATAACAAAACCCCTCATTTTTATATTAAGTCCTAAGCGTTCAAAGGTATTTGGAATATCGAACGTCACCTTTCAGCATGATAAAATTAATAGAGTATTAAATATTTAATATGAGTTTGTTGTGTCACCACAAGGCAAGTATTAAGTATTTAAGATGTTAATTTATCACATTTGATGCTATAAAGAAAATTTAACAATATTGTTTTGTTGTGTCACCACAAGGATGATATTTTTCTTTTTTGAATATATGAGTGCTAGAAGTCGGACTTAACTTGGATAATTTTGATTCGGATGTGCCACCACTTGATCAAAAATAATCTAAGAGGCAAAAAGAAAAGGAGTTGTATAGTTGATGTAATTGACAAAAGTTGTCTACCTATTTATTTATATATAGTTTGTTGTGTCACCACAAGGCTATATACATTTGAAATGGGATCCTTATTCTCACTAGCAAATCTTTAATTAGATTTTGCCGAACTATATAAGTGAGGTAATATAGTTTGATGAAAATGGTGGGAGATACCAATTTAAAACAAGACCTAAATTATTTTGGTAATTAATAAAAGAATTTATGTTAAAATGTTATTAATTACAAATTCATTTACGAAATTTTACAATGTCTAAAATTACTATCATCTGCAAGCATATTAGATGCTAAATTAATTAATCAATTAAATTAAGCAGTTGGTTTAGGAAATTGAGAATAGTTCTAATAGTTTGAAAAGCTATCTTATGTCCTTAATACGCCTATCCTCGCAATGGTTGCGAATAATGCCTCGAGGAAGAGATTGCTACTTTTAGAAAGTGGCAAGATGATGCATTTGGCTCGATAATGCATCGTGCTGCGCATCCATGAAATGTAACGAGCTTCACGTCGGATGAAACTATGGATGCTCCTACTATATTCCCCGCACATCAAGTAGTTGATGGTGAGGAAAGTAGGGCCGATAGATATCGAGATATCTAAGGAGCTCTTTCAATCTAGAATGGCTAATGGCACTATAAATGCATGACATAAAAAATTCTTAACATTATCAATTTGATTGATCAATTAGGACAACATGTTTTGTCATGGATGGAGAGTTGAGCCAAGATTTGATCTTGCACTCACTCCCGGACTCCTTTCACAATTGTTGTGAATTTTTCATATGAACAAGCTAGATATCAGCCTCGTTGATTTGCTTAACATGTTGAAAAATGTTGAGAGTCACTTTCCAAACAAGAAAGACCATGTCTTACTGGTAGGGGCCAAAGGATCTTCTGAAAAGAAGAACGATTCAAAGAAGGTAAATGAAAGGCGTAAACAAAGGATAATAAGAACAAAATCGTCACGGATAGCAAAGGAGTTTGCTTCCACCGCAATAAGCTTTGGACACTAGAAAGAAATCTGCTGAGAAGTATCTTGCGAGGCTAACCAAAGAAGCTTAGTGAAGTTTCTGTTCTAATCGATTTTGTTCATGATTGAAATAAATTTTTCTTTAAGTCAAGGTTCTACTTGGGTATTGGATACTGACTTTGGTTATCATAAATATAGATTTATGAAGGGACCAAGCGAAGTAGAAAGTTAAACAAAGATAAGTAATCCTATATGTGGAAAATGAAGCAAAGGTTCTTTGCATTAGCTATAGAAACTTATAGTTTAGCAACGCTTACTGGCAAAATCTATTAAGTCGATAAGTTGTTATTGTATTCCAATTCTTGTTAGAAACATTATTTCCATTTTATTGTTGGACAATGAAATCTTTGGTATTATAATTAAGAACAATTGTTGTTCTATTTATAATAATAATGTTTTGTATAGAACTGGAATATTACTTAATAAATTTTGTATACTTGACTTACATGAAAATAATTTTGCATATTGAACAAATTAGTATAAGAAAAGGAGATGATCATTCAAAGAGTTGAATGTATGTATTTGTTGAAATACAAATATGAATTATTTGAAAGGTTCAAAGAATTCAGAAGTGAAACAAATTGGCAAAGTATTAAGATTCTTTGATTAGATCAAGGAATAAATACTTGTGCAATAAGTTTCTAGATCATCTCAAAATGGTTTTCTCATAATGGACACATCCTGATACGCGATAATTGATTGATTTATCTGAATGAAAAATCGTACCTTGTTGGACATAGTGCGATCCATAATGATTTCTGACATTCCAAAGTATCCTTCAGGATAATGTCCTAGAAATGGTACATATCTACGAAAAATGGTAACCTCAAAAATCATTGAGACTCCATAAAAGTTATGGACAGGGAGGATTCCTAATCTTAAGTTTGTTAAGATAAGGGGTTCCAACTTATGTGAAAAGGTTTCGAAGGATAAGCTTGGGACAAGATTTGACAAGTGTCGATTTGTGGGACATCCTAAAGTAAGTTTAGGGTATATGTTCTATAATTCTATTTAGCAAAAGGTGTTTGTTGTAAAACACGCTGCCTTCTAAGATAAAGGTGTTTATCATTGAAGGGGCTAGTGGGAGGATAATAGATCTTGAAGAGTTCAAGAACCACAAAATATTATAAGTCAAATAAGAGGAACCTGTAGATAGACCTATTATACCACAACTTAATCGTAAATCTGGAATAGTACCGAAGATACCTGGGAGGTATGGATTCATCATAGATGATGATGATGAGGTACACATCATAGAAGATGATGATCCAGTTACATACGATGAGGTAAGAGTTCTAGTGTGTACAAAAGGGACAGTGGGAGCGCCGTGACATTCCTAATATTATATGTTGATATACTACGGATAAGGAATGACATACTAATGCTACAATCAGAAAGGATAAAGTTGTCTAAAAATTCCTCCACGAATGATTTGGGAAGAGTATCTTAATTGGGGATAAAATCTATATAGATAGATACAAGAGGATGCTCGACTTAACCCAAGGAACGTATATTCATTTGATGCTAAAGTCGTTTAGCATGGCAAACTCCAAGAGATGTCTCATGTTGATGAGCTATGGAGTGTATCTCTCTTAATAGTCCCCACAGACTCCTGAAAAGAGAGGTCGCATGAGTGACAATCATGCATGCAATGAAATGTACGAGACCTGATGTTGATCAGTCATATTATGGAGAAGTTCACTATGAGTCGCTGAAAACATCTTAAAGTACTTAACCCAAGACTAAGGATGTGATCATATTCATGGTGGGTTTAAATTAAAACTAGAGGGCTTAATGACTCAAGTTTTTCGAACGGCACTCAAGACGACAGAAAAATCCACTTTAAGGTAAAGGGTTACCTTGAGCAATTGAGTGCGATGAATTGAAAGGTTCCAAACAAAGAAAGAGAGTTCTTTGGTTTAGTGATAAAGACAAAGTATATAGCTATAAATGAAGCTGCAAGTTGATTGTTTGGATTAAAAGTTCATTACAGAACTAGGAATAGTTCCTAAGTCTCATCTTGGATCTAAACATGTGTTGTAGCACTTTCATTTGATTATTAGAATCATTGAAAGATGGGAAATCACTATAGAGATAGTGGACTCTCATGAACAACATTACATATCCATTAACTAAAGCTTATCCAACAGCAGGATAATCGTCACTTAGAGAAGAAGAGTATGAGTTACCATGACGATTGGCTTTAGTGCAAGTGGGAGATTGAAAGTAGTATGCACACAAGCCAATCATGTTTGATGATAAAGCATATACTTTGTAACAATCTTATTCATTTATTAATAAAAAGTATTAATTTATTAAAGGCTTTTAATTATCTACATGATCTTTGTTTTATAATATGTGATAAACCCATAGTTTTAGGCAATGCTTTTAGAATAATGATGATGATCATTCTAATGAGATCTAAATTCTTAGAAAGCTTAAAACTAAAATAGTTCCCAATCGTTGGATTACTAAATTGGGGATTAGTGAATCCGGATAGATTGGTACATACGTTGCTTGCTCATTGGATGAGGATGATTGATCTCATGATCATTTGTGTGGAGACACTAAAGCAAGTATGTAGGTGCTTATTAGAGAATAAGTTCATTTGAGCGTGGCTCGCTAAGGAATACCTAATGGAGTTTTATTTTCCTGTCGATAGGAATTCCAGTAGTGATAGTAGTACATGTAATCCTTGGACTTGAGATCATCATAGTATCTTATGTATGATGAGTTATACTTTGACTTATTCCTTAAGACGCTTAGGGTATATAAAAGGGTATGCTTGGGTATAATAAGTTATACATGGAGATAATGTATGATCGATAAAGAATCTACCACTTCTAATAAAGAAGAGAAATGTCCTATGTGATTCGATAAATGACAACCCAAAGAGTCCTTGGCAAAGCGAGAATGAAATTAGAAAGGAGTTTCTAATTTGCATTATTTGGAGTTGTGCATTTAAGGATCGAAATACATATAATTAAATAAAATAAGACTTGACAAGTAATTCCATGTCTTATATTTAATTGGGACATTGTATGGTGGAAGGATTGAATTGTGCGGAACTATTTACTCAAAGGTTCTTTAATGATTAATGTTGAAATCTATATTATCCGGAAAGTCGTTGATCGCTAGGAGGCTTATCCCTATTGTAGAATAAATATTATTTATTTAAATAAATTAATTGTTTAATTTATTTATTTAAATAAGATTAGAATTGTTCTAATTGATTTATTCACAACCTGGTTTAATATGGAGAACCTAAAGGGTCACACCATAAAAGGAAGAATAATTATTTAAGAAGTTAATGGCATAATCGTAATAATATAGTAAGTATATTTAATTTAATCTATGGTGATAGAATAAATTAAATAGCTTAATATTTATTATTTAATATTTTAGAAATATTAAATATAAATTAATAAGAGGAGTCTTATTAATATTATTATAATTATTATTATTTTAATTTCTAAAAGAGTTTAGGAATTAATTTAATATAAGTACTCTCATTTATTCCTAATAGGATTAGGAGGGAAAATTAGTTAAAGGAGTTTAATTAATTATCCCTAATAAGATTAGGGAGCTTAATTAATTAAAAGAATTTAATTAATTAAATAAAACTCAATTCCTTAATTGTTAAGGTGGGTTGCCCACATCTATAAATAAGAGGAGTCTTATTATGGGTGATGGGGTTGTTGACTTTTACTAGTACGTAATAATTCCAATTTGTTGGAGAGTACGCCCTTTCTATAGAGATAGAAAACTAGGGTTGAGCCAATACACCATCTTCTTGAATTCTTTATTTTTCCTTGGTGGTTCACCTCTAGAGGCCAAACGCTTGGGTGGCTAACGTTGATCTAAGGAAGGAACCAAACTCGGTGGATTCAAGTTGAACGCGAAAAGGATTGGAGGTGAACTTGTACCTAAGGAAGCTCGATCTTCAAGGGTATGATTCTTATTCATCTTTTTCGTTTAATTAATAATTATGCATAAAGGGTGATCCGGGTATATGGTTTGTAAAATTTTTTAAACTCTGATTTTTCACGCTTCCGCTTAATTTGTGCAATTTGATTGCGCACATGAATATTACAAACCCTAACAGGACATTATAGGAGTGAGAGGACAGCGGTGAAGGTGTTGCAATCTGGTTTTTATTGTCCTACATTATTCAAAGATGCCCACCATTTTGTCAAACAATGCGATAGGTGCCAAAGGGTGGGAAACATTTTGAAACGAAATGAGATGCCTTTATAAATGATTCTTAAAGTGGAAATCTTTGACGTATGGGGTATCGATTTTATGGGGTCATTCCCTTTGTCTTTGAACAATCAATATTCTACTCGCAATGGATTACGTATCGAAGTGGGTTGAAGCTGCAGCATTACCATCAAACGATGCCAAAGTGGTCCTCAAGTTCCTACAAAAGAACATTTTCACGAGGTTTGGCATGCCAAGAGCAATTATCAGTGACAAAGGTAGTCACTTCTGCAATAAGACTTGTACAGCTCTTTTGGCCAAGTATGGAGTCAACCACAAGGTAGCTACAGCGTATCACCCTCAAACCAGTAGACAGGCTGAGGTATCAAACAGAGAAGTTAAGAAGATATTAGAGAAAGTGGTGAATCAGAGTCGGAAAGATTGGTCGCTTAGATTGGACGATGCATTATTAGCATACCGGACTGCATACAAGACACCAATCGGGATGTCACTATATCAACTACTGTACAGGAAGGCATGTCACTTACCGGTCGAACTACAGCATAAGGCATATTGGGCGGTGCAAAAATTCAATTTTGATCAAGCAGCTGTAGGGGAGAAGAGACTACTTCAATTGAATGAACTCGACGAATTTTGCCTTCACGCCTATGAGAATTCCAAACTATACAAAGAAAAGGTAAAAAGATGGCACAACCAGAAAAATATGTATCGAACATTCAAGCCGGGTCAATCAATATTATTGTTCAACTCACGGCTGTGACTGTTCCCCGGAAAGCTTAAATTGACATGGTCGGGACCATTTACTATCAAACGGGTTTTCTCTCATAGCGCAGTGGAACTCTACAGTCGCAATCCACTAGATACGTTCAAAGTAAACGAACACCGTTTAAAGCATTATTGGGGTGGAGAAGCCAACACCGACGTGATCGCCATCACATTGACCGACACAACATGAGCACGAAGTAGTCAGGCTGAAAGACTTAAAATCAAGCGCTAATTGGGAGGCAACTCAATCTTTACTTTATTTATCATATTTTCAATTCATATTTGCTTAATCATAGTTTTCATTAAATTACTAGGTAGAAGAATAATAAAAGTCTCGTTAATCCCTCCACAATACATTATGTTATCAATAACTCACTAAATCTCATGTGTATATCTTGCAGGATGGAAAATGGAGCATTAAGTGAGCTACATTGAAGCAAAGTAAGAAAACAAAGGAATCGACAAGAGAGCATGCACGTGCGCGACCCCTTTACACTATAACCCCCGTAAAATGAGGTCTAAAAAATATTTGATAGTAAGCAAGCCCACCGGGGCGGGCATCAAAAGCACTATAACCCCGTAGGTAGGTCCCCAAACGTAGTTGACAAGATACAAGACTGCCGGTAGCCTTTTCAAGTCTAATACCCACGTAGGGAGGGGTCCTGACAATCAACCACCTTATGGCAGTTACACGCAGACCTCTCCCATTCGCAATAATACACCACTTTCTCCACTTCCCCACTAAAGAAATTAAACCCCATAACCACCACCCACCATCACCTCTTCTACTTCCCATTAATTCCTTAACTCCATTAAATACCCCACCTCTTCACTCCACCTCTTCACTCCACCAATGGTAGCCATCCTTCCACCTCTATATATATATATCACTACATCTCATATCATATCTCTCATAACAATTGATATAGAGCATTCATAGAGTATACTTGAGAGCTAGAGAGGATCAAATTAAATAGTTTGGGGGAGAGCTAAGGCAAGTCAAGCACTAGAGAGAAATCATGGCTTCGCAATCATCTTCTACACGCCAAAGGGGAGAAAGTTCAAGGCCATCTCAACCAACCCTCACCTTCGATCGCTGGAAATTCGCGAGTGCCGCCGCCGCCGACTGATATAACTACTTGCTCAACAAAGCCCTTACACCGAAGCTGGGGTTGGCACCGGATCTTAACAATGGGGAGATGATGCCTCCAATTTATCAAAAGGGGTGGATGAAATTCACCGAAGAGCCGAAACCCACTGTGGTAAACATTGTCAAAGAATTCTATGCAAACGCTGAGGACAAAGAACCATTCCACGCGTTCGTTTGAGGTCGGTTGGTTCCATTCAGTGTCGATGCGATCAACACCTACTATCAACTGCGGGTACCTTGGCACTGCCATTATGCTCATCTACGAAATTCTGATCCAGACTTTGATGCTATAATCACGGAGATGACAAAGCCGGGAACATCTTGGATGAAAGGTCGTCAGGGAGGCACCGTGTTCCATAGCAAAGACCTTAGCCGGTATGGCAAAATCTGGTACGCCTTTCTATGCACTAAATTGCTTCCATCCCAACACACCTCGGATGTCACCAAAGAGAAGGCGTTACTATTCTACGCAATTGTACAAGATTTCATTATCGACGTCGGGGCCATTATCTGTTCCTCCATCTGTCGCTACTTACGTGGAAATTTTTCTGGAGGTTTGCCACACCCATCACTCATTTGAGGGTTGTGTCGCAATGCAGAGGTTAGATGGTCCAGCGACAAGCCCACACAAATGCCACTCGCGTTGCTTGATTCAAGAATGATAGCACGGTATTCCGTATGGGTAGGGGGAAAGTCACATCCGCGTAGTCTTGGTTTTATTTTTCCGTCGGATTCGAAAGACAATGTTGATGCTACAGAGACATCAGGGGATGATGATGAACCAATGGACGATCAAGGGGCCGAGCAGGTACTGCAGGCCGAGGCCATATCCAGTTCTTAGTTCCTTGATTTTTAAAATCAAATGAATGCGCACAACAAAAAAACACATCGGGAAATGAGGAGATTGGCAATGAGGCAAGATCACATGTTTGATGTTATGAACGCATCTTTTGCCTCACTCAACATAACACTTCAAAGCTTCAACCCGGCGGCCCAATTTCCATATCAACAGCCCATGCCAATGCCATAGTTTCCACCAAGTGATTCGGACGAAGAAGAACAACAACCACCTCCTCAGACTTAAGCGATAGCAGGGAAGTCCTCACGTACTTATTTTGACTATTCATCCAATGAGGACATTGTATTACTTAAGTTTGGGGGATTTAAATACATGTTTGCATGCATATGTAGTACTTAGGTTGCATTTTGTCAGTTTTATTTCAGTATTGCATGATAGCTTAGGTGCATACATAGTAGTTTAGGTTAATGTTTGTCATTGCATAGTAATTAGTTTTGTAAATAGTGCATTTTTTTATCGCATTTTGTTATCTATATATAAAAAAAAAAATTAGTTAGTTAAATATTGTGTTTGCGTAAGTCCATCAATGTTGTAGTTCATATTATTTGTGGGCCAATTATGTGATTGACAATAAGTTAACAAATACAGTATTGAGTATTAGAACTGTGATACAATTTCTGCTATGAATCGAATCTTGAGCTTGTTCGAAACTGGTATAATAAGGTTAGCACGAATAATAACATTGTTGTTGACTAGTCAGTTCAAATTGATACATAAATGATCTCTAAAGGATAATGCCAGAGTAAATGATAAATTGATAAGGATAGACAGTAACGGTGAAAATTAGGCAAGAACCTAAGTTTGGGAGATGATATGTGGGGTATATAAGCTTTATTTAAAAAGAAATCTAAAAAAAAGAAAAAGAAAAAAAAATAGAGTATGAATAAACACCGTGGCGTGCTTGTCTAGTTTTGTGGCCTTTGTTACTTGAGTAAGTAAGCCCGAGGGGATTGTCTTTACACCTAGCGCCCTAACGTCTTAATGGTCTGGGATTTGTTGGTCGAAAGCTCGTTAAGGTAGCATTGAAAAGCCAAAGGGAATAAGACAGTGCATAGCTATGTGTATAAAATAAAGTATATGAAAATAAAGTATAAGTACCCTGCTTGGACCCCCGAGTTTAGTGATTGTTTAGTGTTACTTGGAACTGTCTATTTTTGAAATTTTTAAGTTTGAACTGCAATTGGCATCGCAGTGCCGGGTCTGGGTGAAAGCCACTGGAGAGTGGCGCCGCGACGTGGAACAAGGAAGGAAAGTTAGCGCTGCAACGCCAGTACTAGAATGAAGATAGTAATGAAGGCTTTTAAGCAAAGAAAGAAAGTAAATTAATTAAGTTAAATTAAATTTCCTTGATTAACTTAATGTAACATCAATTAAGATGTTGTAAACCTTAAGTACTACACTAAAGGTTGAAGATAATTTACTTTAATGTGAATGTAAATCATAACAGTAAGCCAAAATCAATGATAAACAATCTAAGGCATAATTAGATTGAGAAGAAGGGTAAGATACGTTAGGGATCATACTTATCTGATTATGACCTAATGTGGTACGTTATGTGGTTCTGTATTGTACAGACTTAAAGACTCAAATTGAAAGTATAATTACTGTAGCAGACACTAAAGGCAAATGTTCTAACCCTTGTCTATGTTCAATCTAGACAAGCTTTGTGATTCATGTATCTTACGCATGAATTGATGTATGATGAAGTCAAAGCCAATTATTTCGGCTAGACTTAAGATGTTTGGATTTCTTATAATCTATTGAACTATTGTCAAGTTTTGCCAAACTATTTTGGTATGATTTTCAAATGAAGACTGAGTATGCTAAACAAGCGCTTTCTTAGTCGACAAGTGCACGCGTGAGGTTGTCAAAACCTTAAACGATATATCGTTTAAAGAAAGTAGTGTTGTCTGAACATAGAATACTATAAATTCGATCACTTTCGAGACGCGCTTTCGTAAGTAATCTTTGGACTTACGGACTTGGTGTCAGGTTGTCCTTTTCAAAGAAAGTATGAAATGCTCAAGGTCTTGGACCAGAATTGATGTTTTACTGAATGTTATTCATTGTGAAACGTTTTAAAGAAAAGAGAAGTGCTATTTTGAATTATCGATAGTAATTCATAACTATTGTTCAGTTATTGAAGATATACCATTCCTATGTTTCAAGCATATTGTTTAAATGGAATTGTCATACTTGTTGAGCTAGTTATGCTCAATCATGCTTGAACCATATGAATGTAGCCAAGACTGAACGGACCGAAGGATCCGGTAAAGATAAAGGGAAGGCTAAGGCGAACCTGTAGATTACCTTTGTAATAGTATAGGTGAATGATATTAATATATGATATTATGATAAGAACAAATGTAATGGTTATAAAGAACCTGGGGAATGGTAATATTGCTTTGGAATATATACATAAGACATATTCATTCTTTTTAGGAATTTCAATTGAATGTTTGTGTGAACTGTAGCACCGTGTAGCACCATCTGTTGGGTTGGAAGATACCCGAATTTGGGGGCGTCACAATAGTACCCCATGAATAGTACCTGAATGAATAGTACCCAATGAATAGTATCCCGTCATGCAAAGTACCCCGAATCCTAGAGTAAATAATACCCGAGTGAATAGCAATCCGTGAATAGTACCAAAATGAATAGTGCCCAATGAATAGTACCCCGTCATGCAAAGTACCCCAAATCTTCGAGTGAATAATACTCGAGTGAATAGTATCCGAGTGAATAGTAACCCGTGAATAGTACCCTGAGTAAAAATATTTTAATAAAAAAGTTCAGACCATTATTCCAATGAAACAATACTAGATGAAGCGCAAAACTCAAGGATATTCTACTAATTTCAGAAATTTTAGAAGCAATACTTATCATAGTAAGTTTAGATTTAAGAATATAAAAAGAAATAGTACCCCTTACCTTAGTAGAAGACTGGATAATGCAGTAGTGAAGTAGCAGAATACTCTTCTTCTTGCTCTCTATATTTTCTCTCTCTATAGTTTCTCTTGTGAGTCATAGTGAATTGGTGAGAATGAAAGAAGAATTAAACTTCTATTTATAGGAGAATGGACTAAATAGTAACTAATTCACGAACGGTCCAGATTGATTTACTATTAAAATGGACGGTCCATATTGATTTATTATTAAAACCACAACCGACAGTCCAGATTGATTTACTATTAAAACCACCATCGACGATCCAAATTGATTTACTATTAAAATCACCACCGACGGTCCAGAAAATTAGTAAATCTTCCCATGGAATAATAAGTCAAACTTACAACAAACGCCTCATAACAAATCCTTATATTTATATCAAAAATTAAATAAAGATTTACTACAAATCATTTATCTTTAATAAACACATTTTTAATCTATTGACAATTATTCATCATTAATATTATAACTCACAATATTGACAACCAGATCATTCCCAGGAAAGAGGGGCTTTCTGATAAAGATTTCTCCTTATTGGCACACAATTAGATGACCTAACCCATATCCTCGAAAGAACTTTCTAGACATTATCAATAATACAAATAATAATATGAATAAATGTGTTGTCTCAATTACTGACTTAATAATATAAAATATTGTGCAGATGATACTGTGACAATAATTGAATCAATAATATGAGATACTATGCAGCAATTACTATTGCAATAATTGAATAAACTGAGTGGCTTCTTACGTAAATATCAATAATCAGAGATACTGCGCAATACCGTGTGCTATGGTGCAACCACGCATATTACTGTACTTTTATCACCAGAGATTTCAACAGTTTAACGGTAAAAGTTTTGCCGTTATTTTTATAAAAAGGTTATTTCTGTCGCTTTATATATCCGACAGTTATTCCGTTATGGGGTCCACCAATGATGGTGTCGTCGTGTGACAACCCAGAAAATCGGATTGTCCAGAATTTAAGATTTAAAGAATTAGTTATTAATAAAATGAATTTTTATTAATACTATTCTGTGTTATGTGTTTAATAATCGTTCTAGAACCTAGGATGACTATTAATCAAGAGGATTTTAGCCACGAGCTAGACTGAACGAGTAAGAATTTTCAAGATGAAAATAAAAAATTTCTAGGAACAAAATATTTACGGGGAAAAATGCGAAATATGCACTATTCACCCGTTGAAACCTAAGGGTTAGGGTTTGAATAACCTAAGCCATTTCGAGAGTTCGGTATGTCAAAATGACATTCCGTCGAAAGATTTAATGATAAAATATCGTGAAAAGTTAAGTAAGCCGATAAAAGTTTTTCTCGAAAAACATGCAGAAATCGAACGAAATAAAAAGCGACGAAAAGTACTGTTAATTACTTTTCACTCGTTTAACTACGTTAGGGGAAAACGTGAAGGAAAACGCTTATCGTGAAAAAGTGTTTTTCAGTTTTTCGGAGATCCAAAGAATACGTAAAAGTTAATCGATAAAGGAAAGACGAAATATCCAAAAATATTTGGATTCCGAGAATCGCAGTTTTTTAAACTGTCGGACGAAACCCGAATGACAGAACCACAAAACTTAAAGGCTAAGTAGACTTAAGGGCTAAGTAAACTTAGTGCCTAAGTAATGAATAGTAAGGAGGTTAGGCGAAATAACTAAAATGTCCCTAGCCTTGGTTTTCTATAAATAGGAAGCTAACTTCATTATTTTGGGATTTTGAAAATCCCACACTTTGAGAGAGAGAGAGAGTTCAGATGGAAGAAGAGAAGGAAAAGGAAGAGGAAAAGCTTGCCCGAGTGCACGCTTTGTCCAACGGAAAAAGATTAAAGAAGAGAGGTAATCCGAAAACCTAACTTCTAGATAATTTTCTTTAAGTTTATATGTTTAAAACATAATTTAATGAGAATATGAAGTAAAAGATGTAAGAATGATTTCATATGGTTGAAATCATGAGAAAATGAAGAAATGAGAATTTAAAGTTTAGTTTATAAATTTCTTAAGGAAGTATACGATTCATAATGAATTAGAACGATCATACGGATTATATGAATGAGTAGGTGAAATAAGTAAGGAATGGTGTTCTATAACATTAAATTCCAAGAAAAAGTGAAATCGTAATCCAAAATATCGATTAAAAATGAAGAACGAACGAAGAACGCGAAGAACGTTGTTGATGGACAAATTTAAAACCATCGTAGTGTAATTATTGTTGATGGACAAGTTTAAAACCATCGTGTATAAGTTAGATGCTTATTGCTTGGTTAGGAACGTTAGAAACGTTCATGAAGAATGGATTAAAATTGAGCTGTAACGAAGTTATGACGAAAATTCGTAAAAGATGAATGAGAAATAGAAAGTATGTAAATGAACCCGAACGTGTAGAGTTTCATAAGAATGTAAGAGAACGTATTAAACGTGAGTCGTGGACTCAAGAACGAGCGAGTTTCGAGTTCGGATGACCGAATTACGGACCAAAGAACGAAGAACGTTAAAAACGTAAAACAAACAAAGATCGAAGATTAAGCCAATTGAATGGCATGTTAACGGATTCAGAATGAAGTTATATCCATGGGCAATCAAAGTACGTAAGATAAGGGAGAAAATGGCTTTGGAATGATCTCGTTCCAAGTTATATCGAATAAGTTATGGAATCGGGAAGTAAGCGTCTTAAGCAATTTCTAAGACTTAGAAAAATTTTCTAGGTTTTGTGCTCTACGCCACACAAAGACCAGATTAAGCCTTGGGAGATTTGCCAGCTGCCATGAGGCCCGGGCCATCACTCTTGATCGAGTCAAAGCGCCAATGAAAATAGAGAAAGGACTGAAAGCCGCAGCCGCCACCCTCCTCGGCTTGACATTGCAAAAGTGGCGCCAGAAGCGAGGTAAAGGAAGGGGCACGCAAGCGCCATGCGGTCAGTGCAGGGAAAAGCCAGTGATGAGCTTTTAAGTGCTCAATTACTGGAGGATGTGCAAGAAAGAAATATGAACTTGTAGTTTGACTAATGTAACACTTAATCAAGTGTATTAAACCTTTAATGAAGGTTGAACGAAAAGATTAAATGAGATTAAAAGACAGAGAATTTAAGCGGGTTACGAAATTGATGTCCATAGGCCGTAGTCGCAATAAACGAAAGTGGGGAATTGCTATGATTGTGATTCCTTAAACGTTGGGTAACGACTATAATGTATAAACGAACGCTGTTGCGATGAGCGATCAGTCTTAGCATACAACGAACCGTATGGCTTTGACATTAAGAAAGAATAATGAACATGGGGTTCAGATAATGGGTAATGAATGAAAGCAATTAAAACCTTAGTTAAAGGTTGAATATGAGATTAAGGGATGAACAACGTAAACGTTGAATACGTAAACGATTCTCGTGAATCGTATTCACATCGAGCGAACGTTCTAAGTGTACATTGGTTGTATAACTTAGACGTTGACAAAGGTAGTAAGTAAGATATGAATTATCAAGAAAGCCGTAGTGAATGGTAATAAGATTAATGAAAGCCGAATGAGAGTCGGATAAAGAATGTTAGAATGAAATGTAAGTGTTGAACACTTTAACCGACGTGAAGGTTGAGTGTACGTGATTATTAAACGGGTAGAACCTACACCCCGTGTATGGTTTGACCGTAGGATAATGAAGACCAATGATTAAACCTGTGAATGGTGAAGAAGTTGAATTAAAGATAAGTACGTATAACATAAAGAAGCTGATTTAATGTTTATAACTTGGATGACGTTCCGAGTCGAATAAATCGGACGTTGTAAGATAAGAATAAGATACTGCAAAATGCTTAACGCTATAAATGCATAGAATGAATATGGAATGATCGTCCTGAGTATACAAAAGACTGTATGACTTAGACGATAAAGAGTGAATCCTGAGGTGTGGCATTTAGTTGTTAGAAAGAACTTAAGGATCCCGTAAAGATCAAGCTGATCGGTTTCCAGAAGAAGTGTCATTCATTAAATGAATGAGCGTGAAGATCAAGAAAAGACTTGTAATATAGAATGATAGAATTAAACTATAGAATAGTTTAATGAATGATTATGTATCCTTGGTGGCGGATAAAAGTCACTCGTATAAGATGTAAAGAATAATGTAATTAACATTATTTGTAATGAAAGAGGTTATAAGGTTTTAGAACCTGGGATTTGAGAATGTATGTTGTTATATTTAACTATATAATGATATATGTTTGGCAAGAGATGGGACTGTGACGTACGGAATTCGGGTGTGAAAATAGACCGAATTTTGGGGCGTTACAGATTGGTATCAAAGCTGATAGGTTATAAATCTTAGGTATGAGTACCTAAGACTATAATCGTATAGAGAAGGATTAGAAGATCACCACGTGATCATAGTAAATCGTAGTATTAGATGAGTCGTTAAACGATGAATGATTTATAGCCAATGCTATGAATGAATGGTAATACAAAGTAGTACGTGATAAGTGGATTTTATATACGCGATTCAATGTCCATTTCATGCTTATTTGTTGCTAAATTATTGTGATCATGTTCCTTTTTACTCGTTTTATGTTATTGCATGTATAGGATGGTGGTTGTGGCATTTAACATACATTTGGAACTATTCGATGTGATATGGAGTTAATTGGTACAAAGTTAGAAGAAATTTTGAAGTTCAGCATGTCATTCAGCAGAATAGAGGCCCGTCGGGGTAGGCAATGTTATACTATGTACCCCGTAGGCGAGGGTCTTAAACTTCGCTTAGATAAAGGTAGCCCTGTCTGTAGGCGTGATGCTTATACACCCATTCACAAAATGAGGGTCTTCATTCGAGCTTGATTGAAATTCTTCTTAGGCATGGAGTCTAAATTATTGCATGACAATGGAGTTCTAATTGAAGGGAACTTCGGCTAGATCTTGTGTGTTGGACATCTACTACTTTATCAATAACAACTTCAATAATACAAGGGGAGATTACGAAGATTGAGTTCTGTATTTTTTCATAGCAAGCTTTGGAGGAGTATTTTGAAGAGATTTTCGAGACGATTGCGATTCTAGGCTACGAGAAGGGTGTTTTTCAATATTCTTCATCTTAGGCTATTATTTGTAATCACAAGAATGATTTTTATGATTTATTCAGTGTTTATTTCGTTTATTATGAACTAATTCACTTTTTAGGCTTATGATGGATCTCTAAGTGAAATGATGATTTTGTAACCTTTGATTTTTAATTCAATAATCTATTCCCAGTTTATCTATATTGACTTGAGCTTGAATTTATGAATTGCCTGATCAACAATTCTTTGAGGATTTGTATGGAATCGAGAGAGGATATTCAAATCTAGACCTAATTAATATAGCATGTGTTCATGAATTTTGTGAATAGCAGAATTGTGATGAATGTTAAGGTAGAGATATGCTTGACATCGCATGTAGTCGGATAGAGAACTTATTCTTAAGCCTTCTTTAATAGTAATTCACATAGAGATATAGTGAGTTAGTTAATTAAGGTGTTTAACTTGTTTCTATCTTAATTGTGGATTGAAGTTAATACGGTATTACTGCATCGAGAGGTGGTTAATACTACGTTCGTGTTCTTGATTAATAAACTGGGATAGTGAATTGAATTGGAATTAAGGTGTTAAGATCAGAGTGAAGCTTAGGGTGAAATCGTAAGTCTAATTCTCCATTAATTGTTTGAAATTCCAGATTTTGATAGTTGTAATTATTTTGTGATAGTTCAATTATTCTTTAATTTTGATTATTTAATTTTAGTTATTGAGTTGATTTGTTTAATAAAATTTGGATTAATAGAAAATTTGTAATTGTAAGTTAAGATTATTGCTAGTTAGTCTCTATGGGAACGATATTCTACTCATCACTCTATTACTTGTTGACCACGTATACTTGTTTGTTGTGCGTATATAGATTTTACACAACAGTACGGGAAGAAGAACTTAGATTGAGTTGTAAAGGATAGCATACGAATTAAAGAAAATTCGTATTAAGGAAAGAGAAAGTTAGAAGTTGTAAAATTTCAATTGAGGACTCATGTGATAGCTGAGTTGTATGAACCTTTGTATGGGCAGAGGTTTGTGCTTGGTGTAACAACCACTCAGTTTATTATAGTGATAATCATTGAAATTGGTCACGCTATCAAGATGTATATGACGAGAAGGTGAATCTTTTCTTATATATATACTTGGTAGGTAGAGAACGATAAGATAAGGTGCGAGTTCTTGAAACTCGTACTTATGGTAGGTTCGTGACTCATAATTATATGGTATGTTTTTGAACTTCTCAGCGAATGGACGTCTATGGTCTGACTGGGATAGTTCTTAAACTCATATTATTGTGGAAAGTTGCTGAACTCATAATGTGTGGTAAGTTGATGGATTGTACTAAGGAATAGTGATGTTTGGACTAAAAACAAGTTATTTTCAGTAGACTTAGCATTGAAGGTGCTAGAGAAGATTAAGTATTGTCGCAAGTAAGACAATGAAGGAAGATGGAGAATAGGATATTCCAAGTCATCTAGCTATGCTAGATTTCGAAGTTTGTTGAAATCGTGCTAATATGAGCATTTTAAAAAGGAAAGAATTGGTTCAACTTTTGGAACCAATGGATTTTAAAAGAACTATTCTTGGTATGTCTATGCTAATTGATTCGGCTGGACAGAAATTGATTTGAAATATCAAAATGAATTTTATATCATCAATGCATTTGATGCAAGGATGGTAAAACGATGGAGTTATTAATGCAATTAAACCTAATGTTGGATTTGATCTTATGATCAACAACCCGCTATGGTATGATGTATAATGACAAAGTCATAAACTGACGAAGTCCTCAATGTCTTTATGAAAAGTACTCTGATCATAGCGACGCCATGAAACGTTTTGATGTAGTGCGAAAGAATTTAAAGAAGTAGTCGATGTCAATTGATTTGACTAGACGAATATTTCGAGTTGATGTCCAATTTATTGGTATAGTCTAAGCTATTTGATTCAGCTAGACAAATGATATGTTATGTTTAAAAGAAAATCGAGCTTTCTATGAGAAGTTATGTCGAACCAAATTGTTTTGGTGCAGAATCTAATGATTAAGTCTGAGGTGAACATACTCCGAAATGGGGTTATACGATGGGTTAATCACCTACATATGGAAGAGGTAGTTTACCTTCTTTGTGATTGTAAACTTACCATGGAAGAAGGGTTTACGGTGAAATGTTGTTAAACCTAGTAAGAGTTCATGGTCGATTTGACCCCTCAGCAAAAGAATGAAATGTTTTAAAGGAATCATTATATTCCTATTTATTCCTTTCACATCATGATTCTTGATAAGTTGTGAAGGGTAGATGACCCGGGTATGGGTGTGGAATTAGAAATTCCGAGGACGGAATTTTTATAAGGAGAGAAGAATGTGACAATCCAGAAAATCGGATTATCCAGAATTTAAGATTTAAAGAATTAGTTATTAATAAAATGAATTTTTATTAATACTATTCTGTGCTATGTGTTTATTAATCGTTCTAGAACCTAGGATGATTATTAATCGGGAGGATTCTGGCCACGAGCTAGACTGAACGAGTAAGAATTTTCAAGACGAAAATAAAAAATTTCCAGGATCAAAATATTTCTGGGGAAAAAGATGAAATAGGCACTATTCACCCGACGAAACCTAAGGGTTAGGGTTTGAATAACATAAGCCATTCCGAGAGTTCGGTATGTCGAAATGACATTCCGTCGAAAGATTTGACGATAAAATATCGTGAAAAGTTAAATAAGCCAATAAAAGTTTTTCTCAAAAAACGTGCAAAAATCGGACGAAATAAAAAATGACAAAAAGTATTGTTATGTACTTTTCACTCGTTTAACTATGTTAGGGGAAAACGTGAAGGAAAACGCTTATCGTGGAAAAGTATTTTTCAGTTTTTCAGAGAACCGAAGAATACGTAAAAGTTAATCGGTAAAGGAAAGTCAAAATATCCAAAAATATTTGGATTCTGAGAATCGCAGTTTTTAAAACTGTCGGACGAAACCCGAATGACGGAACCACGAAATTTAAAGGCTAAGTAAACTTAAGGGCTAAGTAAACTTAGTGCCTAAGTAATGAATAGTAAGGAGGTTGGGGCGAAATGACTAAAATGCCCCCAGCCTTGGTTTTCTATAAATAGGAAGCTAACTTCATTATTTTGGGATTTTAAAAATCCCACACTTTGAGTGAGAGAGAGAGTTTGAATGGAAGAAGAGAAGGAAAAGGAAGAGTAAAAGCTTTCTCGAGTGCACGCTTTGTCCAACGAAGAAAGATTAAAGAAGAGAGGTAATCCAAAAACCTAACTTCTAGATAATTTTCTTTAAGTTTATATGTTTAAAACATAATTTAATGAGAATATGAAGTAAAAGATGTAAGAATGATTTCATATGGTTGAAATCATGAGAAAATGAAGAAATAAGAATTTAAAGTTTAGTTTATAAATTTCTTAAGGAAGTATACGATTCATAATGAATTAGAACGATCCGAGTGGATTATATGAATGAGTAGGTGAAATAAGTAAGGAATGGTGTTCTATAACATTAAATTCCAAGAAAAAGTGAAATCGTAATCCAAAATATCGATTAAAAATGAAGAACGAACGAAGAACGCGAAGAACACGCGAATAACGTTGTTGATGGACAAATTTAAAACCATCGTACTGTAATTGTTGTTGATGGACAAGTTTAAAACCATCACGTATAAGTTAGATGCTTATTACTTGGTTAGGAACATTAGAAACGTTCATGAAGAACGGATTAAAACTGAGCTATAACGAAGTTATGGCGAAAATTCGTAAAAGATGAACGAGAAATAGAAAGTATGTAAATGAACCCGAACGTATAGGGTTTCATAATAATGTAAGAGAACGTATAAAACATGAGCCGTGGACTCAAGAACAAGCGAGTTCCGAGTTCGGATGACCGAATTACGGACGAAAGAACGAAGAACGTTAAAAACGTAAAACGAACAAAGAGCAAAGATAAAGCCAATTGAATTGTATGTTAACGGATTCAGAATGAAGTTCTGTCTATGGGTAATCAAAGTACGTAAGAAAAGGAAGAAAATGGCTTTGGAATGACCTCGTTCCAAGTTATAACGAATAAGTTATTGAATCGGGAAGTAAGCGTCTTAAGCAATTTTTAAGACTTAGAAAAATTTTCTAGGTTTTGTGGTCGGCGCCGCAGCGCCAGTTAAGCCTTGGGAGGCGGCGCTGCAACGCGAGGCCTGAGCCATCAGCTACTACTAAGTGGCACCGCGGCACGAGAAATAGAGAAGGGAGAAGGCGCGCAAATTTTCGACCTAAGATGACATGCAGAGGTGTCACTGCATGAGGTAAAGGAAGGGGCACGACGCCGCAGCGCTGGTGCAGGGGAAAAGCCAGTGATGAGCTTTTAAGTGCTCAATTACTGGGGGATGTGCAAGAAAGAAATATGAACTTGTAGTTCGACTAATTTAACACTTAATCAAGTGTATTAAACCTTTAATGAAGGTTGAACGAAAAGATTAAATGAGATTAAAAGACAGAGAATTTAAGCGGGTTACGGAACCAATGTTCGTGGGCTGTAGTCGCAATAAACGAACATGGGGGATTGCTATGATTGTGATTCCTTAAACGTTGGGTAACGAGTGTAATGTATAACATTTCGATGTTATGACATGGTAATGAGAGATGAATGTAAAGCGTATAGACGCTGTGAACGCAACGCTGTTGCAATGAGCGATCAGTCTTAGCATACAATGAACCGTATGGCTTTGACATTAAGAAAGAATAATGAACATGGGGTTCAGATAATGGGTAATGAATGAAAGCGATTAAAACCTTAGTTAAAGGTTGAATATGAGATTAAGGGATGAACAACGTAAACGTTGAATACGTAAACGATTCTCGTGAATCATATTCACATCGAGCGAAAGTTCTAAGTGTACATTGGTTGTATAACTTAGACGTTGACAAAGGTAGTAAGTAAGATATGAATTATCAAGAAAGCCGTAGTGAACGGTAATAAGATTAATGAAAGCCGAATGAGAGTCGGATAAAGAATGTTAGAATGAAATGTAAGCGTTGAACACTTTAACCGACGTGAAGGTTGAGTGTACGTGAATATTAAACGGGTAGAACCTACACCCCGTGTATGGTTTGACCGTAGGATAATGAAGACCAATGATTAAACCTGTGAATGGTGAAGAAGTTGAATTAAAGATAAGTACGTATAACATAAAGAAGCCGATTTAATGTTTATAACTTGGATGACGTTCCGAGTCGAATTAATCGGACGTTGTAAGATAAGAATAAGATACTGTAAAATGCTTATCGCTATAAATGCATAGAATGAATATGGAGTGATCGTCCTGAGTATACAAAAGACTATATGACTTAGACGATAAAGAGTGAATCCTGAGGTGTGGCATTTAGTTGCCAGAAAGCCATAAGGAATGAGAAATTAACTTAACGAAGATTATAGTTTAATAGTTCAGATAATTTAAGATAAGTTAGTTTGTGGTGCAATCGTAACCTTTGATGGTTGACATGTGGGAGTTGGGCTAAACAATTCCTTCAGAGAGCGAAGGTATATACAAAACTGGTAACCGATCTAACTCACTATTATGGGCAGTGTAGATGAGACGGGAACTTGTTTGTTGGTTGTTTGTTGGAAACCACTCAGAGTACCATATGTACTACTAGTAGAGAAATGATGTGTGTTGAGTCCTAGAGAAGTTATAAGAAGAAGATAAGAATGTAAATCATCAAAGATGATGAACGTATGGAGTAAGACATCTTCGTATGTCATGAAGTCGTTAACTGGTAAAGGAAGTTGGTCACGTAAACTTAGTTTGTAAGAACGTGAACACTAAGAAGTAAAGTTAAGTAAACCAATGCGTAAAGTCAAGTATATGACTAATTGGTGTATGCGTTATTTCCATATGTACTACATAGGATTTGGAATGAGCAGTTCAACGTAAACTATAAGCTTTAGTTGTGCGTAAGGCAAGTTTCCTAACTTCATTCATATTTTAAATGAATGCTAGTTTCTAAAACTTCTTAGATGTTGAACTTGAGAGGTTTTGTCTATGTGCGAATGTGTGATATTTGTACAAGGTGGTAGAACGTATGAGGTCTTGTGCCATAATGTGAACACTTAGGTGTTTCTATGATATCAACTGTTCTATGATTGAACTGTTCAATATGAGAATGTTATGTTTATACATGAACCGTTATTGTTAAGTCTGTGCTAAAGATTCTAGCTAGACAGGATGTGTATGAAAGAGAGTAGAGAATGAAAGTATTTCAAAGTGAATGTAAATAATGTTTTAAAATGATAGCAATCGAGATTATTCCTATTATTCAAGCTTCTTCATAACCTTTGTTCGGTTATTGAAGTTTTAAAAGAATGTTTGAATTCTTAAAGTTGTTTGTTCAACTGTTATGACTTGCTGGGCAATTGAATGCTCACACTTGCTTTAAATAAAAACATTTTCAACGAACGATGTTAGAAAGAACTTAAGGATCCCGTAAAAATTAAGCTGATCGGTTTCCAGAAGAAGTGTCATTCATTAGATGAATGAGCGTGAAGATCAAGCGAAGACTTGTAATATAGAATGATCGAATTAAACTATAGAATAGCTTAATGAATGATTATGTATCCTTGGTGGTGGATAAAAGTCACTCGTGTATGATGTAAAGAATAATGTAATTATCATTATTTGTAATGAAAGAGGTTATAAGGTTTTAGAACCTGGGATTTGAGAATGTATGTTGTTATATTTAACTATATAATGATGTATGTTTGGCAAGAGATGGGACCGTTACGTACGGAATTCAGGTGTGAAAATAGACCAGATTTCGGGGCGTTACACGTCGTACGGATATTCCCCGACAAAAAGAATATTCCCCGACCAAACGAATATTCCCCGACACAACGAATATTTAATATCAACTTGTTTACTTTGTAAAATTTTCACATATCACCCTTAACTTTAACCTTTTATGAATTTAACCATTTACTAAATAGAATAACAATTATAAGAAAATTGAATACTTGTGTGTGTGTATGTGTGTAAAGCCATTAGACTCACAACTTAAATGTTGACAAATGTTTTAAAAGGATGTGAAATAATATAATTGGGCAAAATGGATTTGAAAGAAGCACTCCAAGCATTAATAAATAATTTTTTTTTATTGATGTATTTTGACCTCCCTCTAATAATGTTTTGGTTCCGCCTCTAGATAGAAAGTGAAAATCTTTTTGTCTTAAAGAAAAATCAGAGTAGTAATGTAAGAGATTTTATGGAAGTCAAAAGAAAACCAAATGAGAAATTTGATTTAAGTAGAACTACTGAAACTTGGAATTTGCATACTAATGAAGAAGCGTATATCTAGGAGAAAGGTCAAAGGTTCTGACAAGATGAGGAAATCGCGCATAGATGTATATCTTTCGGTAAAGAGTAAGAGGGTCGGGATGAGTTCATTCTCTGGTGATCTTAATCGTTCATTTTAAAGTTTTATGTAAATTTATAGTTTGAGATTGACACAATATCTTTTCGACATCATGTTGTTGTTGTACATGGGAGGTTTTTTTGTTGAGTTTTATTGGCTTGGATTTTACTTCTACCATTAGTAGCTAGATATCTGGTGTGGGAGTGCAAGAGAAATTAATTTTTTTTTGGGTGCCTTGCGGCTGTCATATGTTTTGCTACTTTTTGCTTATTTTGGTATACCATTTTAAGTTTTGCTTGCAGAGTAGTGGCGGAACCAGAATATTTTTGGAGAGGGGGTCAAAATATATCAATAAAAATAATTATTTATTGACGCTTGCAGTGTTTCTTTCAAATTTATTTTGCCCAATTATAGTATTTCACAACATCCTATTCCAACCATTGTAAACCTATAAGTTGTAAGTCTAATAACTTTAAATGTATATATATATATATATATATATATATAATTTTTTCGAACTATGAGACTATTAATCAGACTTTGAATTTTTTAGTCAACTGATTAGTTAATTTTATAGATAAATTATAAATTATATATAATATTATATATTCAAAACCTTATATTGTGATTATGGTCATCTTCTTTGGAGACAACTGAGAGTAGCCACTCAAAGCAAGAAAATGAATTAAGTTATTCTCATTTACAAAAAAATTGATACCAATGTATGATTAAGTCAGTAAAATAAATGAGTGTAATATTAATTAATTAATTATCAAACTTATTTAACATTACTTTATCTTATAGTAATATTGTTAATTTATTATAGGTGAAAAGACATAAAAAAACAAATAAATTAATACCATCTCATAACAAAGATCAAATTTAACTAATATTAACAAGCTTCATATTCCAAGGTTAGGGGTCATATGACCCCCCCTCGCCCCCCTAGTTCCGCCCATGTTGCAGAGTTGCAGTTTTTTGCATGTCATGGGTAAGGGTGTAAATGAACCGAATCGAGCCGAGTATTGAGTTGCTCAGATTTGGTTTACAAAATTTATCGAGTATTAAAATAAGGTTTGATTGAGGCTCGTTTAGTTACCGAGTCGAGCACGATTTCGAATCGAGTCTGAATAGTTTGAACTTTTTGAATGAATATGATCCGAGTATTAATACAAATTATAATTTGAGGAGGTTCGAGTAATTTATCGAAAATTAAAATTTGCTCATATTTAAATTATTTATATTTTGAATCGAACTTTTAATCATGCGTAAACGAATCAAGTCCAAACTATTTGTTCATTTTGTTATCCATGATTGTTTGTTACCTTTTGTTTTGTATCTTTAGTGGGGAGAAGGGTAGGGTGTAGTCTTCCATTTTTGTAATTTTAAATTTTATGGGCTTGGAGATTGGATGTATATGGGGATAAGAGAGGTGAAATGGGGTTTAGTGTTTATGATTTGTCAAGTGTGTTTGACATAATCTTGTTACATATTTTAATAATATAAAATATGTTTTGCTGATAAAAAATAAAAAAGAAAAAAAAATCTCCAATCTTAGTTATAAACTCTTTTTTATGGATTGTTTTTAAGTAAAATTTTGACTTTCAATTGTATCAACATAACTAATAAAACAGGCACAAGAAATCAAAACAATAAAATTTATCATAAATCAAACTATAAAAAGTTCATATTAATCTTTTTTTTAAAAATACATTTCTGTTATAAAACTTTAGCAAAGTGTATAAAGATACTCTTATAATTGCTGCATAAAATTAGAGAGAATAAACAAGAGAAAAGAGAGAGAAATTCTTATTCTCATTTTTCAGTATTCATTCCTTTCATTCCTTTATATAGGAAGAGAAGAGGAGGAGTGGTTCACGGACTGAATGAAAGAAGGAAGGAAAAGGGGAGGGTCACGGGAGAAAGGAGAGAAAAGAGGTAAGAGTTCCCTCCTAAGGAGGGAATCAATTATTACAACACTTCCCCTAATTCCCTATGATAGAAGATTATGTCTCATTAAAAACCTTGTTAAGAAAACCCAGTGGGAAAAACTTAACGAAGGGAAAAAGAGTACATATCTTTTACATAAATATTTTAATTGACTACCTCGTCAAAACCTTGTCAGGAAAAACCCATTGGGATAAAAACTGTGACTAAGGAAAAAGAGTACAGTCTTTCCCTCAAAAGGAATTCATTACTCCTTGATGAAATGTTGTCATAAGTCTTTCAGTCGACATATTCTGATCCTTTTTCGAAGTTTTGCAAATGTTGCATTTGGTAGCAACTTTGTGTATAAGTCGGCTAGATTATCACATGATCGAATTTGATGCACATTTATATCACCCTTCTTTTGTAGCTCATGTGTGAAGAAGAATTTAGGTGAAATGTGTTTTGTTCTATCTCCCTTGATGTACCCTCCTCTAAGTTGAGCAATACATTTAGCGTTATCCTCATACAGAATTGTAGGAATGTCTTTGATTGATGGTAATCCACATGATTTTTGAATATGTTGAATAATTGATCTCAACCAAACACATTCTCTGCTTGCTTCATGTATAGCGAGAATCTCTGAGTGATTTGAAGATGTAGATGTCATGGTTTGCTTTGTGGATTTCCAGGATATAGCCGTATCATAATATGTAAATACAGAACCTGTTTGTGATCTTCCATTGTGTGGATATGATAAATATCCTGCATCGGCATATCCAACCAATCGCAACGTTGAATCTCTTGGATAAAATAACCCAAGATCAATAATTCCATGGAGGTATCTCAAAATGTGTTTAATCTCATCCCAATGTCTCTTAGTCGGAGAAGGACTGTATCTTGCTAACAAGTTGACAACAAAAGTAATATCAGGTCGTGTACAGTTTGCAAGATACATAAGAGCACCTATTGCACTTAGGTATGGAACTTCAGGTCCAAGAACTTCTTCCATTGCACTTAGGTATAGAACTTCAGGTCCAAGAACTTTTTCCATTGCACTTAGGTATGGAACTTCAAGTCCAAGAACTTCTTCCCCACTTTCTAGAGGCCGAAATGGATCTTTATCAACTTCCAAAGATAGAACAACCATCGGGGTAGTCAAAGGATGAGCTTTATCCATATGAAAACGATTGAGAATCTTTTCAGCATATGCGGAATGATGAACAAAAAAAATTCCAGATGCTAAATGCTCCACTTGTATTCCCAAATAGAATTTTGTCTTTCCAAGATCTTTCATTTCAAATTCATTTTTTAAATAAGTAGTAGTTCTTATGAGTTCTTCAGGAGTACCTACAAAATTCAAATCATCCACATATACAGCAATGATGGAAAATCCACTTTGTGATTTCTTAATAAAAACACATGGACATACATGATCATTTATATATCCATCTTTTATTAAATAATCACTAAGTCGATTATACCACATACCACCGCATCGCTTTTAACCCATACAATGAGCGTTGTAACTTGATTGAATATATGTGACTGGGCCTTTATGATTCAGCCATTTTCAATCCTTTAGGGATTCTCATATAAATCTCACTGTCAAGTGAGCCATATAGGTATGTTGTTACAACATCCACCAGACGTGTTTCCAAACCTTCCATGGTTGCCATACCAATCAGAAAGCGAAAATTGACTCCATCCATTATGTACTGGAGAGTATGTATCCTGATAATCAATATCAGGTTTTTGTGAAAACCCTTGAGCTACAAGTTGGGCTTTATATCTCACAATTTCATTTTTCTCATTTCGCTTTCGTACAAATGCCCATTTGTTTCCAACCAGGATTACACCCAGCGGTGTTTGAACTACTGGTCCAAATACTTCTCTTTTCAATAGAGATTGTAGCTCAGTTTGAATAGCATCTTTCCATTTTGGCCAATCTTTTCTTTTCCGATATTCTTCCACGTTTTGTGGTTCAGGATCCGTGTCAGGAATCAAAGTAATATCTGATGCTATAGAGAAAGCAAATATATCATCATTCATAACTTTGCTTCAATCCCATATTTTCTCATCATGTATATAATTTATTGAGATCTCTTGGTGTTCATCTCTTATCCCTTCACTGAGATTTTGAACCTCTTCTAGGGCTATTCCCACTCTTGGAATATGTGCTACTTCTGTAGCAGGTATTCCTTTTGGGATTCCCTTATTTGCTTTTGATTTTTGTGGTACAGTGTCTTTTGCACCAACCGGTCTTCCACACTTCTGGCGTGGTTTAGATTCTTAAATTACTTTATTTATCAATTTTCCAGGAATTAATTTTTCAATAGGTATTTCTATCTCTACTGGAGTATTCACTGCAGGTGTATATGACTTTATCATTTTTCTAGCATCATTAAATGCATCTGGCATTTGATTTGCAATATTTTATAAATAAATAATTCTTTGAACTTCAATTTTACATTGTCATGTATGATGATCAAGTGAATTTAATTCTGATGCATTCCATGATATCTCAGAGGGATTTTTATTTAAAACTTCCCCTCCTCTTAATGGTGGAAATACAAATTCATCAAAATGACAATCTACATAACGTGCAGTAAAAACATCTCTAGTTAAAGGCTCAATGGAGATTCCAATAATCATTAAAAGTCATTGATGAAAATTCAGCTGCGTTATCAAGTCGAATTGACTTAATTGAATGATCCAAGAACTGAGCCCGTAACTTGATTATTTGAGCAAGAAGTTTTGAGAAGGCAAAATTTCAAGAAGAGAGAAGACAAACATGAGACCCTCTAGTTGAAGCATCTATTAAAACCATGAAATATTGAAATGGGCCAGACAATGGGTGAATAGGTCCACAAATGTCTCCTTGAATTCTCTCAAGGAATTTTGTGGCTTCTTTATAAACTTTTACTGGTGATGGTCGAACAATTAATTTTCCTCGAGAACACGCAGCGCAAGGAAATTCACTACTAGGAAAAACCTTCTTATTATTGAAAGGATGACCAATAGAATTTTCAATAATACGACGCATCATAGAAGTACCTGGATGACCGAGTCTTTCATGCCAAAGTATAAAGGATTCGGGAAGGATTTTCTCGAATCGCTACTCCATTAACTCAGCTGACTCGGAAAGATACAAAATTCGGTTGGAGCGAGGAATGTGAGAAGAGTTTTCAAGAACTCAAGAGGAGACTCATTTTAGCACCGCTTCCGACAATACCATCCGCTCTTGAGGAATTTGTAATCTACAGTGATGCTTCAGGCAAAGGGTTAGGATGTGTTCTCATGCAACATGGAAAAGTCATAGCCTATGCCTCTCGACAACTCAAAGAATATGAGAGGAATTATCCTACTCATGATCTAGAGTTTGCAGCAGCCATTTTTTCACTAAAGATTTGGAGGCATTACTTGTATGGGGAGAAAGTGGAGATCTTTACGAATCATAAAAGCCTCAAATATTTCTTCAGTCAAAAGGAACTAAACATGCGACAAATGACGTTGGCTTGAATCATTGAAAGATTATGATCATACCATCCTCGAAAAGAGAACGTGGTAGTGATGACGCATTGAGTAGAAAGATCATATGCGGCACGAAAAGCGATATTGTCAACGGTTAGGTTTGTAATATTCATAACGCAATCAAATTGCATAAAATCAAGTAAAAAGCTTAAACCACTGTAAAATCGAGTTTAAAAATTTACAAACCATATAATTTTTTACAATCACCCTTTATGCACAATTATTAATTAATAAAACGAAAAGATAAAGAATAAAATCATACCCTTGAAGATCGAGCTTCCTCGTGTACAAGTTCACCTCCAAATCCTTTTCGCTGCTCAATCTTGAATCCACCGGTTTGGTTCCTTCCTTTCGATCAACGTTAGCCACCCAAATGTTTGGCCTCTCAGAGGTGATCCACCAAGGAAGAAGAAAATTCAAGAAGAAGGGTGGTTGGCTAAACCCTAGTTTTCTATCTCTATAGAAAAAGGTGTACTCTCCCAACAATTTGAATTATTACGCTTTTTGTTGAAAAAGTCAACAACCCATACCACCCATAATATAAGACTCTCTTATTTATAGATGTGGGCAACCCACCTTAACAATTAAGGAATTGGGTTTTATTTAATTAATTAAATTCTTTTAATTAATTAAGCTCCCTAATCTTATTAGGGATAATTAATTAAACTCTTTAATTAATTTTCCTTCCTAATCCAATTAGAATAAATGAGAGTACTTTATATTAAATTAATTCCTAAACTCTTTTAGAAATTAAAATAATAATAATTGTAATAATATTAATAAGACTCTCTTATTAATTTATATTTAATATTTCTAAAATATTAAATAATAATATTAAGCTATTTAATTTATTCTATCACCATAGATTAAATTAAATATACTTAACATATTATTACGATTATGCCATTAACTTCTTAAATAATTATTCTTCCTTTTATGGTGTGACCCTTTAGGTTCTCCATATTAAACCTATTGAATAAATCAATTAGAATAATTCTAATCTTATTTAAATAAATAAATTAAACAATTAATTTATTTAAATAATATTTATTCTACAATAGGGATAAGCCTCTCTAATGATCATCAACGACTTTCCGTATAATATAGATTTCAACATTAATCATTAAAGAACCTTTGAGTAAATAGTTACCGCATAATTCAATCCTTCCACCATACAATGTCCCAATTAAATATAAGATATGGAATTATCACAAGTCTTATTTTATTTAATTATATGTATTTCGACTCTTAAATGCACAACTCAAATAATGCAAATTAGAAACTCCTTTCTAATTTCATTCTCGCCTTTGCCAAGGACTACTGGGTTGTCATTTATCGAATCACATAGACATTTCTCTTTTTTATTAGAAGTGGTAGATTCTTTATCGATCATACATTATCTCCATGTACAACTTATTATACCCAAGCATACCCTTTGATATACCCTAAGGGTCTTAAGGAATAAGTCAAAGTATAACTCATCATACACAAGATACTATGATGATCTCAAGTCCAAGGATTACTTAGACTACTATCACTACAGAATTCCTATCGACAGCAAAAAAAACTCCATTAGGTATTCCTTAGCGAGCCAATGCTCAAAGGAACTTATTCTCTAATAAGCACCTACATACTTGCTTTTAGTGTTCCACACAAAAATGATCATGAGATCAATCATCCTCATCCAATGAGCAAGCAACGATGTACCAATCTATCCGGATTCACTAATCCCCAATTTAGTAATCCAACGATTGGGAACTATTTTAGTTTTAAGCTTTCTAAGAATTTAGATCTCATTAGAATGATCATCATCATTATTCTAAAAGCATTGCTTAAAACTATGGGTTTATCACATATTATAAAACAAAGATCATGTAGATAATTAAAAGCCTTTAATAAATTAATACTTTTTATTAATAAATGAATAAGATTGTTACAAAGTATATGCTTTATCATCAAACATGATCGGGCTTGTGTGCATACTACTTTCAATCTCCCACTGCACTAAAGCCAATCGTCATGGTATCTTATACTCTTCTTCTCTAAGTGACGATTATCCCGCCGTTGGATAAGCTTTAGTTAATGGATATGTAATGTTGTTCATGAGAGTCCACTATCTCTATAGTGATTTCCCATCTTCAATGATTCTAATAATCAAATGAAAGTGCCACAACACATGTTTAGATCCAAGATGAGACTTAGAACTATTCCTAGTTCTCAGAATGAACTTTTAATCCAAACAATCAACTTGCAGCCTTCATTTATAGCTATATACTTTGTCTTTATCACTAAACCAAAGAACTCTTCACATTGCTTGGAACCTTTCCAATTCATCGCACCACCGCTCAAGATAACGCTTTACCTTAAAGTGGATTTTCTCGTCATCTTGTCCGTCTCAAAAAACTGAGTCCGTTAAGCCCTCTAGTTTTAATTTAGACCCACCATGAATATGATCACATCCTTAGTGCCTAAGCTAAGAACTTTAAGATGTTTTTCACCGACTTACATAGTGAACTTCTCCGCATACGACCGATCAACATCGTGTCTCAGATATTTCATCGCATACATGATTGTCACTCATGCGATCTCTTTTTCATGAGTCTCGTGGGGACTATTAAGAGAGATACACCCATAGCTCATCAACATGAGACATCTCTTGAGTTTGCCATGCTAAACGACTTTAGCATCAAATGAATATACGCCTCGGGTTAAGTCGAGCATCCTCTTAAATCTATCTCTATAGATTTATATCCCAATTAAGATACTCTTCCCAAATCATTCATGGAGGAATGTTTAGACAACTTTTATCTTTACCGATCAGATAGTATCCGTAGGTATGTCATTCCTCATCCGTAGTATATCAACATATAATACTAGGAATGTCACGATGCCCCCAATCGACCCTTTTGTACACACTAGAATTTCTCTTACCTCATCAGATGTAACTCGAATCATCATCATCTTCTATGATGCGCACCTCATCATCATCATCCATGATGAATCCATACCTCCTAGGTATCTTCTTGTACTATTCCGCATTTACGATTCTTGCCAGGTACAATAGGTCTATCTACAAAGTTCCTCTTATTCGACTTATAAGGTTTTGTGGTTCTTGAACTCTTCAAGATCTATTATCCTCCCACTAGCCCCTTTAATGATAAAACACCTTTATCTTAGAAGGCGCAAGTGTTTCACAAACAAACACCTTTTGCTAAGTAGATTATAGAACATATACCCTAAACTTACTTTAGGATGTCCCACAAATCGACATTGTCAAATCTTGTCCCAAGCTTATCCTTTGAAACCTTTTCACATAAGTTGACAACCCCTTATCTTAACATACTTAAGATTAGAATCCTCCCCGTCCATAACTTTTATGGAGTCTTGGGGGATTTTGAGGTTACCATTTTCGTAGATATGCACCATTTCTAGACATTATCCTGTATGATACCGAATGCTCAGAAAATCATTATGGACCGCACTATGTCCAACAAGGTACGATTTTTCTTTCGTATACATCAATCAATTATTACGATCGATGTGTCCATTATGAGAAAACCATTTGAGATGATCTAGAAACTTATCAGACAAGTATTTATTCCTCGATCTAATCAAAGAATCTTAATACTTTGCCAATTTGTTTCACTTCAATTCTTCAACCTTTCAAATAATTCACACTTGTATTTCAACAAATACACACATTCAACTCTTTGAATGATCATCTCCTTTTCTTATACTAGTTTGTTCAATTTGCAAAATATATTTTCACGTAAGTCAAGTATACAAAATCCATTAAGTAATATTCCAGCTTATACAAAAACATTATTATTATAAATAGAACAACAATTGTTCTTAATTATAATACCAAAGATTTCATCATCCAACAATAAAATGGAAATAATATTTTTAACAAGAACTCGAATACAATAACAACTTATCGACTTAATAGATTTGCCTCAGTAGGCATTGCTAAACTATAAGTTTCTATGGCTAATGCAAAGAACCTTTGCTTCATTTCCCACATATAGATTACTTATATTTGTTTAGCTTTCTACTTCGCTTGGTCCTTTCATAAATCTATATTTATGATAACCAAAGCTCAGATCCAATACCCAAGTAGAACCTCGACTTAAAGAAAATTTATTTCAAATCATGAACAAAATCAGATTGTAACCAAACTTCACTAAGCTTTCTTTGGTTAGCCTCTCTCAAAGATGCTTCTCGCAGCTTTCTTTCCAAAGGTCCAAAGCTTATTGCAAAGGAAGCAAACCCTTTGCTATCCATACGCTTTTGTTCTTATTATCCTTTGTTTATGCCTTTCTATTTACCTTCTTTGAATCGCTCTTCTTTCGTAAGATCCTTTGGCCCCTACCAAGAAGACTTGATCTTTCTTGGTTGAAAAGTGACTCTCAACATTTTTCAATATGTTAAGCAAATCAAATGAGGTCGATATCTAGCTTGTTCATATGAAAAATTCACAACAATTGTGAAAGGAGTCCGGAGTGAGTGCAAGATCAAATCTCGCTCAACTCTCCATCCATGACAAAAAACAAATATTCCTAATCGATCAATCAAATTGATTATGTTAAGAACTTTTTCTCTGCATTTATAGTGCCATTGGCATTCTAGATCTAAGAGCTCCTTAGATATCTCGATATCTATCACCCCACTTTCCTCACCATCAACTACTTGATGTGCAGAATATAGTAGAGCATCCATAGTTTCATGTCGACGTCAAGCTCATTACTCATGGATGCGAGCATGATGCATCGAGCCAATCAGGCATCATCTTGCCACTTTCTAAAAGTAGCAATCTCTTCCTCGAGGCATTGTCTCGCAACCATCGCAGGATAGGCGATTATGACATAAGATAGCTTTTTCAAATATGAGAACTATTCTCAAATTCCTTAACCAATCCGCTTAATTCTGGGCCCGATTAATTTAGCATCTAATATGCTTCGCAGTTGATAGTAATTTTAGACATTGTAAAATTCTCAGAAATGAATTTGTAATTAACAACATTTTAACATACATTCTTTTATTAATTACCAAAATAAATTAGGTCTTGTTTTAAATTGGTATCTCCCACTATTTTCTTCAAACTATATTACCTCACTTATATAGTTCGCAAAATCTAATTAAAGATTTGCTAGTGAGAATAAGGATCCCATTTCAAATGTATATAGCCTTGTGGTGACACAAACAAACTATATATAAATAAATAGGTAGACAACTTTTGTCAATTACATCAACTATGCAACTCCTTTTTTTTTTCTCTTAGATTATTTTGATCAAGTGGTGGCACATCCGAATCAAAATTATCCAAGTTAAGTCCGACCTAGCACTCCATATATTCAAAAAGAAAATATCATCCTTGTGGTGACACAACAAAACAATATTGTTCAATTTTCTTTATAAGCATCAAATGTGATAAATTAACATCTTAAATACTTAATACTTGCCTTGTGGTGACACAACAAACTCATATTAAATATTTAATACTCTATTAATTTTATCATGCTAGAAGGCTTACGCTCGATATTCCAAATATCTTTGAACGCTTTAGACTTAATATAAAAAAAATTGAGGGGTTTGTTATTAATTTGTCTCATCTTGTTTAGCGCACATTTACATATATATATAAAAAACGCCATATATTAATTAACATGCTAAGCATGTTTGCATAATATATAATATATATATATATAAGCATGCATATATAGAATACTATATTCTACCCGGATTGATTATGGACTTTATTCTAGTTTGTCTACTAGAGCCACCAAGTGAACCAAAAGGTCAAACCCTTGGGGTGCAAGAAATAATATTTAAATATAACTATTACATTTAAACCCTGCTCCATTACAAACGGGTCTTCAAGCGCCTCCTTGCTCCTTTGATCTCCAATTTTTCAAAATTAATTCTAACTATTCCTATTACAAAACTATTTAAAATAAATAGAAACCTCGATCGCCAGCCAAAGGGAAGTACATAGAGAGAGATAGAATTTACATTAAGAAAAATTAGAGAAGACGAGGTACGCAGTAATTCCATTTAATAAAACCCATACATTCATGCATCCAACTAAAATAAAATCCAATCACATCGTCAATAGTCCATAATCAATCCCATTTATTATCATACACATCACCATACGCATCAATAAATAACATTCATCTCATGAATAATAAACATTTAATATATATATTGATATCATTTAATGGGCAAATTTAGTTAGTATAAAATCTAATTTTTGAATCAAAATAAACTCCTTTATTTTAATCCAAATTTAAATCAAAATAAAACTATTTTATTTTAATTTATCCAATTTTGAATAAAATAAACTATTTTATTTTAATCAAAATCTTTAATCAAAATAAACTCCTTTATTTTAATTAATTATGGAATCCAATTCCATAAAAAAAAAATTAAATCTTTAATTAAAAAAAACTAAACTTTTTATTTTAATTAATTATGGAATCCAATTCCATGTAAAAAAAATATTTAAAGGAAACACTTTTATTCTTTTTCCTATTCACAAATAAACTCCTTTATTTTGAATAATATGAAATCTTATTTCATATTTAAATAAACTCCTTTATTTAAGGAAATATGGATTCTTCTTTCCTATTCACAAATAAACTCTTTTATTTTGAATAATATGAAATCTTATTTCATATCTAAATAAACTCCTTTATTTAAGGAAAGATGGATTTACTTTCCTATTCACAAATAAACTCCTTTATTTTAGAAAAATAAAATCCAATTTCAACTCCAATTAGTTATTATGAATCCAATTTCAACTCTAATTAGTTTTATGGAATCCAATTCCAACTCTAATTAGTTAGCATGAAATTTAATTTTAAAATTAAAATAAACTTTTTTTTTTTAAGATTAAAATAAACTTTTTATTTTAAAATTAAAATAAACTTTTATTTTAATAATAAAATAATTAAAATATATATATATATTATATATATATATATATATATATATATATATATATATATATATATATATATATATATATATAAATATATATATATATATATATATAAAATATATATTATATATATATATATTTATATTATATATATATATATATATATATATTTCCTATATCTAACTTATATATATATATGCTTCCTTTATTTTATTTAAAAAAAATATATCATATATTTATATATATTAATTATTGAATTCCTTAAAAAAAAATATATTGTGATCATCACTTGATCACCGTAAAACACTTTTTTATTTCCATTCCTTTTTTTTTTTTTTTCATTTATTGACAAAGATGTACTACTATTTTCATTTATAATGCCATCCGGTTTTTTCAAAAAAAATGACCTTTTTTTTTTTTTTTTTTAATTCACGTGGGCCACCAAATGTAACCTTTTTTTCAAAAAAAATCCCTCGATTAAAAAAAAAAAATTTTTTTTTTTTTTTTTTTTTTTTTTTTTTTTTTTTTTTTTAAATTTTATACAATAAAATTATGCCCAATTAAATTGTTCTAAACACATATCAATATACATATCAAATTAAAACAATTAATAATTCGCATAAAGGTTTGGCTCGATGCCACCGTTAGGTTTGTAATATTCATAACGCAATCAAATTGCATAAAAAAGTGCTAAGCGTGGTAAAATCGAGTTTAAAAAATTTACAAACCATATACCCGGATCACCTTTATGCATAATTATTAATTAAACGAAAAGATAAAGAATAAAATCATACCCTCAAGATCGAGCTTCCTCGTGTACAAGTTCACCTCCAAATCCTTGCGCTCAATCTTGAATCCACCGGCTTGGTTCCTTCCTTCGATCAACGCTAGCCACCCAAATGTTTGGCCTCTAGAGAGTGATCCACCAAGGAAGAAGAAAATTCAAGAAGAAGGGTGGTTGGCTAAACCCTAGTTTTCTATCTCTATAGAAAAGGTGTACTCTCCCAACAATTGGAATTATTACGACATTGAAAAAGTCAACAACCCATACCACCCATAATAAGACTCTCTTATTTATAGATGTGGCAACCCACCTTAACAATTAAGAATTGGGTTTTATTTAATTAATTAAATTCTTTTAATTAATTAAGCTCCCTAATCTTATTAGGGATAATTAATTAAACTCTTTTAATTAATTTTCCTTCCTAATCCAATTAGAATAAATGAGAGTACTTATATTAAATTAATTCCTAAACTCTTTTAGAAATTAAAATAATAATAATTGTAATAATATTAATAAGACTCTCTTATTAATTTATATTTAATATTTCTAAAATATTAAATAATAATATTAAGCTATTTAATTTATTCTATCACCATAGATTAAATTAAATATACTTAACATATTATTACGATTATGCCATTAACTTCTTAAATAATTATTCTTCCTTTTATGGTGTGACCTTTAGGTTCTCCATATTAAACCTATTGAATAAATCAATTAGAATAATTTAATCTTATTTAAATAAATAAATTAAACAATTAATTTATTTAAATAAATAATATTTATTCTACAATAGATAAGCCTCCCAAATGATCAACGACTTTCCGTATAATATAGATTTCAACATTAATCATTAAAGAACCTTTCGAGTAAATAGTTACCGACAATTCAATCCTTCCACCATACAATGTCCCAATTAAATATAAGACATGGAATTACCACAAGTCTTATTTTATTTAATTATATGTATTTCGACTCTTAAATGCACAACTCCAAATAATGCAAATTAGAAACTCCTTTCTAATTTCATTCTCGCCGCCAAGGACTACCGGGTTGTCATTTATCGAATCACATAGACATTTCTCTTTTTTATTAGAAGTGGTAGATTCTTTATCGATCATACATTATCTCCATGTATAACTTATTATACCCAAGCATACCTTTTGATATACCCTAAGGGTCTTAAGGAATAAGTCAAAGTATAACTCATCATACACAAGATACTATGATGATCTCAAGTCCAAGGATTACTTGACTACTATCACTACAGAATTCCTATCGACAGCAAATAAAACTCCATTAGGTATTCCTTAGCGAGCCACGCTCAAAGGAACTTATTCTCTAATAAGCACCTACATACTTGCTTTAGTGTTCCACACAAATGATCATGAGATCAATCATCCTCATCCAATGAGCAAGCAACGATGTACCAATCTATCCTGATTCACTAATCCCCAATTTAGTAATCCAACGATTGGGAACTATTTTAGTTTTAAGCTTTCTAAGAATTTAGATCTCATTAGAATGATCATCATCATTATTCTAAAAGCATTGCTTAAAAACTACGGGTTTATCACATATTATAAAACAAAGATCATGTAGATAATTAAAAGCCTTTAATAAATTAATACTTTTTATTAATAAATGAATAAGATTGTTAAAGTATATGCTTTATATGCTTTATCATCAAACATGATTGGCTTGTGTGCATACTACTTATCATGTGTTATTACGTGTTGCTCCATGGAAAGGAGTTACGAGATTTGGAAAGAGAGAAAAGCTCAATCCTCGATTCATTGGCCCATTTTAATCCTCGATCGAGTAGGAACTGTATGCGTATAGACTTCGCTTTCATGAAGTATGTCTCGTGTTCATAACGTTTTTCATATATCCATGTTACGTAAATATGTGAAAGACCCGAACCACATTATTGAGTTAGAACCGGACGAAATAGCAGAAGATTTAACGTATGAAGAGGCTCTTGTTCAAATCTTGGATAAGAAGGAACATATTCTACGCTCCAAGGTTATACCTCAAGTCAAAGTTTTGTAGAGAAACCACGATGTTGAAGAAATGACCTGGGAGTTAGAATCTGAAATGAAATCAAGGTATCCTTACCTCTTCGATATACCAGGTACGTACCCTAATTTCGAGGGAGAAATTTCATAAGAATGGGAGATTGTAAGACCCCAACTTTTATGAATAAAAATGAATTTTCTATAAATATCATTTTTAAATATTATGGAATAAATTTGATATAATGTTATAGTTGTGGGTAATATTTATAAATTTTGCAAAGTATGCAAGTTGTTATATAATATTCGATTGGTCGGGGAATATTCGTTTTAACAGGGAATATTCGTACGACGACACAATCATTGGTGGACCCCACAACGGAATTATTGTCAGATTAAAAAAATGACAAAAATATTTTTTATGAAAATAACGGCGGAAGTTTTACCGTTAACTGTTGAAACACTCGGTGTTAAAAGTATAGTAATACGCGTGGTTGCATAGTAGCACACGGTATTGATTATTGATGCTTACGTGAGAAGTCACTCAGTTTTGTTCAATTATTATTTCAGTAATTGTTGCATAGTATCTCACGTTAATTGATTCAATTATTGTCGATATTTTATATATTATTAAATCAATAATTGAGATGACAAAGTTATTAATATTATTATTTGCAATATTAACGATGTCTAGAAGTTCTGCCAATGAGAGGTTTGGTCACCTAATTGCACGCCAATAGGGAGAAATCCTTATTGGAAAGCCCCCTCTTTCCTGGGAACGACCTAGTCGATTAATATTGTGAATTATAATAATGATGATAAATGTTATTAAAAATGTTGAGGGGATTTTGATGAAGTATTTGATGTAAATTTTGCTTATTTTATGGACCCCCATTTACCCATTTTTTAAAATAATCGATAGAAAATTATTTAATATAATAAAAGGTGGGGGCCCACTATGGGGCCCACATTTGAAATTGAAGCAGGAAGTTGGCTGATGTTTTCACGGGAGTTGTTTTTATGGTGGGTAGTGTAATAATTGTATATATATATATATATATATATATATATATATATGATGAATGATTTTATATATATATATATATATGTGTGTGTGTGTACAAATTTGACAAAATGGGCATGGGTTGATTAAATGAAGTCATGGGGGTGATAACCCGTGAACTTATATATATATATAATATAATATAATATATATTATATATTATATTTTAAAAGATTTTATATTTTATAGTAAACCAATCTGGACCGTCCGTTTAAAAGTAAATTAATCCTGATCGTTCAGAATTAGTTACTATTCAGGTCCATTTTCCTATAAATAGAAGTTCATTCCTTCATTATTTCTTACGAATTCATTTGAAACTCTGGAGAGAAACTATAGAGAGAAAGAAGAAAAGTATTCTTGCTACTTCACCACTTCTATATCCAGCTTTCTTCTTTATAAGGTAAGGGTATTTTTTTTTATATTCATGAAGAGAACTTACATTATTCCATTCTTTATTATTCTCATTGGAATAACTTTGTATACGCTGGTCTACCCTATACTTGGTGATTTCATTTTTATTCCATTCTTTATTATTCGCTTGGAACATCCTCATTTGTGCGTTTCTGTGGGACACAATTCCGCCTCTTTATTATTCTGCTGAATATCCTGTCTGCATGCGTTTCTGTGGGACCGATTCTCATTACTTATTATTACTTCGTTGAATAACTTTGTCTATCTGAAGTACCACATGCATGGTGATTTACATTGTTATTCCATTCTTTATTATTCATTGGAATATCCTCACTTGCATAGGTGCGTATTACGCTGACCGTTCCGATTATTTATTATTCTGTTGGAATAACTCGCCTATGAAAAAGTCTTCGCATGCATGGTGATTTCTTTTGTTATTCCATTCTTTATTATACTCAATTGGTTAAAGTTTTGACTTCTATACTCCATGAAATTAGTGTAATATCCTTGATATTTAAGCGCTTCATCCAAAGATATCTTTTCATGGAAATATTCTTCCGAGCATTCTTGAATTTTACTCTACAAAGAAGTATCATGTTGACAATTTGGACGTTATTAGTTCCTGGATAAATTAATTCTTGAACTTGTTTTATTGAATTCTTATATCATTGTCATCATCCTCATGTTTATATTTTATTGAAAGTCATCTGTGGTCTGTAGTGCATAGATGGAATTGGTATGATTATGACCAGGAATTATTCGGTGTAATCATGACCGTAATGTTACAAATGATGTGATAAAAGTCCTTATTGGCCCGTAGTGCATTGATGGACAATTGTTGGCATGATCATGACCATTGATGAATACACGAATATCCTTGGCCCGTAGTGCATGGATAATTTGTGGTTGTGATACTAATAAATATCCTTGGCCGTAGTGCATGGATGATGTGGATTATTTATTAAGCTGAGTCCCAGCGATAAAAGTGATGAAAACCTTTTAAATCATAAAAGATAGTAGATTTTATTCTCTACTTGACTCTTTTAATGGATTGCATGTTCCACTGCAGTTAAACTTGATGTCTATTGTATTTTATCAGTTTAACATTGTTGAAGACTAATGATAATTTATTCTGCATTATCTTAGTCATAATATTTCTTACTGGGCAAGTTGAGTTCACCCTTTCTTTCACTGTTCTCTTCAGGAAATGAGAACGTAGCAGGGACTAGTCGGGGAACGAAGTGACGGTCCAGATGATAGTATTAGTAGTCCTCACTATTATGTTAAATAGTGTGATAATAAATGTAATGAGGACTTATTCTGAGAGTGAATATTGTCTAGAAGACAATAATTGTATTAAAACTCACAGCTCTTTTGTTGTATATTAAAGATTGTATTCGAATTCTGTACCATGTATTTGGCGACTCAAAATAGTGATGTATACCTATTTTGGGGGCGTCACAATATAATTCAAAAGAAATTGAATGAAGTTTTTCTAGGATATTCTATTTTTCAGAAATAGTAGAAGTGATGAGAAGATATCCATTAAAGATGGTCTGACACATGTAAAAACATGAATAAGAAAAGTTACATTTCATATATAATTTTATTCATGATAAACACATACCACTTATAGAATGAAAACTAATAATATTATACATGCAGGGTGTTTAATTAAAATAAAAATTAAACGATATCCCAAAAGATACTTTCAGAAGGTTCAGTAATATCAATAACATTTTCCTCATTGTTGGTCATTGGTGGAACATCAACAATATCCAATTGATGATTAACAAAGTTTGTTTCTTCCTCCATTACTTTGTTCTTTTGAGACTCCTGGAATAAATTAACCAGATGCCTCGGCGTACGACAGGTACGTGACCAATGTCCATTCATCCCACACCTAAAACAAACATCTGGTTTGTTCTTTATCTGTGTTGCATTTTCTTTATTTTTACCCGACTTAGACACTTGCCACTTCTGGTGGCCTGAATTATCGTGGTTATGGAATTTATTGTTATGATGGCCTCGTTTATTCTTTCGCCCTCAAGGCTTCTTATTATATGACCATCTCTTGTCACGTTTATTCTGCTGGAATGACGTGATGTTAATATCTGGCAATGGGGTAGCACCCGTTGGCCGTACTTGATGATTTTTCAACAACAATTCATTATTCTTTTCTGCAACAAGGAGGATAGACAATAAGTCACCGAATTTTGTGAACTTACTCTGTCTATATTGTTTGTGATAGAATCATGTTGGTGGGATGAAAAGTTGAAAGTGTTTTCTCTAACATTTGGGTTTCAGAAACTGGATCTCCGCACAAAGCCAAAGTAGAGGTTATTCTATAAACATTGGAACTATATTCCGTAATTGATTTGTAATCTTGTAGCCTTAAATTAAGCCACTCAAATTTGGCATTAGGGAGAACAACCAATTTTTGGTGGTCAAATCTTTCTTTCAGTTGTGTCCATAAAGATAAAGGATCTTTGACTGTTAAATACTCAGTCTTTAATCCTTCATCAATATGGTGACGAAGAAAAATTATGGCTTTTGCATTTTGTGCCGAAGTTGCTGTATTTCCTGATTCAATGGTCTTTTCTAACTCATTTGGACTAAGGTGCAATTCTGCATCAAGTGCCCAAGCCAAATAGTTGTCTCCAGAGATTTTTAAAATAGAAAAATCTATTTTTGCCAAGTTTTCCATCTATTCTGGGTTAAAACACAATTATTATTTATTAAAACAATAAATAATTGCATGTATGATATATATAAAAAATAAACTAAATCACGACTTCAAGTGGTGATAAAGTGCAAATATAAATAATATAAATATTCTTATATTTATGTTATTAGCATATTATCTTAGTAAAAAGAATATGCAATCGTTAATGTATATATACAATTACAAATATATATATATATATATATATATATATATATATACAAAAAGCGCAAATAGATCTTCATCCGCCATGCAGAATCCACGTAGACAGATCATTTTCACAATTTAATAAGGAATGAATACTGAAGGATCATTCACCACGCATGCGCAGAATCCACATGTATGCAGGTTATTCCAACAAAATAATAAAGAATGGAATAACGAAGAATCTACCATGTATGCGATAGGCCCATGCAGATGTGTTATTCCCAATGTAATAATAAAGAATGGAACCAGGTCATGTGTAATCCGCACAGACAGGATATTCCAACAGAATAATAAAGAATTGAACTAGGTCGTGCGTAATTCACACAGACAGGATATTTCAACAAAATAATAAAGAATGAAATACAACAGAATTCATCAGGCATGCGATAGACCGCACAGACAGGTTATTCCAACAAATTAATAAGCGGTAAAAAGGTTCCCACCAAGTCTTGTAAGATCAACAAGGATAAATGGTACCTCTGTAAATAACATAATTTAAAATGGACAATAAAACATAAATATAACTTGACAGTTAAAGAATATAATAGGCGGCAAAGTCAGACCAATTGTAAGAATAACATTATACTATTGGTGGCATAGCCAAACCGGTAGTATAATAATAAATTACAAGAATTTAAAGGCAATTATAAGAATAAAATTATATTATTGGTGGCATAGCAAAACCGATAATATAATAATAAATTGTAAGAATTTAATTTTACCGTCTCAGTTGGTTAGAGCTTCGTGTTGATAACGTGTTATAAAACTTTAGCAAAGTGTATAAAGATACTCTTATAATTACTTCATAAATTTAAAGAGAATAAACAAGAGAAAAGAGAGAAAAATTCTTCAAAAAAATTCTTATTCTCATTTTTCGGTATTCATTCCTTTTATTACTTTATATAGGAAGAGAAGAGGAGGAGTGATTCACGAGAAGAGGAGGGGTGATTCACGGACTGAATGAAAGAAGGAAGGAAAAAGGGTGGGTCACGGGAGAAAGGAGATAAAGGAGGTAAGAGTTCCTCCTAAGGAGGGAATCAATTATTACAACAATTTCCATGATATATAATGTTATTGATAAAATTCAACTATTGTAAGATTATTTTAAAATATTAATTAAATAAGTAATCAAAATTTCAAAATAATACGTAATGCTCAATGAGCAAAAACATTATTATATACATGTATTTCGTAAAAATATAAACATGCTACCTCCGTTCTAAATTTAAATATTAATATTTATTTTTAAAAGTCAATTTCAAACATATTTAAACTTAAAATTAATATAAATTCATTTAGTTATGTTTGTACAATTATTAATATCATAAATTACCTAAAAAGTACTATTGATTATAGAATTTTGTTTTCAAAACTTAAATAAATCATATTAATTCTAAATTTAAAAATGTTTCGAATTGACATTTAAAAAGTCAATAGATCTTTTAATTTAGAACGGATGTAGTATAATTTAATTAAAAAATAACAATATTTAAACACACCGAAAAATGGCTGATAGTTTTTCTGAAAAATAGTGATTTTTACATTAACAACATTTCCAGTTGCTCATTTTCCTAACACACGCCAAAGAATGAAAAAATTGAATAAAGTTTTATAACCGTTCAACAAAGCCTCACTATGTTTCTGACTTTTGAACAAAAAAAAAAAAATTAGTGGAAATTTAATTAGGATAGCAAATTAAATATTTAAAAACTTTAAGTTTTTTCCCATGTTTTTATTGAATTTGTAAAGGAAAAAGAAAAAAAATTTAGATTATTATTTTCTCATATACTAATTTTATTATGTTTGTAATACTAAAATATAATAGGACTTAATTATTATTTTTTATGTTATTTAGTTTATGTCCAAACTTATTGAAAAATAAAAAAATTAGCACGGAAAATAATTAAAATTTTCATCTATTTTTATTTTTTCAATTTTTTCTGTCTATTTTAAAATTCACAAACATTCACAATATATATATATATATATATATATATATATATTCTTTCCATTCTATATTATTTTATCATTATTAATTTTTAGAAGTTATTTGAAATATTTTAAACCTAGAATTAATATAATTTTTAAAATTTTAATTCATACATTGATAAATATTTTAAATTATCTAAATATTATTATTTATTAGAATTTTTTTTATTTTATAAATTTTAAATAATCATGTTAATTTTAAATTTAAAAATATTTTAAATTAATTTTAAAAAATTAATAACACCGTATAATTTGGAACCAATGGAATCTCTTTTTTGTCATAGATACCCCAAGTTGTAACCTCCCTCCTTGTCAGTCACTCCATAGGTCCGTATAAATCTCAAGTATATAACTTGTTTACTCCAATTTAATCAAGTCAATAAAGCTGAAACAAGGAGATTAAATTTTTCAAGGGAATTTCAAAGGAAGAAGAAGATGCATTCATTTGGGTACAGAGCCAATGCTCTGCTAACATTTGCAGTGACGATACTGGCTTTTATGTGCGCCATTGCTTCTTTCTCCGACAATCTTAACTCTCCCACTCCCACCGCTCAAGTCCAGGTTCATCCAGTCGCTAAAACCCTAGATTTTTTCCCCAATTCTTCTGCTTTATATGATGGTGTGATGTGAGTAATTAGTTTATTAATTGATTATTATTTTGTTTTATTTGGTATTTAGGTTTTGAATGTCAATCGGTTCCTGAAGAAACCAGACGGAGATGATGAGGTGAATTTTTCTTATTTTTTTGTATGAGTTGAACTTAAGTTTTGTTTGTGAGTTTTGATTTGGGGGAGAAAGGGAGGGAAAAGTTCTTCTTTCCAAAATCCCTTCCCATTCCTTCAAATCAAAACTCACAAACACACCCTAATGTGTATTTAGACTGAAATTTGTTCAAAGTGTCTTCAAGGATACCCTTTGGCTTGCGTAGGGATATTAACACCAACTAATAATCAGCATGAAGTTAAGATATTGGTTTTGAATTACCATAATTATCTCTTGAGAATATTTGATTATGTAAATCCCTTGATTCTAGTTTAGGTGATTATGTAAACCCCTTGATTCTAGTTTAAGTGGTTATCATGTATATATATAAGACAACTCTGTTTGTAAACAATACAAGAAAATAATATACAAAACTTAGCTTTCTCTTAGCTTTAATCGACTGAAATTTGTTCATTTTACTTAATAAAATGTCTAATCTGCCTATTTCCAATTAAAGGTTCTTTTTTTGCTCCATAACTAGGGAGTTCTTATCTTTGTTGTTACATTTTTTTGATTTTAAAAATAAAAAAGAAAACAAAATGGGCGAAATTGCATTTAGATGCTAAAGAATAATTTTGAAACAAGTTAAAAAAATATAATCTCTACATTTATGGTTTGCTTGTCCTAAAATCCTTACCTGTTTTAATGTGGAGATATAACATGGGATGGAGGGTGTAATATTTCATGAGATTTCAGTGTGGTAAGTGATTTGTTTTAATTTGTAGAAACCTCCATTTCCGTTTTCTATTTAGTTTCTTAATGTTAGGTAAATGTTAAATTATTGCGTTCTAGTTTCGAGGGAATGTTAATAAAGTGCGTACCTTTATCCAGTGGATCTATTTTAGATGATAACATTTTTGCTTTATTTTTCTATTGTGGAAAAAATTTGATTATAGGATTAGAGTTTTAGGTTCATTGGCTTATCATATTACCGTGCAGTACAACTTTCTCATCTTTCTTATGGATGGATCTTGATTCATTGTATTGTACTACGCTAATACTATTGTCATAGAAATCCTACTTTTCATTGTTAATAATGATGCATGTTTTCCATTGCATCTTTTAGCTAAAAGATTTAATACATTAGCTGAGTAATGTAGAGTACTCATTTTATTTGTAAGACTTGCATAATGACTGGTGTGCAGCTGGCTAGCTAGTTTGAATATGACGCCCTGAAAGAACTGGGATTAATTTTTTTGACCTACTGGCTAGTGGGTACCTGATGTCTGACCTATTTTTGAAAACTTGGGATGAAGATTTTCTTTCAAAAGTGTTGGTTGCAGGAATTTTGAACTACTATTCTGAAGTTTTTATTTGTGCCACACTAAGGTTTGAGGGCCAAAAAAATATGAAAATATTTTGGATGATTAAAAAGATTGATGGAGGTGATAGTATAAAGAAATATTGAAATGATTGATAGCCTAAGCTTTAGGTACTGTAGTAAGTGTAAAGCTTGTTTTTTAACAATGATTTTGTTTCTAGGGTTGAGTTCTTGATGAAAATTATTAGTTTGTTAACTATAAGTGAAAGGGGTGGTTAGCAAGGTATTCACAGTGCAAAAAGTTTAACTAAGGATATGTAGAGATCTTTAGACATTTCACCTAGAATTCTTAAGGAATCATCTTTCAACATATTTATCAAAGCAGATATCACTACGAGCTTATAGTGCTTCACATAAGATCCAGAATTTCAATTGTTTTCTATTCTTTTGAACTGAAAGAATAAAGACCAAACCATGTTTACAGGCTTTTGCACCTCCTATCTCTACCACAACATTCATAACACTTTGACTCGAATTTTTTTAGGCTAATACTATTAGTATTTTGAGTTTTATAGACAAAAAAAATCCTCTGGTCTAAATTGGCATGCAATGCCATTCATTTTATGCAGGTCAGCATGACGTTGAATATATCGGCTAACTTGCAGTCACTGTTTACGTGGAATACAAAACAGGTTCGAAAAATAGCAGAATTTTATCTTCTATGGATGCTAACTTCATGTTTTGGCAGCTTTCATCCTCTATCATATTCTTTCTGTAGTCAAATTTATTATTCAAAATTCTTAAAGGGAATTGATAGTTCCATAAGGTAATTTGATAGTTTCACAAGTCTCCTCTCGCATGAATAGTAAATGGGACCCACATCTATGTGAGTAAGATCTTGTGGAAATATCAAAATTCCTTGTGAAAATAATAATTCCCTTGTTAAACTGATTGTAAGTTTAAAATCGTTGTTTCAACATCTCTTCCCCCCACCCCCTTTTTGTTTTATACGAATTTATAGTTGTAGAAAAGATCATTTCAGAGCGTTAAAAAACTAAAAGCCTGACTGCCCCTTGCAGTAATGTAATAGGTTCCTCTAAGTTACTTGGTTTCATCAATTTTTCTCAAAGTGGTACTGGATGATTGCCACGGTAAACTACAGGGCAGCCATTCATTATTACATTGAGGAATAGAGGAATAGAGGAATTTGTACCTACAACGGAATATAGCTGAATAGCTATTGGCAGTCTATAAATATATTGTAATTGTGTTATGGACGATCGAGCTTTATGTCTTTTAAGAAAAAAGTTAAAAATATTGAAGGAAATGTTCTCCACCAGGCAAATCCTTTGTTTGATTTGTTCAACTTTTATACTAGTTTTACAGTAGAGTCGTTGTCACGTTTACCTTATTGAGTGAGTCTCTAATCGAGTCTCTAATCTAAGTTGTAGCTTATTTGGTAAGCATCTCTGATATAATCCCAAATGTCCCATGTTTAACTCCAAATGTGGACTGCTGGGTGACTACTTACTAGTCCCATTAGATAAGGTTGCAGAATGAAGGCACCTCATTTGAAGTGTCATTGAGCATCCTGCTAACCCCTCGGGCATGGGATCCACCCCATAAAAAACTGTTACCAAATAATTTGTTTTTAAGTATGGGCCACTCTCCTTGGGGGTTGGTAAGATTATCATGTGTCCTGCACATCTCAGTGAACCAAACCCTAGAGGCCAAAAATATAAACCCCCCCAAAAAAAAAAATAAAAAAAAATAAAAAATCGTCATCCTCGGAGAATGCCTTCAAGTATGTTTTTCTCACAATTAAGAAAGTCAAACTAAAAATATGTTTGGTAGAAATATAATACTTTTTCTCTTATAGTGGGTCTCAAAAAGGAAAGCTGACAACAAATTTTAATTATTAAAACGCGATGGAGTATATTTATTGGGGTCAAAAAACGTTATATCTTTGAGTTATGCAAATCAGACATTTTTTTAGGACAATAATTTTTCACTTGAGGCATTCTTTTGAGGATGGAAGGATAACAAAGCCCTCCCATAATTGTAAAACGGGACTGATGGAACAGGGTTTTATGGTTTGTAACTAGTGAGGTAATTGGGAAAGAAGACCGGAAGAATTGGGGAATAACAACACAATTACCATATGCTGAAAACTGTTATTAGTTCTCTGCCCTCTAAAGAGGGGATAACATCTCTATATAGAACGGAAATCTTTCCCTAACATAATTTGGAAACAAATCAAAAATAAATTCTTTCCTAAACAAATTACTACCATAGTTGTCACGGCGCCATGGCATGACGATAGCCGACTGCCAGGACGCCTAGGCGACAAGGCGACCGCCATGGCGTCCGTATAGCGACAAGTCGTTTACAATGTACAATTTATATATTATTTATTTTACTTAACAAGTATATTGATAGTAAAATTTCATATACATTAAAACTCAAAGCATAACACTATGGAATAACATTAAAAGCACAATTATTTAAATAATTAGCAATGACAATCTAGAAATAAAACACTTGTTATTAAAAATCAGTAAAAGAAATGAAGAATTTAATAAACACCACATTGCAATCAATCATCACAAATATGTTTTCTCATTTTAAAATTAATGATAATTTTATACCATATAGTGGCAATATTTTATCATGTTCAAAATTAGATATATATTTGTAAAACAATTTTTTTAATAATATATATATATATATATATATTAAAATTAAATTTACCACTTTCTTTACAATGGATTAGAAATATATATAAAAAGAAGAAATTAGTGGTAGAATGATAAAATGTTAAGGCACCTTATTCGTTCTATAAAAAATTTCTTCTTGACCAATTATAAATATTAAAGATGAACTTTTTGTTTTATATTTACTCTTATAAAAAATGAGTTGTTTATTTAGTAGTTGTAGTATAGCATGTCATTGAAATTATGATAAAAAACTTAAAAAATATTATGTAATTTTGTACTATTATCAATAAAAGTGAATTATTTTTATGGAACAATTTTGTTTTATAAATATTATCTTTTTTCATGGAATGAAGGGAAAGGAGTACTATTTACCACTTGAATAAAAGTTTTTTATTTTTTGTCAAAATGCTCGAGTTAAAGTTGAATAAAGTTCCCCAAACCCAATAATGTCTTTTATTGGAACCTATCTCAACTACGGAGTACATAAGAACTTGAAAAAAAATACGTAAAAGTTATACAAACACTCGAATTGCAATCGCGAACAAGAAAAGCATAGCAGAGAAGGCACTCGAATTGCAGTCGCGAACAAGAAAAAGAAAAATCAGTTTGTGGCCGCTAATGGAGTCTCGAAGAAGTCTCCTTGCTGCGATGGGTCTCCTTGCTACGAATTGATGGGTCGTGATGAAAAAAAGCACTCGAACTGGCGAGTCAAAGTCTACAAATAAGGGTTCTCTCCCTTTCTCCTTTTTTAATTGATGGGTCATGGGGTATTATGTCCATTGGTCAATGGGTCAGAAGATGGATACTAGGTAGATGAGTTAAGCATTTAAGTTGGGCCAGAGCTGCTAAGGCGTGCGCCTGTGAGACGTCGAGCTGCCAAGGCACACGCCTTAACAGCTCTGCCCAAGTCAACCTCTTGCCGTGCCATTTCTCCATAGCCTGGACAACTATGATTACTACTATTGAATAAAATTACTAGGAACTCTTATTGTACCCTTTGTACTCTTTCGCATGGGCTTCAAGTCCTTTTATATTGATCCTATAACATTATGAGTGTTTGCCCTGCACCATAGACCGTGATCATTGATTTAGTTACATGGAGGGAGCTGTAGCTGCCGTTTCTAAGTTTTACTTGTTTTGTTTTTCTTCCTATCTCGAACCTATCGACTTATCTACGGCATCAAGCCTAACATCTCGGCTAGTTTGAATTAGGCTTCTAAGCAAGGAGCACCTGATTGCCCATCCCCACTCTTAAGTATGTTAAGGGACTTTGGCTCCAGGTTCCAACTCAATATTTTGGTATTGGCTTGAGATCTTTCATCTTTCTATAGCGAACAGACTAATCTCTGCATCCCAGACCTTGATACATTAGCATACTTGTTTTATTTTGAAAAAATTCTCTATGGTTAAGTGTTGTCTTTGACTTTATACTTGGGGGTATGAATTGGTTGGAGGCAAAACTAATGATTTAGCCACCGAAGTTGACACGTTTTATTGAATATCTGATTGAATTTTTAATTTTTCAAATTAACTCACTGAACTAATTTTTATTTTCAAATTGGGTCATTCGGTTAAAAAAGTTGACAGATATTAATTTTTTATCTACGTGGCGCTGACGTGGACGTAAAAAAAAAGGAAAAAAAAGAAAATGACATGGAAAATAAAAACAAAAAAAATCAAAACAACTTTTTGCAAAACAGATCTAACCATCTTCATCAAAACAAAAAGAAAAATTTAGGGTTTTCTTCATTTTATTCATCTTCCCCAAATTTTAGGGTTTTCTTCATCTTTCCCAAATTTTGCCTTAAAATGTTCATCATGTTTTCGGTCGTACTTTATGGATTTCTCTTCTACTTTCATATCTGTTTTGTGTATTTAGATCTGGGTTGTATGTTCATCATGTTTTCGGTTGTGAGACACATTTGAAACTAACTCCCTTGCCATACACATCTGAAACTAAGTCCCCAAAATTAACAAATACATCCAAATGAACCTTTAGAAGTGTCATCACCAAATACAATGCAGTTCAACATGATAACACAATTGTTTATGCTTGAACATTTCTAGTATAAACTATAAAATAGTTCTGATAACCCAGTTATACTAATCATAGATAAAATGGAGATAGAGAAAGACCTGGAAGACAGGGATAGTCAAGGGTTCAACGCAAACGGGGAAATCCAACACATCCGAGTCGGTTAGGGTTTCAGAAATAGTCATCCTTACGGGGTCCCACTGTATCTCGATCTTTGCGTTTTCCAATGCGGAATTTCAATACCCCGTCTTCTTGATTCTCTTTCTCCATAACCTTCTGCACTTCCTTGTCTATATCTAATCGAATTAATTCTTCAGGATCATCATCATTTTCTTCCTGTAGCTTCTCATCTTCTGGGTTTTCGAAAACATCTCCATCTTCATCATCATTATCTACCTCGTCGCCGCTAGATTCGAAGATGGAAAGCTTAAGTACGTCGTCTTCAGGAGAAGAACAGACAACTGGGAATCTTGTTGACATCACTCCACCCCTCTATTATCCCCTGCGAAAATGTTAGCTCTATTTCAAATACTTGAGAATCTGGGTTGTACGTGTATTTAGATTTGGGTTCTACTTTCAGATCTGTTTTGTGTATTTTCCATGTCATTTTCTTTTTTTTACGTCCACATCAGCGTCACGTAGATAAAAAATTAACGTCTGTCAACTTTTTTTAACAGAATGACCCAATTTGAAAATAAAAATTAGTTCAGTGAGTTAATTTGAAAAATTAAAAGTTCAATCAGGTATTCAATAAAACGTGTCAACTTTGGTGGCTAAATCATTAGTTTTGCCATTGGTTGGACCTTACTTGATCCTATTAGAATTCAATTATGTAGCATAAGATGAAAGGTTCTAGCTCAAATTTGATCTATAGAAATCATTTTTACAAACAAATTGAACCTTTAGCTTGATTTAATTAGGCGGTGTGTGATAAAAACTGAATGAATCTGAATTTGAATGAGCTGAATTCGATTGAAAAAAGTTATTTAATAATTGACATGTCTGAAACATCTTAATAACATATTTTTATTATTTTACTCTAAAAAATTCAAAATTGTTGTAAATTTATTTAATATTACTTGATATAATAGTTAATAGTATAAAAAAAAAACTTCATTCAACTCATTCAGCCCAAATCGTTTGAATGGCTGACCGATTCAGCCATTTAGATGATTTTTTTTCAAAACAAAGTCATTCAATTCTAAACAAACAACCTCTTAGTTTAGTTGTGTTTGAGGAGAATTCTATTAACACCATGTGTAAGAATAAGATTTACAACTTTTTAGAACTATTGATCTAAACAATCCCTAGTGTCCACAAAATTATACTTACATGTTTTCATCTCTTCTTCTTTCCTCGCCCACCCCCACCCCCACCCCCACCCCCACTCCCACCCCCACTCCCATCCCCATCCCCATCCCCATCCCCATCCCCATCCCCATATAGCATTAGTTGAAGACTTGAAGTTATGTGTAAAACTGCTTCTCTTTTTGCTATTGTTAATCATTTGATGGATTAAACTTAATGGCAAAACTAATAAATTATTGATTGTAGTTAGTACGTTTTACTAATTACACCATTAAACTTTTAATTTTTCAAATTACCCCAGTAAACTAATTATTATTTCGAAATTGGGTCATTCCGTTTTAAAAATTAAACGAACGTTAAATTTTTGTCGACAAAATTAATGAATTACCCTCTATAGTTGGTACGTTTTACCATAGTTGTCATGGCGTTGCTAGGCGTACTGGCATTAGAGAAGGGCAAGGAAACGCCTTGGACGCCAAGCCGCCAAGGCTCACGCTTTGGTAGCGGGCCCAATTTAAGTGATTAAGTTATTTTTTTATCATGAATCACATAACTCACATACTTTTTCAATTATCCAAGTAACTCAACCCATGACCTTAACCTAACTCATGACCATACTCCTTTAAATGAGAGTAGTGCTCATGAGGGAGACGGAAATGACTTCGTAGTTGACGATTTTGCTATGACTACAAACAAAGTAGAGAGGAGACTTTTTCATATTGTTAGTTATTATGTTTTGGATTTTAGAGTACATAAAATTTTATTGTCCAATATACTTTTGAAATAAAATAAATAATGTATAAATTGTACATTGTTAACGACTTGTCGTCATACGGACGTCATGGCGGACACCTTATCGCCTCTGACATGGCGTCCTGGCGGTTAACTACCGCCGCGTCCCGCCTTGGCGCCGTGACAACTATGTGTTTTACTGATTACACTTTTGAACTTTTAATTTTTCAAGTTACCCAGTAAACTAATTATTATTTTGAAATTAGGTCATTCCGTTAAAAAAATTAAACATACATTAATTTTTTATCTACGTGGCTTTGGAAAAGAAATTCAAAAATCTAAAATATTACTTGTGGCAAAAAAAATAATAAAAAACTTGAAACTGAAAACAAAAAAATCAAAATATTTTGGGTACTCGGATCTCAGATGTTTATCAAGAGAAGAAACTTTCTCGTGAATGGAAAGCAATGCATCAACAGCAGAAATAAAAGCGAGGTAATTGGCAACCACCACCTCTTGCATCTGCCTCTGAATTATCTCGGCATCCACCCATAAAAACTCAGACTCCTATCAAATCATAAATACAATTCCAACAAATTCAATTTAACCAAATATTACTACAACATATATACACACACACATAGATATAGAGAGAGATTGGGGAAGGAGTTGACCTTGTGGAGGCGATCAAGAGTGAAAGAGAGGAGTTCGGAGACATAAGGATGCTGAGAGCCGGACTCCATTGTTTCCATCACATAAAAACCTACTTCAACGCCATTTACTTTATATGTTGTTGTTGTTGTTGTTGGGGATTCGGACTCCAATGTTATATCTAATGCTGAACTTTGAAGCTCAATTCAATATTTTGGTTACTCGGATCTCAGAATTTTCATCGATTTTAGACAGAAAAAATACGCAGCTTTATTTGATCTAGAAGAAGGGAGGGGAGAAGAGAGAGATGGGAGGAAGGGTGGTGGTGCTGGCTTGGGTTCTCTTGTAAAGGTCCCCTAATTCCTAGTAAAAACAATGGTATAATTCCAAGAACTTAGTTATATAGTTGGTTCATCACTTTGAACCGTCTTTTTGCTGGTATATACATTTGTAACTTACTCAGAAACTTAAGTGTCATCTCATTATTAATCTGCAGGTGTTTGTATTCTTAGCAGCTGAATATGAAACCCCCAAGAATTCCCTTAATCAGGTATCATTGGCCAATTCTTTTCAATCATTGATGCATTCTTCAGTGTTTTAGTTTCATTGTAAGTTCAGTACCGTAAAGATGGAGTTAATCAGTTTGTTGTCTTTCTATATAAATGACAGCACTTGTATGGTTGCTGATAATACCATAAACTCTGGTGTTGTCATACATTGATCCTCTCTCTCTCTGTCTGTGTGTATATATATATATATATATATATATATATATATATATATATATATATCAAGCATTTTTCTTACGGTTATATATCTCTATATATATACATCTCTCTCTCTCTCTCTATATATATATATATATATATATATATATATATATATATATATCCTCGCTTTTGTCCTTTGTCTTTTGAAGAGAGAACGAATTACAAAATATAGACATTAGCTGTCGAGTTTAAAATTTGAAGATTTTTCACTATGATTTAAAATATATATTAATTATTTAGAGAATGTTACATGCTCTGATTTATTTTCTTTTATTTTAGCTTGAAATTCTGGAAGTGATCCAAATGATTTGAATTTATATGACAGGTGTTTTTATGGGACGGTATTATACCTTCCCAGGAGCATGCAGAATTTTTGATTCATACTACAAACAAGTACCGGTTCATTGATCAAGTAAGCCTCTACTGTGAAGTATATTAAATTACACATCCTCTCCCCCACTCCAGCCCCACCTCCATCTCACCCACAACCTGGGGATGCATTAGCCCCCTGGGGCCCTTCTTTTCTTTCCATGGTTTATAAATTTCCTTACTTCCCTGTGCTTGTAGGGAAGCAATCTCAGGGGTAGGGATTTTAACTTGACGCTGCACTGGCATGTCATGCCTAAGACTGGCAAAATGTTTGCTGACAAAATTGTTATGACCGGTTTTCGCTTGCCTGAGGCATATAGATGAGGCAGATCTTCTGAGTGTACGACTTTCATGCAACTTTAGCCTACTTAATTTCGAGTATTTTGTGGCTAAAAGAATGTTGGGGAAAAGAAAAGTGAATTATTCTTGAATATCAGGACAGAAAGATATTTATTAACCCTTTCAATCAATAGATTTCACAATTTTTGGATCTAAATTATGTTCCCACTGAAGGGTGTATTTGATGAAATTTCATAATGTGGTTGCCCCTCTTAATCGAGCTGCATTGGTATAGAAAAATATCCGCGATTTATTTTCATTTTATCAATTTTATTTTCAAAAAGTCAAAAATCTCTAATACTTCCTGTGAAGTTATTTATTTGGTCTCTGATTTTCATATGGATTTTTTTTATGGAACATGATATATATTACAAATGTATAGGTGGATTTTTTGATTCCCAGTTGGGTCGATTAGTATTAGTGGTAATATTTTTTAAGAGGTGTAATAAGTAGGTTATCTTATAAATTTTATAATTGTAATTCAGTGTAAATTTATCACAATAATTAGTAGGATATTTTTTCTTTTTTTCCTTTTTTTTTCTTTTTAAAATCCTACTTTTTGGAGAGTAGAATATAACTCACAAATCAAACCAAACAAACTTGCATAAAGAAGGAAATACACTTTACATAAATAAATAAATAATAACTTAAGTTAGAATCAAAATTGATAGCAACTCAGTTTTACGTACTAAGTTGAGATCTGATTGACTTTTAGCTCTCTATTGCTCTATACAATATAATAGACTATTATGTAGATATGATATTTTATCGTTAGATTAACGTGTTATATTTGAATATGCAATATTCTTTTTATTTCACAAAAAAAAAAGTCATTTGTATTAAAAAAAATTGTAAGTGATTTTTTTTTTTTTTTTTGTAGAATGGAGGGGAGTAATAAATTACTGGTGATTTAGCATTACATCAATTTGAGTATATATATTTTTAACACCCGTTGAATAAATGTATGGGTCCTTAACACTAATATACAATAATTAAAAAGTATTTACAAAAACAAAACATCCATAAAAGAATTATAAAAATAACGCAACACAATAATGCGTTGCTAAAATTACGAGCATTAACTCCCTACACGTCAGTTACCGACTTTCATATTTGCAACTAACCGATCCTAAATTCACGCAAATGAAGAAAACATGCAACTTTGAGATCGGAAAAAAAAGAGCAACGACATATGGGAGAAGAAGAATTCTCCGACGATGATGCAACACTAAGATCGTATAATATCGGAGAAGATCAACAGCAACTTCAAGATCAGTAACTAGAAACTTACGTATTATATTGATTGTTGATTGATTAATTACAAATTTGTATACCGAGGTATTTGAGTTTAAAGATTATATACATATAGATACCACGTGGTTACTACGTATTCGTATATTGGTTACCTTTCTTAAATTTTTCGCTCTTTAATTGGTCACTAAGTCAATATACTGATTGTTTTAATTGCAAAATGCATTTAAAAATATGTTTTATATTCTGGTTATTAAATACATATAAATTGGTTACTGCTTATTATTGATTTGGTTGCTGTATAATGTTTATTTGCTTGTTGTATACTTTTAATGTATAGTCCACCGATGCTTTTTATATTAATGGTTTACTTATTAGATACATTGGTTACCTTCCTGCAACTGTTGGTTACTGGCTAATGGTTACTTAATGGTTAGTTATATTAATGGTTACTTATTAGTATAATGTGTTCTTGCAACACATTATACTGGTTGTTTTAGACTGTAAAATGCAATGAAAAATATGTTTTATGTTCTGGTTACTAAGTAGATATGTGTTGGTTACTGCCTAATAAATATGGATTTAATTACTCTATACAGATGATTAGGTTACTGTATACTATTAGTGTGTTTTATACTGATTTGTGTTATATATATGGTTACTTATTAACTATATTGGTTACCTTCATGCAACTGTTATAATTTAATTGGTAACAATATCATCATACTGATTGTTTCATTGTAAGATGCATGTAAATATGTGGTTTATGTTCTGGTTACTAAGATTATGTAGTTTGGTTACTGTCTAATATTGATTTGGTTACTTTACAATGTTTATTCAGTTGTCAGACAATGGAGATGATTCCAGTTGTACTTTATTTCAACGGAACGTGGACTAACAGTAACCAATACAACAAATTTGAAGTTACCGGCCTACTAGTTCCATCAACTAGTTTGTTCAGAGAAATGTAAAAGTTGATATGCAGTTCATTACGGCTAGACACAAACAGAACAACATTGTCAATCAAATTTCATATTAGAAGCGACATTCCATCGATCAGTATATCAGATGAAGCAACCTTTAGATTCTTTATGGAAGTCATTAGAAAATCAAATGAACAAGGCAAGTTCCCACTGTTTATAGATAATGAACACAGAAGGGGACGCACAACAATCTTGCAAAACTTGATAAATGTAGAAGAAACTATAATTCACGATGTAACGCCAATTAGATCAACACAATGGAATTCAACACTAATTCCACTAGCAACACAAGATTGCCAAATTGGAATGCAATATGCTGATCAGTTTGCCATGGAAATTATTGAACAACAACAAGACAGACAACATGACAGATTATACACAGAAGAACGATATGATGATGTTATAACAGATCCGAATGAACGTGAAGTAAAAATACATATAACTTACAAAGACAAAAAAATCTTATCACAAACAATGAGGTTGCATTTAATCAGGAAAAACAGACAACACAAAGTTGAGCGAACAGGTCGTAGAGACTTTGTGCTAGTGTGCATAGATAATGAAAATTGCAGATGGAAGATGAGAGCATCAAGGTTTTGAAAAATCAGTATGTTCAAGGTGAGAGAATTCAATGACATCCACACGTGTTCAGTCAACGTATTGTTGGGAGACCACAGACAGGTAAATAGTGAGTTGGTTAGTGAATGCATAATGCATAAATTAATAAATTTGAAGAAAATATACACACCAACAGATATTGTGGAGGACATGATGACAGAATATAATGTGTTTATCTCTTACCAGAAAACATGGAAATCAAAGGAGAAAGCGTTGGAAAAGGTGAGAGGAAATCCACATGAATACTCACTGATTCCATCATGGTTACACATACTTAAGAAAAGAAATCCAGGTAACACTTTAAAACAGATTATTGGTTTTTCATAATTAGTTGGTTGCCCAATTCAACTGACTTGGTTACCTTAATATGCAGGTTCAGTTACTAACTGTACTATACAATGAAATTATGTTAAATTAATTTTTTGTGTATAATAAATATCTACACAAAAGATTACAGATTAATGACATTCTGGACACCATATGCACCGTATTGGAAACATTAATATGGTAATTAGTTGGATACCATTAACCATATAAATGGTTACCATTTACTACAAGTTTGGATACTATATGCTACTTGTAATTATAATGATATTGCTGAAATTTCATATCAGGTTCCGTCACAGCCCTGGAGTTGGAAACAAATGGTCGTTTCAAGTATTTATTCTTTGCCATTGGAGCATCCATTCAAGCATGGCACCATTACTTTCCAATCATTGTAATCGATGGCACGTTCATACAATCAATGTAAGACATCAAATTTTATGAAATAAAAGTATTCAATTTTTCTTATAAGTATTATTCAGTAAATGGTTAAATTGATAAAAAGTTAAAGTTAAGGGTGATATATGTAAAGTTTACAAAATAAGCAAGTGGTTATAAAATATTCATTATTGTTGGGGAATATTCGTTTAGTCATAGAATATTCTTGTTGTCAGGGAATATTCGTACAACGGTGCAGCCATTTGTGGGCCTCGTAACGGAAAATTGTCGGATGAAAAAAATGACAAGAATGAGTTTTCTAAAAATAACGGCGTAGTTGTTACCGTTAACACTATTGAAATACTCGGTGGTTAAAGTAAAGTAATACGCGTTGTTACATAGTAGCACACGGTATTGTACATTATTTTATATTATTGTTGTTTCAATAATTGTCACTGCACAGTATTTTACATTATCAAACCAATAATTCATATTATTTGAATAATATTATTAGATAATATTATTGACAATGTCTAAAAAATTATGTCGAGGAAAAGGGTTAGGTTATTTAATTTTGCGCCAGTAAAGAGAAATCCTTATCGAAAAGCCCCCTCTTTCCTGAGAATGATCTGGTTGTTAATATTGTAGTTTTGTAATATTATTTGTGAATAATTAATTATTGATTTATATGATATTTATTTTATGTGGATATAAATGAAGGAATTAATGCTGAGATATTTTATCAGTATTTTATCGGAATGGATGTGTTAAAAATCATCCGTATGTGGATTTCGGTCATTTTTCGTTTAGAATTTAGAAAAACTTTCTTCTACAAAGTTGTAGAGAATTAAATTTCTTATGGAATGGACATAAGATTCGAATTTTTCTGATAAAAGGGCTATTTATTATGAATTATTAAATTTTTGGAATAATTAATATTTGAAGTTATAAATTTTTTTAAAAGAAAAACATTTTTTTGTGTTGGTGGGCCCCACTGGTGTGCTAATGAATTTGGTCAAGGGTGGGCGTGAATTTTTTTTTTTATAAAATATTATTTTATTAAATTTTCTACTTTGGTGTTCTAAGCATTTTCCTATAAATAGAGTGCTTAGGGTTAGAATTGAAAATCACACCAGAATCAGAAGTTTCTCTCTATATAATATCGAGCGTATTTTTGTGAGTATTAAGATATCTTGAGTATTGCTATACATTTTAAGTTTCCTTCAGTATTATATCCGATATTCCAGTCAGAAGTGCTATTCTTTTGAGGTAAGGGATGTTATTTTTTTCAAGTAAATGATGTTATTTCCTTTAATATCATTATACCGAAATATTGATATGAATTTTATTGTGAAACTTTATCTTTTTCGTGTCGGGGTTACTATTCACGTATACAACACTACTCATGTATACGACACTATTCATGTATATGGAACTATTTATATATACGGTACTATTTATGAATACGGGGTACTATTCACGAAGTACTATTCACAGGATACTATTCACGAAGTACTATTCATGGGGTACTATTCACGATGAAAAATTGATTCTTTTCTGTCCAAATTATTTTTGATACATGAATATTATTCTTGAATTTTACTCCACAAAACAATTATCATGTTGACAATTTCGATATTTTTAAACTATGGAGAAATTAAAAATCTTTAATATTTATCCTTGATTTCGTTTAATTGATATTTATATCATTGTCATTATCCTCATACTTATATTGTACCTGAAGTTATCTTTGGCCTGTAGTGCAAAGATGACCTGTTGTTGAATATCTTTGGCCCGTAGTGCATAGATGGACTGTTGATTATTGGTTTTACAGTTGTATATCTTTGGCTTATGTGCAAAGATTTAACTGTTGATTGATAGCTTTGGCAGTAGTGCAAAGATGAACATGTATGTATATGATCATGACCATCGGTGATACTAACGAATATCCTCGCCCGTAGTGCATGGATAATTCGATGATGTGATTAAGCGTGATCATGACTATTAGTTAACAAATTGAATGTCTTTGGTAGTAGTGCAATCGATGCATAACCGATTGGTATGATCATTGTTATTACATTTGAATATCTTTAGCCTTTGGGGTAAGGATATTGAGTAAACGTTCTATTAAGCCTTTGTGACAAGGAGAAATTGTTGATTTACATGATTATTAATATGAATTGTGAATTTAACTATAATCTTTAGTGGTTCAGGTGAAGACAGGTGATGAAAGTTCTCTTTGTCTTGGATGCAACAAAGAACTGTTGATGAGTATTACAGGAATGAAATATTAACGATGGACTTTTAATTTGGAGGAGATAGTAGACATTATGTTCTACTAGACTCTTCTAATGGATTGTTGATGCCGCTGCAATTATGGTTAAAAAGTTTTATCATCTACCGTATGTTCTAAATCTCTGATTTATTAATGACGAAAGCTATTGATAATTTAATTATCTTTAGTCATGATATTTTTTACTGGGCTAGTTGTGCTCACCCTTTTGCTTCACAATTCCTTTCAGGTAATAAGAGTGTAGCTAGGTCGAGCGGGGGTAACAGGGGGATAGAACGGTGGTCTATAGCTGTTGAGGTTTCCCCTAAACAGTATGGAAATAATTTTATTGGGAATTTTAGATAAGTGTGTCGTATTTTATACGTCATTTAACCGTTGATTTTGGTGAACCGAGTAGGGTGAGGTGAACCCAACTTTGGAAGGGTATTTTGCCACTATCATACAAGATGTCTAATGACATACGACTTCGTGTTATCATAAGACAGGGTTGTGCACATCCACTTGCTGATTATATCTATGAGCACTACCTATATAATCTTGGAGTTTGGTTAAAATATAATTCCCAATTGGAGACAATGGAGATAATTATATGGCAAGAGAAGACTCACAATTGGAAAAAACATGATTGTAATCTTCTCATTTTTCTTTGGGGTCTATTGGGTCAACTAAGGATAATTCTCGAGTCATATGATATCTATTATAACTTAGATACATGGCCTCTCATGTACGAAGGTTTCCTTAAGCAATTTCCAAAGATTTTAATTTCTAAAATAGTTATTGACTGTACCTTTATGTAAGGTACCATTGTAAGGTATCAATGTGAGGTGCTATCCAAGTAAAGGGATGAGAGTCACAGTTGGTATCCACAGCATATGTGTTGTCGTATTTTGCATGACAGTTGGATTAATGAAGTTTGTAGTTGTTTTCTGTACCATGTTTCTGGCGACCCAAGATGGGTTGTGTGGACCTATTTTGGAGACATCACAATCAACTTACGGGGGGACACTCCTGATAGCAAGCACACATGATGCAAACAGAAACATTATTCTGATTGCTTTTGAAGTGGTTAACAGCGAAAATGAATTATCTTGGAGATGGTTTTCCGTAAATTTGAGAATTGCTTGTGGAGTTAGGGAAGGCCAATGCATTGTTTCAGATAGACATGAAGCCATTATACAGGGATTGAATTTTGTGTTTTCGAATGTCATGCATGGTTCGTGTACATACCATGTACTAAAAAATATAAAAACAGATTCAGAAAGAGATGAGAAGAACTCAAACAAACATACAATGGGTCTTGTAGAGCTTACACTATTGAACAATTCAACAAACACATGGCTGAACTTGATGCGATTGATCCTCAAATAAGGACATATTTGGAGGAAGAGGTCAAGTTGGAGAAGTGCACAAGGCTCCATGGGAATGTAAGCAGGTACTCGACAATGACTTCAAACACCGTCGAATCTATTAACAATGCGATCAAGTTGATCAGGGATCTTCCAGTTGCGCCAATGACTGAATGCCTACGTTGTCTGGTTCAAAGATGGTATTTCACAAACAAATAAGCAGCCATATCAACATTCACTACACTTTCCACAACAGTTGAGGAGAGGTTGCAATTTAATATCATTAAATCAAAGAAACTTAAGATAACTAATACAAATTCTAAATTATTACATCATAATTTGCATTTGCATTTTATGAAAACCTATTTGTTCACTATTGGTTACTTGTATATGTTGATAATTTTAACAACATTAAATATAACTGCCATTATTTCGATGTAAACAAACTAAATATTTATGCATACTAATGACGCACTAAATTTGTTTTGTAGGTTGAGACATCAAACTTAGTGATTTTTACTGTTTACGATGTCACTAAACAATATATTGTGGACATCGAACAAAGGACATGCACATGCCGTAAATTTCAAAGCATCCATGAGATGCCTTGTCTCAAGACGTCATTGCTTTATCGCCAGTTTAATTTGAGATGTTATGATTTTTGCTCAAAAAATTACTCTAAAACAACTTTGGTCGACACATATTCAGCTTCCATCCTGCCGTTAGATGACAAAGAGAACTGGGATGTACCAGAAGAAGTAATAAACAAATGTGTAAAACCACCGAACACAAGAAGACCAGCGGGAAGACCAAAGATAGGGAGGTACAAGCACGGATCTGAAAACAAAATTCAAAACAGATGCAGCAAGTGCCAAGAAAAGGGACACAACAGAAAAACATGCAATAATCCACAGGTTTTAAGACCAAAAAAGGTCTGATATAGTACATAAACAAACAGAGTAGAAATACAGGAATATATAATTATTTAATTTGAGTAACCATTAACCACATGGTTGGTAACATTTTTGATGATGTACAGTAACCAAAATTGTTATTGATTAATATTTTGATTTTTTGATTCCATCTTGAGTTGTCAATATAAAGCAAACATATACATTAAACAATTGGTACCTATTCTGAAACATTTTTATATAAATTTGGTTACCATCTAAAATAAAATGGTTACTTCTATATTCATATTTAGTTACCAACTGGACCATTTCCAAATAACTTTTATAACTATGTAATTTAAAAGTATCCATCAGCTAGATAAATGGGAACCCTCACATGTACATTAAGCACTTGATAACTATTCTAATATAAGTTAAAAATTATTTGGTTTCTAACAAAAACTAAAATGGTTACCCTTATATGCAGGTTTGGATACCAACTGCACCTCCCAAACTATCTTTATTTTAATGAGATTATAAGTGACCATCATATATATGAATGGGAACTCTTAATTGGAGTTTCTTATTCCATTATGATTATAGTGTATAAATAAAACATATACATTTAACACTTTATAACATTCCTGATACAAACTTATAATTATTTGGTTACTAACAAAAACAAAAATGGTTACCATATGTGTAGGTTTGAATACCAACCTAACATTTCAACTTAAATAGCTGATGGATACTGTTCTGAACCAATTTTATATCAATTTGGTTACTCACAAAAAATAAAATTTTTACCTCTATATGCAGAACAAGTTTTAATGGTAACCAAAACAGAAACATCATGTAATGAAACCCAGTTTAGGCAATCCATGTATAATAAACAATTACATATTAACCAGAATAAAAAATAAAAGTAACCAAAATTTCTAATTGATGGCACAATAATAGTAGCCATAACCATAAGATAACAGTAACCAAAACATAATAAATAAGTAACTAAATAATTATATTAAAGTAACCAAAACAGGTTTTAATGGCAACCAAAACATAAAACAACCTGTATATCCAACCCAGTTTAGGCAACCCATGTATACTCTCACATGTACATTTAACACTTGATATATGTCCTGATACAATCTTGTAACTATCTGGTTACTACCAAAAAATTAAATGGTTACCTTTCTATACATGTTTGGTTACCAAATACACATTTCAAATAATGTATCAGATACAACTTAGAAGTAACAAATACGAACCAACAATATCACTTTCATTACTAGTAATATAATCAAATATGTAATCCCATTTACATAAGCTCCAATAAACATCACAAACTCACTAACCATAAAAAATGGTTATGGATATCCAACAAAAACCAAAATACAACATACAATTCAGAAGGACAAGATAATGACAACTGAACTAATCAAAATCTGGCATAAATCTTCCTAGAAATTCTCTATCAGTCTCATATCCCTCTAATTGTTTGTTCCTAACATGCATGTAGAGGTTTGTGCATAATTTCTTCCGATACTGCGGAACGGGGAATGGAATAGGAATTTCAGCAAACTTCTAGTGAATAACATGCTCAACAAAATAAATCGTGAACATCCCACAATCACTGTACAAATAAACAAAAGAAAACAAAAGTCAAAACTAAAATCAACCTAGATGTAATAATTAAATAAATGTAAACAATGTAAACCTTACCCCTCAACTTGTTCAGGAACCCCCTCTGTAAATTCTAATTCAATTATATCATCTTCATCCTTGTTACGATACAGTTCACTACTAAAGTCAATATCAGACCTATCCCTCCAAAAACCACTCTTACGCAGTATTGTGGGTAGAATGAAGATATAGGGCTCACAAACATCCATAATTTTTGTTCGCATTGTTTTCCTGTTTGGCTGCAGAGAATTGTAAACTGATAAACGTCTACGATGCACATCAAATGTTAGCAAAAACCAGTGATCCGATGATGACATGTGAATGGGGAACAACACGTAGTCAACATTGACCCATGGTGTGTTCACATCTATGAACAACCCATGGATGTACTCAACAACATCACCCTCCCCAGACAGAATACTCTTATCTGCATTTTTACTTGTGTTTTCCTCAAAAAGAGCATTTATCTTGCCATGAAACCAATAGTCTGTGGTCGTTGCCCTTATCTGAACACTGTCGGAATGTCTGGCCAATTTATGGAAATAATATAACACAATATTGATGTGCTGAACAAAAAAAAATCCAAAAGATATTAACAGTTGCTGAAAAATGTAAATATGTAATGACTGTAACCAGCACTGTTAACATTAGTTACTAAACCAACTAAATAATGTAACCATAACTAGAACAACATATATTGAAGAAAAAAAAGAACTTACATCGTCGTCTAACCACTATCCAGGAGTCTTTAATTTGTAGAACCACATTTTTGATGATATTGGGACAGACCCAAATACAAATTCAAGTTTAATTTTGTCGTTCTTTACAGGGAATTTGTCAGTCTTTCAATATAAAAGCATATTAGTATACACGCTAACATTAACAATTACCATATTAGTATACACACTACCCAAATCAGACTTGAACAGTAAATAATTAACAATCTAATCAACAACTGAATTGTAAACAGTTACCTGGTAATCAACAAATATTAATATAATAATCATAATCAAATAGTAACCAAAACATAACAAAATAGTAACCAAAACATAAAATAATAGTAGCCAGACCATAATTTAATAGTAACCAAAACATAAACATCATGTAATCAACCATAATTTAAGCAACCTGAATATACTAAACAAATACCTAGTAATCAAATATAATATAATAGTAACAAACACTTTACTTATGACAACCCAGAAAATTTGATTGTCCAGAATTTAATATTTAAAGAATTAGTTATTAATAAAATGAATTTTTATTAATAATATTATGTGCTTTGTGTTTATTAATCATTTTAGAACCTAGGATGATTATAATACGGGAGGATTCTGGCTACGAGCTAGACTGAACGAGTAAGAATTTTCAAAATAAAAATACAATTTTTTCGGGAACAAAAATATTTCTGAGGAAAAAGACGAAATATGCACTATTCACCTGACAAAACCCTAAGGGTTAGGGTTTGAATAACATAAGCCTTTCTGAGAGTTTGGTATGTCAAAATGAAATTTCGTCGAAAGATTTGACGATAATATATCGTGAAAGTTAAGTTAGCCGATAAAAGTTTTTCTCAAAAAACGTGTAGAAGTCGGAAGAAATAAAAATGACGAAAAGTACTGTTATGTACTTTTCATTTGTTTAACTACATTAGGGGAAAACGTGAAGAAAAAATCTTATCATCAAAAAATGTTTTTCAATTTTTCGAAGTTCCGAAGAATGCGTAAAAGTTAATCTGTAAAAGAAAGACGAAATATCCAAAAATCGAATTTTTTTGAACTGTCGGACGAATTCCGCAAGACGAAAGCACGAAGCTTCCAAGACAAGCTTTGTGAATAGTAAGGAGGTTATTAAGGAGGTGTGAATAGTAACTTTGGGGGTGAAATGACTATTTTGCCCCTAGCTTTGAAAATCTATAAAAGAGAAGTATTAGTTGATTTCTTTGAAATCAACCAACACTTTGAGAGAGAGAGAGAGAGAGAGAGAGAGAGAGAGAGAGAGAGCTTGAGAGCTTGGAGAAGAAGAAGAAAGAAGAGAAAGAGCATGGATGCTCAGATCGGAGAAGATTGAGAAATAGAAAAGCTAGTAAATCGTCGGCTTTGTCTAGAGAAAGAAGAATAAAGAATAAAGGTATTCAAAACCTAACCTCTAAGTTAAATTTACTTTAAGTTTTATATGTTCAAAACATAACTTAATGGGAATAAAGTAAAATATGTTAAGAATGATTTTCATATGGTTGAAATCATGAGAAAAAGAAGAAATAAGAATTGGATGTTTAATTTATAAATTTCTTAGGGAAGTATGAATTTCGTAATAAATTTGAACGATCCGAATGAATCATATGAACGATTTGGTAAAATAAGTAAGGAATGGTGTTTCATAACACCAAATTCCAAGAAAAAGTGAAATCATAATCAAAGTATGGATTAAAAATGAAGAACGCGAAGAACACGCAAAGAACACAAAGAACGTTGTTGATGGACAAATTTAAAACCATCGTAGTTATAAATTGTTGTTGATGGACAAGTTTAAAACCATCGTGCATAAGTTGGTTTCTTATTGCTTGGTTAGGAACGGTAGAAACGTTCATGAAGAACGGATTAAACTTAGCTATAACGAAGTTATGGCAAAAATTTTGTAAAAGACAAACGAGAAGTAAAAAGTATGTAAATGAACCCAAAAGTGTATGGTTTTATAAGAATGTAAAAGAGCATAGAAAATGTGAGTCGTGGACTCAAGAACAAACGAGTTTTGAATTTGGATGACCAAATTACGGACGAACGAACGAAGAACGTGAATAACGTAAAATGAGCAAATAATGAAGATTAAGCCAATTGAATGGCATGTTAATGGATTCAGAATAAATTTCTGTCCGAGGGAAGTTGAAGTAAATAAGATAAGGAAGAGAATGGCTTTGGAACGACCTTGTTCCGAGTTATAATGAATAAGTTATGAGATTATAAACTAAGCGTCTCAAACTAGTTCAAGACTTAGAAATTTTTTTCAAGGTTTGATGCTTGGCGCCAGTAGCAGCTTTATAAGCCTTGGGGCGGCAATGCCATGGCCATTAACCCGGAAATCAGCTACTGCTTAGTGGCACTGCAGCATGGGGAGAAAGGAAGGGGACAGGCACCGCAGCGCCGGTGCAGGGCAAGGCCCAGTAATAAGCTTTTAATTGCTCAACTCCTGGGGGGATATGTTAAGAAAGATAAAGAACATATAGTTCATCGAATGTAACACTTAAACAAGTAATTTAAACCTTTAGTAAAGTTTGAATAGAAATATTAAACGGGATTAAAAGATAAAGAATATAAACGCAACGCAGTTGCTATGAATGATCGGTCTTAGCATACAACGAACTGTATGGCTTCGACATTAAGAAAGAATAATGAACGCGGGGTTCATGTAATGGATAACGAATGAGAGTAATTAAAACTTGAGGTAAAGGTTGAAGAGAGATTAAGATGTGAACAAGGTGAACGGAAAATACGTAAACGATCCTCGTGAATCGTATTCGCGTTGGGCGAACGTTCTAAGTGTACATTGGTTGTATAACTTAGACGTTGACGAAGGTTGTAAGTAAGATATGAATTATCAAGAAATCCGTAATGAACGATAAAGGTTTCATGAATTATTAAACCTATGAATGGTGAAGAAACTGAATTAAAGACAATGACGTATATCATCAAGAAGCCTAGTAATGATTATAACTTAGATGACGTTCCGAGTCGAATGAACCTAACGTTGTAAGATAAGAATAAGGCAACATATAATGCTTAACGCTATGAATGCATAGAATTAATATTGAATGATCGTTCTGAGTATACAAAAGACTGTATGACTTAGACGATAAAGAATAAATCCTGAGGTATGACATTTAGTTACCAGAAAGCCATAAGAAATGAGAAATTGACTTAATGAACATTATAGTTTTAATGGTTCGGATAAGTTAAGATAAGTTTAGGTTGTGGTATAATCGTAATCTTTGATGGTTGATATATGGGAGCTGGGCTAAACAATTCCTTCAGAGAGCGGAGGTATATACAAAACTGGTAACCAATCTAACTCACTGTGAGAAACAGTGTAGATGAGTCGGGAACTTGTTTGTTGGTTGTTTGTGGGAAACCACTCAGAGTACCATATGGACTACTAGTAGAGACACAATGTGTGTTGAGTCCTAGAAGAGTTATAAGAAGAAGATAAGAATGCAAATCATCAAAGATGATGATCCTATAAGTAAAACATCTCCATATGTCATAAAGCCATAAATCGGTGAAGAAAGTTGGTTGCGTAAACTTAGATTGCAAGAACGAGAACCCTAAGAAGTAAAGTTAAGCTTAAACCAATGCGTAAGTCAAGTATATGACTAATTGGTGTATGTGTTATTTCATTATATGCTATATAGGAATTGAAATGACCAGTTCAGCGCAAACTCTAAGTTGTAGCTGTGCTTAAGACAAGTTTCCTAACTTCATTCATATTTGAAATGAATGCTAGTTTCTTAAACTTTCTCAGATGTTGAACTTGATAAGTTTTGTCTATGTGCAAATGTGTGATATTTGTACAAGGTGGTAGAATGCATGAGGTCTTGTGCCATAATTTTAACACTTAGGTGTTTCTATGAGATGAACTGTTCTGTGATTGAACTGTTCAATATGAAAATGTTCTATTTATACATGAACCATTATTGTTAAGTCTGTGCTAATGATTTTAGCCAGACAGGATGTGTATGAAAAAGGTAGAAGAAGGAAAATATTTCAAAGTGAATGTGACTAATGTTTTAAAATGATAGAAATCAAAATTATTCCCATTATTTAAGCTACTTCATAACCTTTGTTCGGTTATTGAAGTCTTAAAAGAATGTTTCAATTCTTAAAGTTGTTTGTTCAACTACTATGACTTGCTGAGGAATTGAATGCTCACACTTGCTTTAAATGAAAAACATTTTCAGCGTACGAGTAGAAGAACTTAAGGATCCCGTAAAGATCTAGCTGATCGGTATCTAGAAGAAGTGCCATTCAGTATGTGAATGAGCGTGAAGATAAAGCCAAGATTTGTAATGTAAAATGATGAAATTAAACTGTAGAATGGTTTAATGAACTGTTATGTATCCTTGGTGGTGGATAAAAGTGACTCTTGTAAGATGTAAAGAATAATGTAATTATCATTATTTGTAATGAACAAGGTTATAAGGTATTAGAACTTGGGATTTGAGACTGTATATTGTTATATTTAACTATATAATGATGTATGTTGGGAAGGAGATGGAACCGTGACGTACGGAATCCGGGTATAAAGATAGATCGGATTTCGAGGCGTGATAGAGTGGTATCAGAGCTGATAGGTTATAAACCTTAGGTATGAGTACCTAAGGCTATAATCGTAGAGAGAAGGATAAGAAGATTGTTGAGTTAAAAAATTAAGGAAGAAGATCACCATGTGATCATATTGAATCGTAATAACAGATGATCTGTGAAACGATGAATGATTTATAGCTAATGCTATAAATGATTGGTACTATGAATTAGTATGGGAAGAAGAACTCAAATTGAGTTGTAAAGGATAACATACAAATTAAACAAAATTCGTATTAAGTAAAGAGAAAATTAGAAGTTGTAAAATTTCAATTAAGGACTCATGTGATAGCTGAGTTGTATGAACCTCTGTTATGGCCGGAGGTTTGTGCTTTGGTGTAACAACTGCTTAGCTTATTACAGTGATAATCATTTGAATATGTCGCGCTATTAATATGTATATGACGAGAAGGTGAGTCTTTTCTCATGTATATGCTTGATAGGTAGATAATGATAAGTTAAGTACGAGTTCTTGAAACTCATACTTATGAAAAGTTTGTGACTCATAGTTATATGCTATGTTTCTGAGCCCTAAGCATATGGATAGTCCTTGATTTGTTCTTGGATTACATATTACGAAGATAAGTTCTTAATGGTTGTGGAAAGTTCCTAAACATATAAAGTGTGGTAAGTTGATGGACTACACTAAGGTATAGGGATGTTTAAACTGAAAGCATGTAATTTCAGTATACTTAGCATTGAAGGTGCTAGAGAAAATTTAAGTATTGTCGTAAGTAAGATAATGAAGGAAGATGGAGAAATAGGATATTCCAAGTCATCTAGCTATGCTAGATTTCGAACTTTATTGAAATCGTGCTTATATGTTCGTTTTGAAAAGGAAAGAATTGGTTCAATTTTTGGAACCAATGGATTTTAAAAGTACTATTCTTTATATGTCTATGCTAATAGCTTCAGCTAGACAGAAATTGATTTAACATATCAAAATGAATTTTATATCATCAGTTCATTTGATGCAAAGATGGTAAAAGGATGGAGTTATTAATGCAATTGAACCTAGTGTTGGATGTGATCTTAGAATCAACAACTCACTATGGTATGATGTATAATGACGAAGTCATAAACTGACGAAGTCCTCAACGTACTGTAAAAAGTATGGTATCATGACGTTATAAAACGTTTTGATGTATTGCGAAAGAATTTAAAGAATTAGTTGATTTCAATTGATTTGACTAGAAAAATGTTTTAAGTTGATATCCAATTTATTGGTACGGTCTAAGCTCTTTGATTTGGCTAGACAAATGGTATGTCATGTTTAAAAGAAAATTGAGCTTTCTTTGAAGAAGTTATGCCAAGCTAAATTATTTTGGTGCGGAATCTAATGATTAAGTCTGAGGTGAAAACACCCCGAAATGGGGTTATACGATGGGTTAATCGCCTAAGTATGGAAGAGGTAGTTTACCTTCTTGGTGATTGTAAACTGACCGTGATAGAAGGGTTTACGGTGAAATGCTGTTAAACCTAGTAAGAATTCATGGTCGATTTAACCCCTCAACAAAAGTATGGAATGTTTTAAAGGAATTCTTATGTTCCTCGTTATTCATTCTACTTCATGATTCTTGATAAGTGATGAAGGTTAGGGAATGTTTGAAAGATAAGAACTTCATTGAAGAAAAGTTGAGAAGAAGGGTATGTTAAAATTTTGAGGAATAAATTTTATGAAGAATGGGTTAATTTGATGACCTGGGAATGGGTGTGGTTTTTAAAAATTTTGAGGACATAATTTTTATAAGGGAGGAGAATGTGACAACTCAGAAAATTGGATTGTTCAGAATTTAACATTAAAAGAATTAGTTATTAATAAAATAATTTTTTATTAATAATATTATGTGCTATGTGTTTATTAATCATTCTAGAACCTAGGATGATTATAATACGAGAGGATTCTGGCTACGAGCTAGACTGAACGAGTAAGAATTTTCAAAATGAAAATAAAATTTTTCCGGGAACAAAAATATTTCCGAGGAAAAAGACAAAATAAGCACTATTCACCCGACAAAACCCTAAGGGTTAGGGTTTGAATAACCTAAGCCTTTCCAAGAGTTTGGTATGTCGAAATGACATTCCATCAAAAGATTTGAAGATAATATATCATGAAAAGTTAAGTTAGCCGATAAAAGTTTTTCTCAAAAAATGAGCAAAAATCGGACGAAATAAAAACGACGAAAAGTACTGTTATGTACTTTTTATTCGTTTAACTAAGTTATGGGAAAACGTGAAGGAAAATTCTTATCATCACAAAGTGTTTTTTAGTTTTTCAAAATTCTAAAGAATGCGTAAAAGTTAATATGTAAAAGAAAGACGAAATATCCAAAATATTTGGATTCCGAGAATCGCAGTTTCTCGAACTGTCGGACGAATTCCGCAAGACGAAAGCACGAAGCTTCCAAGAGAAGCTTTGTGAATAGTAAGGAGGTTATTAAGGAGGTGTGAATAGTAACTTTGGGGGCAAAATGACTATTTTTCCCCTAGCTTTGAAAATCTATAAAAGAGAAGTGTTAGTTGATTTCTTTGAAATCAACCAACACTTTGAGAGAGAGAGAGAGAGAGCTTGAGAGCTTGGAAAAGAAGAAGAAAGAAGAGAAAGAGCATGGATGCTCGGATCGGAGAAGATTGAGAAATAGAAAAGCTAGTAAATCGTCGGCTTTGTCTAGAGAAAGAAGAATAAAGAATAAAGGTATTCAAAACCTAACCTCTAAGTTAAATTTACTTTAAGTTTTATATGTTCAAAACATAACTTAATGGGAATAAAGTAAAATATGTTAAGAATGATTTTCATATGGTTGAAATCATGAGAAAAAGAAGAAATAAGAATTGGATGTTTAATTTATAAATTTCTTAGGGAAGTATGAATTTCGTAATAAATTTGAACGATCCGAATGAATCATATGAACGATTTGGTAAAATAAGTAAGGAATGGTGTTTCATAACACCAAATTCCAAGAAAAAGTGAAATCATAATCAAAGTATGGATTAAAAATGAAGAACGCGAAGAACACGCAAAGAACACAAAGAACGTTGTTGATGGACAAATTTAAAACCATCGTAGTTATAAATTGTTGTTGATGGACAAGTTTAAAACCATCGCGCATAAGTTGGTTTCTTATTGCTTGGTTAGGAACGGTAGAAACGTTCATGAAGAACGGATTAAACTTAGCTATAACGAAGTTATGGCAAAAATTTTGTAAAAGACAAACGAGAAGTAAAAAGTATGTAAATGAACCCGAAAGTGTATGGTTTTATAAGAATGTAAAAGAGCATAGAAAATGTGAGTCGTGGACTCAAGAACGAACGAGTTTTGAATTCGGATGACCAAATTACGGACGAACGAACGAAGAACGTGAATAACGTAAAATGAGCAAATAATGAAGATTAAGCCAATTGAATGGCATGTTAATGGATTCAGAATAAATTTCTGTCCGAGGGAAGTTGAAGTAAATAAGATAAGGAAGAGAATGGCTTTGGAACGACCTTGTTCCGAGTTATAATGAATAAGTTATGAGATTATAAACTAAGCGTCTCAAACTAGTTCAAGACTTAGAAATTTTTTTCAAGGTTTGATGCTTGGCGCCAAATACACCAGATAAAACTTTGGGAGGCTAATACAAATGGCTAACCCGGAAATCACCTATCGCTTAGTGGCACCGCAGTGCGTGGGGAGAAAGGAAGGGACCCAAGCACTTGCAGTCATCTTGAGGCAAGGCCCAGTAATAAGCTTTTAATTGCTCAACTCCTGGGGGGATATGTTAAGAAAGATAAAGAACATATAGTTCATCGAATGTAACACTTAAACAAGTAATTTAAACCTTTAGTAAAGTTTGAATAGAAATATTAAACGGGATTAAAAGATAAAGAATATAAACGCAACGCAGTTACGATGAATGATCGGTCTTAGCATAAAATGAACTGTATGGCTTCGACATTAAGAAAGAATAATGAACGCGGGGTTCATGTAATGAATAACGAATGAGAGCGATTAAAACCTGATGAGACAGGCAACTGATCTAACTCACTGTTATGGGCAGTGTAGATGAGACAGGAACTTGTTTGTTGGTTATTTGTGAGAAACCACTCAGAGTACCATATGGATTACTAGCAGAGACACGATGTGTGCTGAGTCCTAGAAGAGTTATAAGAAGATAAGAATGCAAATCATCAAAGATGATGATCGTATGAGTAAAACATCTCTGTATGTAATGAAGCCGTAAACCGGTGAAGAAAGTTGGTCGCGTAAACTTAGATTGCAAGAACGCGAACCCTAAGAAGTAAAGTTAAGCTTAAACCAATGCGTAAGTCAAGTATATGACTAATTGGTTTATGTGTTATTTCCTTATATGCTATATAGGAATTGGAATGAGCAGTTCAGCGTATACTCTAAGCTATAGTTGTGCGTAAGGCAAGTTTCCTAACTTCATTCATATTTGAAATGAATTCTAGTTTCTTAAACTTTCTTAGATGTTGAACTTGATAAGTTTTGTCTATGTGAAAATGTGTGATATTTGTACAAGGTGGTAGAATGTATGAGGCCTTGTGCCACAATTCTAACACTTCGGCGTTTCTATAAGATGAACTGTTCTGTGATTGAACTGTTCAATATGAAAATGTTCTGTTTATACATGAACCGTTATTGTTAAGTCTGTGTTAATGATTCTAGCCAGACAAGATGTGTATGAAAAAGGTAGAAGAATGAAAATATTTCAAAGTGAATGTGACTAATGTTTTAAAATGATAGGAATCAGAATTATTCCTATTATTCAAGCTACTTCATAACCTTTGTTCGGTTATTGAAGTCTTAAAAGAATGTTTAAATTCTTGAAGTTGTTTATTCAACTACTATGACTTGCTGAGCAATTGAATGCTCACACTTGCTTTAAATGAAAAACATTTTCAGTGTACGAGTAGAAGAACTTAAGGATCCCGTAAAGATCTAGTTGATCGATATCCAGAATGTGAGACCCCAAATTTTATGAATAAAGATTTAATTTTCTCGAATTTTTTTTTATATTATGGTGTGGATTTAAATAATGTTATAGTTGTGGGTAATATTTATAAATTTTGAAAAGTATGTAAGTGGTTATAAAATATTCGATTGGTTGGGGAATATTCTTTTTGTCGGGGAATATCCGTACGACAGCACAATCATTGGTGGACCCCACAACGGAATTATTGTCGGAATGAGAAAACGATAGAAATATCTTTTTATGAAAATAATGGCGGAAGTTTTATCGTTAACTGTTTAACTACCCGATAGTAAAAGTACAATTTACGCCGTGGTTGCATAAGAGCAACACGATATTGATTATTGGTGCTTACGTGAGAAGTCACTCAGTTTTACTCAATAATTGTTATGATAATTATCGGTAATATTTTTTTTATTGATTCAATAATTGCTGCGTTGATATTTTATATTATTGTTATTTCAATAATTGTCACTGCACAGTATTTCCCATTATCAAATCAATAATTCATATTATTTGAATAATAGTATTAAATAACATTATTGGCAATGTCTAGAATGTTCTGTCAAGGAGAGGTTTGGTCACCTAATTGCGCGGATGAAGAAGAAAAATCTTTATCGAAAAGCCCCTCTTTCCTGGGAAGTGCAGTTGTCATTATTGTGATTCAGTAATATTATTTGTGAATAATTAATTATTGATTTATATGATAAGGAAATATTTATTTTATGTGGACATAAATGATAGATAGGAAAATATTTATTTTATGTGGTTATAATAGAAGGAATTAATGTTGAGGTATTTTATCAGTATTTTGTCAGATTGGAGGTATTAAAAACTCAAATCGGTGTTCTTAAAGCTCTATTGCGTGAGTTATAATTTTAATCCGACCGTTGGATTGTTGTGATTTTTGGATATGTTATGCATATATAAGTTGAGTATATGTCCACAAATTTGGAACCGTTAAAAATTAATGTATGATTTGTTATGAAATTTAAGTGGTATTGAAAATTGTTCGTTTGTGAATTTCAGATATTTTCTATTTGGAATTTGGAAAAACTTTCTTCTGCAAAGTTGTAGAGAATTCGATTTCGTGTGGAATGGACATAAAATTCATATTTTTCTGATAAAAGGGCTATTTATTATGAATTGTTGAAGTTTTGAAAATTAAAATATTTTTATTTAAATTATGGGTGGGCCCCACTTTTGGTTGTTGGGGAAGATGGCTGATTTTTGGTGGGCCCCACTTGTGGTGGCTGAATTTTTATTCAAAGCATGCATGCGTAGAAATAATAATATTATTATTTTATTATTTAGTCTCCTATGACGTTTTGAGTATTTTCCTATAAATAGCCTCTTAGGTTAGAATTGAAAATCACACCAGAAACAAGTTTTCTTTCTCTCTATATTATTGAGCGTATTTTTGTGAGTATTTAGATACTTTGAGAGTTGTTATTCAGTGTAAGTTTCCTTCGGCTTTACATCCGATATTCCGATCAGAACTACTGTTATTTTGAGGTAAGGGATGTTATTTTCTTCGTAAATGATATTATTTTCTTCAATATCATTATGCCAAAATATTGATATTAATTTTATTGTGGAATTTCTACCTTTTTGTGTCGGGGTTACTGTCGACGTCGGGATTTTTGGTGTCCCTTTTCGTTACATGTTCTTTGGTGTTCTCATGTTAATGTGTGATTTGTTTGAAAAAACAAGTGAAAAAGGTCCATATGTATAATGTCGACGATTGACTTTTAAGAGTCGCCAATTGGTGTATTTAATCGGTTTGCACTAACGCAACCAAAAATGTTAGCACATCGACCCAAAGATTTGACAACGCTAAATCGAATCCGTGAAACCGAGATTCATTAAGGGTTTGGGGGCTTGATTATGCGGAGGGGAAGGTGTTAGGCACCCCGACATCCGTGTTACCACTAAGTGACCGCCACTCTTCAAAGAAATTGTTATATGAATGTGTGTGTGTGTGTGGATCAATGTGCAATTTATTTAAAAGTAGTGCGAGGCCTCGTCGCACCTATATACTGTAAGGTTTGAATTTTATAGAAAAGCCGCTTTAACCAAGATATAGCAATGAAGTTTTGTAAAAGAGGTTTTTCAAACCCTGTGCTCAATAGGAATTGAGACCTTTTCATACTTCCATTTTATTAAATGTTCGGCTTGTTTGCTTTTATTTTCGAGATGTGAAGCATCCTCTAGAAAATAATATACAGAAATCTTTAACTCCTTATGGGCATAATGACCCATCCAAGGAAACTCGAACACATCAAAAAATAATGTACAAGCCGCTTATGACTAAAAATGTTCATCATGGGAACCGAATCTAGATTCAAATGGATCAAACTCATGATCACATGATTTCTAGGCTCACATAATACTACAATTTGTATGGAAAGCGATGGCAGTTATATATATAAAAAGTCAGAATATATATATATATATATATATATATATATAGATCGGATCAACCACTACTGAAGCAACTCCATGGGGATCGGAAATGTAAATATATAAAAGCGGTAAATATATATATATGAACATGATCAACCGCCACGAAGTAAACTCCAAAGGACGAAATGTAAATAAAGTTTAAAAAGTGATCAATCGCCACGAAGTAAACTCCAGCAGAGATGTAATGTAAATAAAAGTGTAAAAGGCCACAAGTAGACTCAGTGCCCCGATGTAGAATGTAAATATATATATATATATATATATATATATATACATATATATATATATATATATATATATAAGTAAAACGATTTGATGTAAATCCTGCTCATCGGATATGTCCGAATAAAGAATTATATATATGTATATATATATATAAAAGCGAGCAAACGCACCGGATGTAAAATCCAGGCTCATGAGATATGTCTGACAGCAATTATATATAAATATATATATATAAGCAATTAAACGCTCCGGATGTAAAATCTAGGCTCATCGAGATAAAGTCTCACCACGCTTTATATATATAAGTTTGTATATATATATATATATATATATATATATATATATATATATATATATATATAAGCATAAACGCTCGAGCATCAAGTTCAGGCTCAATCGAGGCATAACTCGATAATGTTAGTCCATATATATGAAATATATACATATATTAGTATATATATACATGTAAATAAAAACCACGGACCGAAGTCTGGACAAACACACTCACACGACTATCAACGTGTACAATAATGTGTGATATATGAGAAAGAGACTTTATAGAATGTAAGAAGGCTTACAGTGGGCTGCCAAAATAGACTTCTTAGACTTTAAATGGATAAACACTCATCTCCCGCCGGATAAAAAGTAGCTATATGTGAGCTAACTAGTGTTTAAAGAAAAGGAAACACTCAAAAGATGTGTATGCAGAGCAAAATGGACAGAACTTCCTCGCCTTTTTCCTTCTCTCTCTCTATTCAAATGGCTGACCCCTCAGCCTATATTTATAGACTGATAGCCGCAGGTACACCTGCGGCAGCCGCAGTTATACCTGCGGCTGGTCGTGGTGGATCCGAGCCTCATGGGTCTCGTCATCTTGTAGTACGTGCAGTCGTGCACTATAATGTCCGCTCGAACTTGCAGAACTTCAATCCGAGCATCCGAACCAAGTATATCTGTACTTCTTCGGATTGCTTGTGTCGAGACTTACGTAATGACATGGATTAGAGGTTGTACGAAGTCAGGAAGAGGGGTCTATGCCCATGGTCTTCAAGCTTCAAATTCTATCCAAAGTATTGCCACACGTAATAGTCACTCGGGATTGTCAATCCCTGGCTCTTGTGGGACATTGTTGTATGTATGTATGAAGTGTTGAGACGACGTGCCATTTATCAAAGGAACAAGATGATGTGTGACTCCTTGTTGGGGTTATCACCGGTTTGAGTTGAAAGTAGACGTTGCTCAGGGTTACAGCTGAGATTGGACCACTTTTTGGTATGTTGTGATATCATCTTGTTGAGACAGTAAGATGACGTGTTGACTTCTCACCGGGGTTATCGCCGGTTTAAGCGAAAAGCAGACGTTGCTCAGGGTTATATTTGAGATTGGACTGCTTGTTTGTATGCCTCACTGTCATCTGGATTGAAGCTGATTGCATGTGTTTGCAACAAGCATTTACAGGGTTATCATGGAATCGCAATGGCATCCCTTGGGGTTATCACCAAGGATGGGGTTGCTACTCCCAGTGTTGTCTCTGGGACTAGAACTGAATGTCACGGTGTTATCGTCGAGACAGGACTGTCCTCTCCGGTGTTATTGCTGATCTTTTGATCTACATATCTCGGGGTTATCTTTGAGATTGGAAATGACACTCCCAGTGTGTGTTCCGAATTTGAGATGATGTTTCCGGTTTGTGTTCCGGGTTGGAGCTGAACTTTCGATAGTATCCGGCATGGATTTAAGTTGTCTTTCAGGGTTATCTCCAAAAGGCAAATCTACCCTCCTGCAATATTAGGAATAGGAGTGCAAAAAATTTCAAGTGTCTACAGATGCCCCTCTTTATCATATTCATGTAATGCAAGGCATGGATAGGATAAAGAATCCTAGACACTTGAAATGCAAACAAGATAAACATGATGCTATATGCAACAACATGATGCAAATGCATGATGCATGATTGCCGTGTAATCCTACTGGGATGACAATCAGTGATGGCTTGGACATGCGATCCAAGTCTTCAAGGATGTTGACGTTGGGACTACCACCAAAATCTTGAATCCTAAACACTGGTTTATACTCCATAGAGGTACCTCTTATGTGGAAGAGATCTGTGGGAATAAAGCTGTTTGTTTTGAGGATGTGTATAACATGTTCCCTTATACTGTCGGAGTTACTGCCAACAGTTTTGTTGCTGTCAGGGTTGCCTGACCTCCATTGATGTGTGTATCACCGGATGAATCCCTACTGGGTGCATTGTCAAGGCTGTTTAACCTTCATTGATGTGTGTATCAATGGTTGCATTATATTGTAACCCGTCCCCGGGGAGACGTGTTTGAGATGTTTGAAGGATGTGCGTTGTGACCCCGGGAGGCGAGATGTTTGATAACTTGGCGTTGTAATTTCCGGGGGAGGTTTGATATTTCATGGTTTCGCGTTGTAACCCCCGCCAGGGATTGTTTAGGGTTGTAACCCTGCAAATGACGGCATCGGACCTTTGTGGGGTATTTCCGAGCATGGTTTATGAAAGATGAGCTCATTGGTATAATATATCTCGCATCCGGGCGAATACCATTGAGACGACGGGAGTTTAACTCTGACCGACGAGAAACCAGGATTTCAGGCTATTCCGCTCCATCGCGTAGCATTTTTATTCCTGATTTGGTCTTTTCAGCTTGTAAGACCTCCTTTGCATCTCTAATTGGAGCTAGCCGGAGGTGTGGGACCCATGTAGGGGTGCCGCAGGTGTACCTGCAGGAGCCGTAGGTTAACCTGCGGCCAGCCGTGCCTATGTATAGGTGGTTGGTTGCTTTCATAAGTCATTTTCAAGTTGCGCAGCGAAGGAAATCCGAGAGCTCTTCTTCAGATCTGTTGAGGTCGGGCAACTTTCTGCATATTCTGTCACCGTACAAGCGTTTTTCACTTTCCTGGTAACACATGCATGTATTTTTTAAAAATTTATGTCCGTTGGAAAATGACTTATCGCATGAAATGCATTTAGACACATAGTAGTGAATATGCATGCTGATATGACTTGATAAAAAAAATTCAACATAGTAAATGTTAGTATTAAACCATGCTGAACACAATGATGTGAAAAAATTTGCCTTTTGAAGCAGTCAAATTGGTACCTTTTACTGTCATTTCTTATCCTATCTGAGGATAAATGAGTAAAGGTAGAATAGTAAAATAATCCTGGTAATTAGATTACACTTACAAATTTTTACTGTGATGTGATGAATGCATACAGGATGTATATGACTGTGTACATGTGTGCTACTGAATGGCTACCCAGTCATGCCTATGTGCATGTGGATAGTCCCATTTACAAAGGGGTTATGGCAAAATTTTCCCAAAATGTAGGCATTGAGTAATTATGCATTTTTAACTCTACTGTAGATGTATGTTAAAATAATGCATGTATGCATGTAATCATAGAATGCATTTTGAAAAAGACTCCAGGTACGAAATTACCACACCCTTTCTGAGGTGATTTGGAGACTTGTTATCCAGATATTATGGATCCAGATTAGTCGAGCAGTTCTTGTAGGACCACTTCTGGTATACGGAGGAGGGCTTTTGAAGAGCCTCAGCGCCGTTCTATGAGACAGCCTCGTTGTTTGGCGGAGGCGGTGGTACGTCCCATTTGGGTTGAGGTACCGAATGTCGAGGACGAGGAGGAGGATGTACCATTCGAGGTTCCTGCTCCTGCTGTACGTGTTCCCCATAGATAGAGATCTAGTGACTCAGGAGGAGTTACATCAAGTGGACAGCATCGATGATGTGGACATCGACACCATTGACTTTTTCTGATGTATTTCTTTTGATAGGCCTCTGTTAGCTGCTGGGTAGCTTCGCCCCATTCTCGCTATATCTTTTGATAGGCCTCTGTTAGATGTTGGGTAGCTTCGCCCCATTTCCCTGTATTTTAGCTATATAGAGATGTATTAGATGATGATATACTTAGGAATGTATGCACAGTTTTCCATTCCCTATATCATATTGCCATCTATTGTATCATGCATGTTATTGTGTTATGCATATGTATGTATGTCTAGAGATATTCAACATTGACCCCTGGATGGTCTTATGACACGGCCCATACAGATGTCTTCTTCGACAGTTAGCTGTATTGATCATACCCCACCATTTACGGTGGTAGCTGGTATGCGATCATGGTATGATAGTATATCACCATCAGACATGGTAATCGTGGATGATTTGCTGTAGCATACTATGACCTTACTGATGTTTCAGGTTCTTCCAGGATTTATAGAGGGCATGCTAGAGCACTGGGTACCGGAAAGACAGGTATTCTGCTTTGGGACTTGTGAGTTGACTCCTACTTTGGAGGAGTATGCACGATTGACGATGTTGCCTCTGGACAGACCTTGCGTACACATGGCGACGGGAGACATGAGTAGACAGTTCATGACTCTCACAGGATTGAGGCGCAGAGTAGCGCAGGATGAGATTACATCCGGCCATGTTATATCCCAACGTTTCCTGTTTGACAGGTTTGGCTCTGAGGATAGCTATGCACAGCATTCCAGGGATTTCACCACACCGGAGGATCATTGGCGTTCAGCCAGAGTAGATGTACTGCTTCTATGCGTATTGTCATATGTATACATGCCGCGGTACATGGATGATCTCGATATCGGCATCATTATGGCAGTGAGAGCTCTCAGGGAGGGTCATACCATTGTACCAATGATTATCACAGAGACCTTGAGGTCAGCTACATACTGCTGCACTTATCCGGCAGGAGTGTTCACAGGTAGCTCGGTCATGCTGTATGTGCGGTTCATTTCACACTTGAGACCGATTGGCACATTTAGACATCATGGATTTTATTTCACCCATGAGATAGCCATGTCGTACTCCTTTCAGCCTGCGGGGTGTACAAATGCTGTATCTTGGTCCGCTTTCTTGGCAGAGATTGGAGATCCGTTTGATATATTGTCGTGTTCAGGGCTTAGCTCACCCTACAGCTTCATTACTCATGCTCCGGGCATGGATTATCTCCCTCTGGCTGGTTTGAGGGGCATGATCACTTACCACCCACTGGCCGTGATGTGTTAGTTTAACCAGTTTCAGGACTTCCATCCGTATGAGGGGCGGTGAGTCGGTATTCCGCGTCCACACCATTTGTCGGCGGAGGACAGATCCAGTTGTATGCTGCTTTGGGATCGTGAGTCGGTTGAGTTTTCACATCGACCATCCAGTTATTCTGCAGAGTATTCCGCATGGATGGAGACAGAGATCGCATTGGTCAAGCGGCGGTATCCACAATGTAGAGACCTGATTACGACGATGAGGAGCCTATAGAGGAGGCATCATTCCCACCGATGACTTGGATCGCTAGGTGCCAAAGATTTATGATAGATTCTCCCACCACGAAAGTGCCATTGTTACTCGAAGATTCTAAGACAACATTTGGAGCAGAGCTTACATCTGATGACCTATGACAAAGATCATGATAGGGCCACGATGTTGACAGCTCTTGATGAGAGAGATACCGCTCTGTTAGAGAGGGATGAGGCTAGATCAGCCAGGGATACATTGATAGTTGAGCGGGATGCCGCCTTATCTGCTAGGGATGTGGCCATTACAGACAACACTTCAGTGAGATCCCAGATGACGGTCAGTTTGGGCGACATGAGTGCTTACATTGATGAGCATTATGTCACCATGCAGTTAGCCTCTGATCTGTTAGCTCGTGTAGGTACCCTTGGGCAGGAGCTTGCAGTGCTTCCTCCGTCTTCAGAGAGGGATGCTATGTTAGATCTGATAGTTCGCATGTATACAGATCTGTAGATAGCTTTGTATTTTCCTGCATAGACTAGCTTAGCCATTTTGTCATGTACATCACAGATGTATATATCAAACAGTATTATGTATAGCAGGGAAATATATTTTGATTCACTTCCCTTTTAGTTATGCCTTGATACTTTCTTGATGTTTGCCTGTTTCTCCAAGGCCTTTGATCTTAATGCATTCTGAACTTATCCTTGATAGATGGACATTGAGACGCCGCAAGGTCTCTCAGAATGGATCATTGATTACTGAAAATCCCTACCATCTTTGGTGTCTTGGGACTAGTATCTGTATAGAAAAATGGAGATGAGGGTAGTTTCTTCCTCTTTGAGATTGACCGCACCATAGATGGTCGCCAGTACTTCTATTTGTGAGAAGCCTAGTTAATTCCATCTCTTATGGGTTGGTATTGCTCTTTGAGGCACGATCACAGCTTAGATGGTCACCGAATCTTCTATTTGTGAGAAGAGGTTGGATAATTCCATCCCTTTGATCTGAAACCGATGAAGTGGGGCAATTTGAAGGTTGATCCCAATACCATATGACAAGTATGTTTGTTCTGGTAGGGGTTAGACTACACCATGAATGGCTGTCTACGTACTCCTATTGAAGAGGAGATCAAGTCTGCGTAGTTCGAACCTGGTGTATGAGGTTCAACGCTGAATGCAGAAGGCAGATGGGTGTAGAAGTATTTTTGTTATTTTTTGTTATTTTTGTGAAGAAAGGGTAGAAAATGTTTTTGTTATTTTTTCTTTATTGCGACCGGGCCATATAGAATATGGTTGCCGACGTACCCCCAGGTATCAAGGAGATTAGGTCGACGTAGTTCGCCCCTCAGGACGAATCGCAGCTGAAGAGAAGCGTAAATCCCATGCGCAGGCTATACTGCGGGGAGAAGAAAGTTTAATCCCATAGAGGGGATAAACTGCAAGTATGGAGAAAGTTTAATCCTATCTTGAGGATAAACTGTAGGGGTGAAAAGTTTAATCTCGTCTTCAGGAGAAGTAGGGGTGAAAAGTTTAATCTCGTCTTCAGGAGAAGCAGGTGTGAAAAGTTTAATCTCGTCTTCAGGAGAAGCAGGTGTGAAAAGTTTGAAATGGAATAAAACCAGGCTGCTGGCTTGAAGTGTATGTTTCCCTGAGGGGCAGAAGAGTTTGTAAAAAGGAGAGAGGGTTCAAAACCGGAATGACTGGTGATTGGATGATCAAAACCAGGATGTTTGTTTCGATGGTTACTTCAGACATAGTACTGCTTTCACGCGGTGTCCAGAGTTGATAAGTCGCTGGAAATTCATCGCCATCCATTTTCTACGCAACTTTGAGAGCACCTCCTCGTCAATACTTCTTTGACAATAAATGGGCCTTCCCGATTAGGGGTGAATTTTCCCTTAGATTGATCTTGGTTGTCAATGATCTTCTTCAAAACCAAGTCATGTTGTTTGAATTTCCGTAGTTGGACTTTTCTGTTGTAGGATGGTGCGATCCTCTGCTGATATAACTGACCATGGAAGATAGCCACGGTTCGCCTTTCATCTATTAGAGACAATTGGTGATACCTGTCTTGTACCCATTGGTCTTCATCCAACTGAGCATCCATCAATACTCCGAGGGATTCCATTTCCACTTCTAGAACCTTTGCACTCCCATCCCATAGATTAACGAGTAGGGGATTGCCCCAGTGGAAGCATGCATTAAAGTTCTGTAGGCTAATAAAGTTAGAGGCAAGAGGTCAGGCCATCCTTTGTGATTGGTGAACATTTTCTCGCATGATCTTCTTGATGTTTTTATTAAGCTAAGCCTTCAACAAAGACCATTCATCTTTGACCAGATATGTGAGTTGAGATGTTTAATGTGGAATTTTTTGCATAATTCCTCCATCATGTTGTTGTTGAGGTTTTTAGCATTGTCTGACATAATGACCTCTGGTTGTCCATATTGACAAACAACATTATTTCTGATGAAAGCAATGATGACTTCTTTAGTAACCCTGGGGAAGGAAGCTGCTTTAACCCATTTGGTGAAGTAGTCGATCATGGTGAATATGAATCGATGTCCATTACTGGCTTTGGGCTCGATGGGCCCGATCACGTCCATTCCCCACATTGAAAAGGGCCATGGCGAACTCATATTGTGGAGTTCCCTTAGAGGGCGTGGATAACATTCCCATGAATCTGGCATTGATAGCACCTCTTGACGTGATCATCACAGTCAGCTTTGAGTGTAAGCCAATAATGTCCCGTTCTGAGAATTTTCTTGACAAGTAGGGGTTCGCTCATGTGAGGGCCGCATACTCCACCATGGATCTCATCCATGAGTCGCTGAGCTTGGTCTTTGTCCAGACATCTGAGGAGACCTAATCCTGCATCTCTTTTGTAGAGTGCATTTTGCTCAGGTAGAATTTCATGGCAAGTCGATGAATCCGCCTCTTCTCAGTTAGGCTCGCCTCAGCGGGTGTAGATCCATCTCGTAGGTACTCCTTGATATGTTGATACCAAGGGTTATGGATGGGAGGCAACTCATCCAATACTTCTCTAATGTAATTCCCATAGACTGGGGCTTTCTACATAGCAATCGTGATGCTTGGCATGTTTTCCTTGTCAGGTATGTAAACCAAGGAGGCCAACGTTGCTAATGCATATGCAAAGTCATTCCTATTACGATGAATGTGTAGAAAGGAGATTTCTTGAACTCGAGCCATATATGTAGAACTTGCCTGGAGTGGTAAAGGCGGTAAATGTAATTCTTTGGTTTGATAGATTCACGTGGATTGCTTGATTACCAATTCGGAATCCCCAAAGATGATTAACGCACTTTGATACCCATTAAGCGGGCAAGTTTGAGTCCCATGATCTGACCTTCATACTCAATTGTGTTGTTGGTGTTGACAAACTGCAATTTGACAATGACGGATCACTCTGCTCCCGTCACGGATATTAAAAGCTTTCCGGCTCGAGCCTTCGAGTTAATGACTCCATCAAATACATTTTCTACGTACGGCATGTATTGTACTGATGTGGTAGCTGAATTGTCATTACTCCTTCAATAGGAAAGTATGTTTCTAAGGGTTTGTAATCCCCCACAGGTGCAGCGGCCAATTGATCTGCAATTCCTTGACCTTTGACCGACTTTTGAGTCATATAGACGATGTCAAATTGCTATAGGATCAACTACCATCTGGACAGTCGACAATTCAGTATGGGTTTGCTAAACACATACTTAAGAGGATCCACGCGGGATATGAGATGGGTTGTGTGACCATGGAGATAATGCTGTAATCTCATGGAAGTCCATGCTAAAGCACAACAAGTCTTCTCGATCAGAGTGTACTTGTGTTTCTTGATCTTTGAATCTTTTACGAGGTAATAGATAGCTCGCTCTTGGCCTCTATTGTCTTTTCTCGCCCAAAGATCAACCCATAACATTGTCATTTATGGACAGGTACATGAACAGGGGAACATCATCCCTGGGAGGTACCAAAACAGGAGCGTTGATCAGTTGCTCCTTAATTGTGAGGAAGGCTTTTTGACACTCGTCATTCCATTTCATGGAGGAGTTCTTCCTTAACAATTTGAAGATTAGCTCACAAGTTCTTGTGAGTTGAGAAATGAATCGACTAATGAAGTTGATCCTTCCCAAAAATCCCGTATTTCCTTCTCTCTCATCGAGGAATGGGCATTTCTTTGATGGCTCGGATTTTGGTAGATCGATTCAATCCTTTGTGGTGACTAGGAAGCCTAAAAACTTGCTCGGCTTAACACCAAAGGCGCATTTCATGGCGATTCAACTTTAAGTTGTACTTACGCAACCTGTTGAACAACTTCTTGAGATGATCTAAATGGTCATCCTTCTTTCGGGATTTGACAATGATGTCATCCACATAGATCTCTATCTCTTTGTGTATTAAATCATGGAAAAGAGCCATCATAGCTCACTGGTAGGTTGCCCCAGCGTTGATGAGGCCGAATGACAACCGTCTGTAGAAAAAGGTTCCCCAAGGCGTGATGAAAGCAGTTTTCTCACGATCTTCCTCAACGACCATAATTTGATGGTACCCCGTAAAGCAATCAGCAAAGGAGTACATGTCGTACTGAGCAGTATTGTCAATGAGAATGTGGATAAATGGCACGGGAAAGCTATCTTTAAGGCAAGCTTTGTTCAAATCCCGATAATCCACGAAAACTCGTACCTTTCCCTCTGGTTTAGGCACGGGAACAATGTTGGATATCCACACCGGATATGTAGACACCATGATGATGCCAGCTTGAAATTGTTTCACAATTTCTTCTTTAACTTTTAAACTCCACTCAGGTTTTAATCGCCTGAGTTTTTTCCTAACTGGCTTGAATCCTTCTTTAATGGGAAGGCGATGAAGAACAATGTCAGTGGACAATCCCACCATGTCTTCATGAGACCATGCAAACACATCCTAGAATTGGACTAACAGTGCAACCATGTCATTCCGTTGATTTGTGGTAAGGTCTGAACCAATCTGGATTAGCTTAGGGTTGTCTATGGTTCCGAGATTGAAAGGAGTGGTTTGATCAAGATTGGGTTTGTGTTTGTCGGTGACCCATTCCTTAATCTCTTGAGGTGTCTCAATGTCCTCTTGGATGTCCATCAAGTCTGAGTCCAACTTTTCATCAAAGTTACAGCCCTTGTGGAGAGAAGGCACCTCATCAGCAAGTACATGCACATCTAAATTCAGAGTCCTGAAACAAAAATATGCTTTCACTTAATATATGCAACTGTTCGATCATACAAAAGTGTTAGAATGTATATGATAAAATAATTGCTAGTGTTGTAAAGGAAAGCAAGCAATTAAAGTTATCTACAGGGCAGAGGGATTTTCTGCCCATTTTACCCTCGTCGACCAATGTATGAAGTGCTGCTCCAATTGTTGAGGGAAAAGTCCTGATGGACTGTAGTGATAGAAGGATCGTCAGTGTCTTCCTTCTCCCGAATGATAACCATGACATCTGGGCAATCATCGTCTGGGGTGTATCTGTTGGTGTGTTCATCATGAACAATGACGCGAATGCCTGCCATCATCAAGGCAAGGTCATGTTTACGTTTTCGTTCCTTTTCTTCCGCTTCAGGATCAGGAATCAGCACCTCTTTAGCTTTGATTGGCACTGGTTTTGGAAACAGTATAGCCACAGCATGGGCTGGCACCTTTACTGGAGACTGCATCAACTCATGCGGTAAAGGTATAGAAAATCGCCGTGTGGCGGAAGTTTGAGGAACCTGCTTATGCTTATGAGGGTTCCTGTGAGTGGAACTACCAGAATAGCCTAGCCCGGCTGTCCCAATTTGATTGGACATTTGGATAAGGTGCTTAATACCTTGTTGATCCTTACCAAGCACTTGTCCAGGTTGATAACCCAATAACATCATTTCTTGAGTGGCTGACATAACCTCATTAGAAATCTTGGGTACGGGAAGTGGCGCTCCAATAGAATGGTATTGCGTGTTACTCACATCTAGAGTATGGAAACTGGCCGGCTCAACTTCTGAATTAAAGTTGATAATTGGTAGAGTTCCTGATCTAGGACATTCCGGCTCAGCATTGACAGTGACTAGACTGTTGTTGATGATGTATTTGAGTTGTTGATGTAAGGTGGAGGGAACAGCTCCAGCCATGTGTATCCATGGTCTCCCCAATAGCAGGTTGTATCCTGAATCTATCTTGAGGACGTGGATGGATACGTTGAATGTATTAGGACCAATCTCAATTGGCAATTCAATCTTTCCAACGGAATTTCGCCGAGATCCGTCAAAAGCTCGGATGATCGTATGGCTACTTTGGATTCGATTGAGATTGATATTCATTTTCACCAAGGTGGCATAAGGACAGATATTCAAAGATGAACCTCCATCTATCAATACTCCAGCTAGCATGTACCCGGAAGACAACACTGAGATGTATAGTGGTTTGAAATGACCGGTCCCTTCGGGAGGTATGTCGTCATCAGTGAAGGATATCACATTGTTGTTGAAAATGTGATCAACCAAATGTTGAAATTTTTCTACATTCACTGATTTTGGCATGTAGGCTTCTTTCAAAACCTTTAGCAAGATCTTCCGATACTCCTCAGAAGAGAAAATTAGGTCCAGAATTGAAATCTGGTGTAGAGCTTCTCGCAAGCTTAAAACCACTTTGGCTTTTTTATGGCCCATAGTACGGAGGAATTTTTCAATCTTCTCTATGGGCAACTTTCCCTTTGCTTCGCAAGTAGGCTTGATAACCTGTTGAGGAAGGTACAGTGGATTTTCTTTTCTTTCAACACTGTAGCAGTAGTATGAGATGTGGATCCTTCTGCTTCTCTATAATTCCATGGAACTTTGTGTAAGCTGACAACAGGATGTTGTAGTCTGCAAGGTAAAGGAATTGGCTCTGGTGCGGCCACTTTCAAAGGATTGTCATCTCCTTTTAGATGAATTGGTTGTATGGGAAATACTTTGACAGTCTCATCATCCACTTCGGATATAACTGCTACTGATCCCTTCCATTGGGTAGGGCATGCATTCCCACCCTTAAGTTGCACAGTGTAATCATTCGCTATTTGCAGGACACCGCTATCGATAAAATTCTGAATGAGATGGCAGAGTGCCCAGCATTCTCCTGTGATGTGACCGCGAGAATGTGAATGATATTGACACATTTCATCAGGATTGAACCACCCTGAGCGGGGATTGATTGGAGGTAGAAGGAATGTGATTCTTCTTTCGTTGATCAACATTTGAAGTATCTCCTCCATAGATTGGCCCAAATAGGTGAATTCCCTTTTATTGGCGAAATCCCGACGGGATTTAGCACTTGCTCGCTTTGCAACCTTATCCTCCATAGCTTCTCTTTTTGAAGGCGTTGATGAAGCATTCATAACAAATGGAAGGAGATGGGCGTGCTCCTGCCTGATTAATTGGCGTGTGACTTGATGATGGTGGGTCACCGCCTACGCGATTACTCGATTTATTTATTTGCAAAGAGCTTTCATTTTTCATTACATGGTAAACTGGAACTTTGCATAATCCCATTTGTCAACACCGTCTTTGATGGGTTGGGATAATTTACCAGTAGAATTGGAACCATGTCCAGTGCTCCAGCTGATCATATTGACCTCTTCTTCTTTGTGTTGAGGAAGAGGGTTGTCTTGAACGTGAGGTTGATAGGGTTTAGTGACCACGATCTCACTATTGTCTATTAGATCTTGAATCTTATGCTTCAAGGCCCAACAATCTTGAGTATCATGTCTGGGTGCCCCAACATGGTAAGCACATTTCTGAGTAGCATTAAAACCCTTCCCATTAGGGTTGGCTGGTGGAAGAAGATGTGTAATTTTCCTCTGAGCAGTCAGAAGAGCAAGAATATTCTCGAGCGAGTCCCCTAAGGGTGTGAACATTCTAGGCCGCTTCACTTTTCCACTTTTAGGTAATGGAGGGTTTGAAGATTGTGCTGGAAAAGGAGAGTAGTTTCTCCTCTGCATAAGCATGCTTGGATTGCCTTTTTGTCCTTGTAGTATCAAGGAAACATCCTCCTCTTTCTTTTTATGGACCCTCCGGGGGTTGTTTCCATAAGATCCGGACTGGATGTGCTCAGCAACACCTTTAAGAGCGGCTAGGTCTTGAATCTTACCAGACTTCAATCCCATTTCAGCCATCTCGCCATGTTTGATCATTTCAGAAAATGGCTTGCCAATACCAGCTAGAACTCTTTCATAGAAAGGAGCTTCCTGTATATCTATGAAAGTCATGACCATTTCTGATTCTATCATGGAAGGAATAACTTGAGCAGCAAGGCGCCTCCACCTTTAAGCATACTCTCTGAATGACTCATTAGACTGTTTCTTGACTTTGGTAATTTGGTACCGGTCAGGAGCCATCTAAGATTAAAAACTGTATTGAGTGAGGAAGGCGTGGGCCAACTCTTCCCAACTATGGATCTTAGAGTTATCTAATCTGGTATACCATGAACGGGCTTCTCCAGTCAGACTTTTCTGAAACAGCTACATTTTGAGCTTTTCATTCTCAGCATAAGATCCGAGTTCTCCAATGAACACTTTTAAATGTGTATAAGGATCCCCTAATCCGTCATACTTTTCAAAATCAGGGACTTTAAATTTCTCCGGATAATAAACACCAGGGAATATGCAAAGGTCTGTATATGAAACACTATGAGTTCCAATCCCTTTGAGAACACGAATGGTTTCCTCCATTTGAAGGACTTTCTTCCTGATGTCACCATTGTATGGATTTCCTTGGAGATGGGTGCCTTCAGTGTCTTTGTTGGTTGTATCCAACTGATGTTCAGGAATTGTTTTTTCCAGACCTTGAACTCCTTGTGTAAAGGGTTACGTATGTGTAGGTATCTTCGTACTGAGTAGTGGGCGGTGTAATTTTTTCGATTAGAAACGGCCAAGTCTGTGATTTGTTTACTCAATCGTCAAATTCTTCTCGGAAATGAGTTAGGCATTGCTCGTAAGAAGACATGATTGGTCAGTAGGCTTGTGGCCTTTTTTTGGATTTTGAGCGGAAGATAATGAGCCCAATTGCTTCCCTACCAAAGACTTGCGTAGTTTAGTCTTAGGGTAATGTAAATCATAACATGTCCGTTTTAGGAATTTGTCCTACAAAACCAGTTTGTTAATTGATAACATGTCATGCACAGATATTCTTCATATTTTCCATTACATATGGATGATCATGGAATAAATTACAAGTAAATGTTTTTACAAGTAATTGAAAATGGAAAGAATGAAGAGACTTTCCTCCGCGTTTGGTTTATCAGAGGTTGACCTATCTTAGGGTTACTCTCGCGGCTTTTCGGCATGAAGGTTCCCAGATCATCGCAATCTACTCGACGGGAAGTTAATCCGGTCTTTCAAGCTGGAAGCGAATCTGTGGTGCCTTTCACGAGCCGGGGAATTATTCTTCCCACGGGCCCAGTAATCAAACACCGACAGGATAACCTCTTGGTGGAGGGACCACACAACATATATTCACATACAACGTGTCTCACCGTTTATGCAAAATGATGACATGTCTGAAGCACTAATATCACAGATAGATATTTAGCGATCTGATAATTAAGATGCATTCGTACACATTCATCGAAATGTAAATGCAATCATGAACGCCCCCAAAATAGGTCCATTCCATCCAACCCATTCTCGAAGTCGCCAAATATATGGTACGAAAAACAACTACAACTTTATTACAACAATTATCGTGCAAAATACAACAACACATATCTTTGTGAGTTTGGATACAAATATATACCAATCAGAAGTACGTCACAATGACACCTTACATAAGGTATAGTCAAAAGCTGTTTTAGAAATTAGAATCTTTGGGAAGTGCTCAAGAAACCTTCGTACATGGGAGGCCATGCTTTTAGGTTATAGTAGATATCATATGGCCACAGAATTATCCTTGGTTGACCTAATAGACCCCAAAAGAAAAACGAGAAGATTACTATCATATTCTTCCCAATGGTGAGTCTTCTCTTGACATATCATTATCTCCACTGTCTCTAATTGGGTATTATACTCCAAACAAACACCAAGATTATATAGGTAGTGCTTGTAAATATACTCAGCAAGTTGATGAGCACAACCATGTCTTATGATAACACGAGTTTGTATGTCATTAGACATCTTGTATGATAGTGACAAAACACCCTTCCAAAGTTGGGTTCGCCTCACCCTATTTAATTCACCAAAAATAACTATTAAATGATGTATAAAATACAACATACTAAAGTCCTCAATAAAATTATTTTCATACTCTTTAGGAGAACCTCAACAACTATAAACCACCGCTTCTATTCCTTGTTATCCCTTTCAACCCAAATGGCTACACTTTTATTACATTCGAAGGAATTGTGAAACAAAAGGGTGAGCACAACTAGCTCGATAAAGAATATTATAACTAAAGATACATAAATTATCAATAGTCTTCATCAATAATAAATCGGAGATTTAGAACATATATGGTAGATGATAAAACTTTTCAACCATAGTTGCGGTGAACGAAGCAATCCATTAAAAGAGTCAAATAGACTATAAAGTCTATTGTCTTCTCACGTTAAAAGTCCACCAACAATGTTTTATCCTTGTAACATCAATCAACAGCCCTTCCACAATCATATGAATAACTTCATAATCATAATTGTGATTCTAAATTCCTCTTCTCATCCGGACAAAGATAATTTTCATCACTTGTCTTTACCCGAACATCAAATATCATGGTTATACCAAATCACGGTTCCTGCTCATAATCATACTAATAAATTCATCTTTGCACCACGGGCAAGATATTCATCAACAGATTCATCTTTTTTACTCACGAAAGCTAAAGATATTCAACAACAGTCATCTTTGCATTACGAGCGAAGATATTCATCAATAATTCATCTTTGCACTACTGGGCTAAAGATATTCAACAACAAAATCGTCTTTGCATTACGAGCAAAAGATATTCATCAATAATTCATCTTTTGCACTACTGTTTAAGATATTCATCAACAAGTCATCTTTGCACTTCGAGCCAAAGATATTCATATATCGAAAGAAATACATAATCATTTGAAGTTATATAACAATAATTATAACCATGTTGATCAATTCACCTTTGCACTTAAGCTAAAAATATTCAATTATAAATTCAATGGTCATGATCATACCAATTCAACAATTCAACTTTTGCACTCTTTGGACAAAGAGAACCTATAGTCGCGATCATACCAATAATCTACTCATCTTTACACTCAAGTCAAAGAGAAATATCATCATTAGGGTTATAAGAATGTTATATAAAAACAATATAATCAAAACATGGTTTTAATTTTAAGAGTAAGACTCATAAATCAACGATAATTTGGTCAGAGAAGAAACCAATTTGTCGTGAATAGTACCCGTATTAAATACAGTAAATCGTGAGTATCGTGCAAGTAACCTCGATACGAAAAGATAAAGTTTCATAATAAAATTCATATCAATATTTATAACACCTTAATCCAAATGTTATAAAATCACTTAATAATATCAAAATCTTAATATTCTTAATATTACAACAATATTTAATAATTTCTAAAACTTATAAACAATTTAATTAAATTGTTTACACTTTACTAATTAATGCATTTAATCATCATAAAATGCCAAACTCATAAGATTTCATTACCAATAACCAAAACCCTCATCAAAAATCTGCATATACCTATATATATGATTCTCAAGCCATAAAATCATATTTTCCAATTTTCTTTCTTCATATAACATATTTAATTCATTTACTCATAACTAGAACATTTTCATGAAAAATACCAAATCGGTTCCAAAAATATTTCTTTTACGGGATTTAGCATAACATAGTCCCATATTGAACATATATCTTTCTCAAAATTTTAAAAATTCATTTACTATTTTTCATATATGGCCAAAACACCAGAATATTTAAACATTTATCATAAATTATACTTTTATCCAAAATTCTAAAATTTACACGGTATACTGATATTATATAGATGTACTCCCAATAAAAATTTCATCAATTTTGGAGTTAATCACAAGGAGTTATAAATAGTTACTTTTAAAATAGTCTTTTCTCATAAAATCCATAACTCTAATCTCTACATCCAAAAATTGCCATTTTGGACACACTCTACAAAACTCATCAAAATATTATTTCAAATTTTCCAGAATTTGTGAAGGTTCGAAAAAATTTCAAACTAAAAACATAATAACCACTTAAAATCCCTTACTATCCCTTACCTCAAAAGAGCGATCTTTCTAATTAGAATAACGCCGAATCGAACTTGCAATCCGTATAGAAACACTCAAAGTATACTCAAAATACTCACAAGAATACGCTCGATAATATAGAGAGAAAAACTTGAGTTTAAATTGTAATTTTCAATTCTAACCTAAACACCTATTTATAGGAAAATGCTTAGAACACCAAAGCGAAAAATTTATTAAATATTTTATATTTTTTCCAAAACTTCATACGCATGATTTACCATCTGAACTCAGCCCCTATCACATGTTAAATGAGGAAAACAAAATGAAAACACGTTTTGTAAATAAAAATAATTAAAACTTTCAAAAATCAATTATTTGAACTTGAACTTCAATAATTCATAATAAATAGCCCTTTTATCGGAAAAAATTCAATCTCGCAAGTTTTATAGAAAATTCAATTCTCTACAACTTTTCGTAAGAAAGGTTTTCCAAATTCCAAACAAAATTGACCGAGAATCCCCAAACGGGTGATTTTACAAAAGTTATAATCAAATTTCGGTCAATAATTGTGTCCACCATACGACACACAAAATATGTGTTAAACATTTATTACCACAAAATACTCTTCCTCCTCATATACTCATACATCCCACATTCATTATAAAAATATCACCATTAATATATTATTAAAATAATATATTTAAATAAATTATTTTATCAGAAAAAGATAAAATATTAATTTTCAACAATTGTCGCATTAAAAATTTTCTCCATCTATGTCCACATAAAATAAATATTTTCCTCATCATAAAAATCAATAATTAATTATTCACAAATAATATTACATAATCACAATATTGACAACAAGGCGGTTCCCAAGAAAGAGTGGGCTTTCCAATAAGGATCTCTCCTTACTGGCGCGCAATTAGGTGACCAAACCTCTCCTTAGACATAACTTTCTAGACATTGCCAATAATATTATCCAATAATATTATTCAGATAATATGAATTATTGCTCCAATAATAGAAAATACTGTGTAATGACAATTCTTGAAACAACAGTAATATAAAATATCAACGCAGCAATTATTGAATCGATAAAATATAATATTGAGCAATAAATTATCGTGTAACAATTATTAGTAGTGCTTTCTTACGTAAGAATCAATAATTCAAAATAATGTGCAATACTGTGTCTCTCTTTAAACAACGCGTATACATTTTTTACTTTACCCAAGGGTATTCCAACAATGTTAGCAGTAATAATTACGTTGTTATTTATAAAAACTCCTTTTGTCATTTTCTTCATCCGATGCTTATTACATTATGGGGCCCAAATGGTTTGTCTTGTCGTCATGAATATTCCCAACGGTAAGAATATTCCACGACCAAACGAATATTCCCACAATAATAATGAGTATTTTATAACCACTTGCTTATTTTGAAAAAATTATATATATCACCCTTAACTTTAACTTTTATCAATTTAACCACTTCTTGAATAGTAATTATAAGAAAAATTGAATACTTTTATTTCATAAAATTCGGGGCCTTACAATCTCCCTCCTTATGAAATTTCGTCCCTAAATTTACGTATATGGTATTTCAAAGAGTTGAGAATACCTTGCTTTCATTTCGATTCTATCTCCCCGTCATCATGATTTCTCCATTGCTCATCTCCTCGTATTTCGGATATCATTCTAGAATACACTTCAAAACAAGGGTTAATTTAACAAATTAACATATCACATAATATCCCGATATTATAGTGACCCGATCAACAAATAAGCTTAGGTAGGACACACTAAGCGAAGGATTTATTCATCTCTTCCTCCTAGTTCTATTCCCGATCTCCGCCAGAGATCATATCCTAAGCTCGATACCAAATGTAACGCCCCAAAATAGGTCCATTCCATCCAACCCATTCTCGAGGTTGCCAAATATATGGTACGAAAAACAACTACAACTTTATTACAACAATTGTGTAAGTGCAATACAACAACACATATCTTTGTGAGTTTGGATACAAATATATACCAATCAGAAGACGTCACAATGACACCTTACATAAAGGTATAG